>CAMZMU010000067.1:20865177-21392244 GCA_947311845.1 Poa pratensis
TGTGATGCATGTAAAATGCATACATGAACTTTGCACTTTAATTGCTTATATTCCAATCATATTTGCATCATATAAGGGTTATATCAATGTTTTATCATGATTTTGGGAATACTTCATAGTTTTCCTATTTATTTGGAATTAACCCTGCACAGGCAGAAAACCCTAGTTTTGTATTTTAATGTTTCAGGGACCCAAACGTCAACGAAATCACCTGGAAATTTACGGGCGTCAATATTTGGAAGGAAGAAGGACTACGGAAAAAGGAAGCAAGCAAACGGAGGCCCGAGGGCCAAACGGGCTGGCCCACGCGGCCAGGTACTGTGGCCGCGTGGGACCCACCCGTTTGGGCCTCGTGGCTCCGTTGCCGTCGATCTTCGCTCCACCGCCTTCGTCTTGACCTAAAAACGCCTATAAAAAAGGTCCCCCGTCGTTCTCTGGAAGGAGCGCCGCACAAACACAGAAACACCGAAACGGAGATCAGGAGCTGCAGATTGGAGGGGGAAAACTCCGGCGGGGCGCTGCCGGCGTGGTCTCCATCTTCTCCATCGACTTCTCCACCGTCTCCATGATGAAGAGGGAGTAGTCCACCTCTGGACTATGGGTTTGTGGAAGTAACTTATGTATCTCTCCTCTCTTGAGCTTCACTAATTAGCACCGTATGAGCTGCTGAACATGATTACGGTCACCGTTGTAATACCTTTGTGGTGGATCTTTATGAGTTAATATATGTTTGAGATTGCAATGTTTGTTTCAGTTATGAGTATAGATGCATATTATGTACCCCGTTCTTGTCTACTTGTTTTGATCAAGCATGTTTATGAGAGCGTGTGGGGGGAACGTGTGCATTAGTTGGAGTAACGGGGGGTGGCTAGTGCAGTGAACGTGAGAGAAAGTTCTGCGATCCACTTTGGTATCTTTACCTTACTTTGTTACCTCACTAGGGATAAACTAAAATACCATGCTACCGGGGATGTGGGCGTGACCATTGCCACTACTCCATGACTAGATCTAGCATGTTCTTATTTTCACTTCATGTCATGATACTTAATGCTATACTCTGAGTTATCTTAATTACTGAGGTGTTATGATTTAGTTCGCATCTTGGTGGAGTATAAGAGAGGTTAATAACCAAAAGATCTCTATGTTAGGACGTGATGCCCATATATCTAAGTAACTTGTTATCAAACCCTGTGTTGCAATCTCATATGTTAACTTTGTGTGTTCCATTGTCTACCACTTTATAAAGAGAGAGTGCATTTGTGAAACCATGAACCCCAGTCCATTTTTAATCATAAGAAACACCTTTCCAACACCATATACCACTTTTCTATTTTCAGCCATCATTAAATCCGAAAATACAAAAATACTTTTCATCTTGCATACATCATTAAAAACCCAAAAATATCATTTATCATTGCATCCACCATCATTGCATATTTATTTCTTGTTTGCATTGCATAACTATCCTGATATCATTCTTACACCTTGTGCTTGACAACCACAGGTGAGGTTGAGGACCAAAACATCTAACCTTGTTTTGTAGGTAACCAAAAGAAGGATAAGAAGATAAATCTACCACTTCAGATTCCCCGAGAGTTCGATATTAAACCCTCGAGTCACCCCTCGTGGGGAAAACTGTCTTCCACTTACTATACACTCTGCACTTGGAGTCTCAACCTAATCCCGTTATTTGTGCAGGCATCAAGACTTGCTCTTCGGGATCATCAAGACGTTTTCTGGCGCCGTTGCCGGGGAATCGTAGCTGAGAGATTTATCCAAGGGTGTGCATCATCGCATTCATCTCACAACAAAGTCAACGTCACCAACTTGTGCTAACACCTAAGCTTGGGGAGGTTGCACCTACGTGAGCACCATCTTATCCATCTTTACTTACAAAGCAATTTATTTGTTTTGTTAGTGTCATTGCATATCATATCATATTTATTTCAGTTTTGCATAAAAAATAAAAATACCAAAAAAAACTTGCTATCATGGTGCTTGGAAACAAACAAGGAGGGAGTTCTCTAGGGAATTCTGTTTCTAGTTTTAAACAATATCATGGAGAAACATTAAAAGATGCTTGGGTAAGAATTAATAGGATGCATTATGAAGATCCTACACCTTGTGAAGATGAAAAGCTAAATCTTTATTTCTATTATGGAATAGATCCTTGGTATCAAAATGCTTTAGATGGGGCTACAGGTGGAAGTTTTGTCTTGTCAACACCACCTTGTGCAGCCATGACACTTAGAAGGATTTTTGGTAGCTTTGTGGGTAGCAAGAAAAAGTTGGAAGACACCACAATAGCACTTGCTTCATCAAAGGATAAATTTGAAACTAAGTTAGAAAAGCTACCTAGTAAGGAAGATTTTGAACAACTAGTTTCTTATTCTGAAAACATTATTCCAAAGATAAACAATGAATTGGTTAATGTCATGCATAAGTTGAGAATTTGTGAGAAAGAATTTCTGGAAAAAGATGTTTACCTGAACAATATTGAGGAAAAATTGGTTCGAGTTAGTGATTCATTGAGAAAAGATTCATCTCTTAAACATGTGAAAGAGGTTCCTGTAGCAACAAGTTTGGGTTAAAAAGGAAAAGAAAGTTGAGGAAGTTAAAATGCTTAATGAAGTCAAGGATCCTTTGCTTGACTTAGAAAATTGTAGCTTGCATGAATTAATATCTATCTTACAAAAATTTGCAAGTGATCCTTCCATCAACACTAACCAAGCAGGTTTTGGTTCTTATATTGCTAATCATGTCTTGAAAGAAAAGATTGCTAGGTACAACCAAGAGGCTATGATACCACCTAAGCTTGGGGATATGTGGATACCTAAGGTACTAGTAACTATTGGAAAAGAGACACACCATGCCATACTTGATCTAGGATCTAGTGTCTCTGTTTTATCTAAAGAACTATATGAAGTGCTTGAATTGAAAAATCTTGAAAAATGCTCTATTGAACTAGCACTTGCTGATGACTCTATTAAACATGCTTTGGGAAAAGTAAGTGATGTTATGGTAGAGTTACATATGACTTTTGTGCCTGTGGATTTTCTAATCATGGATATGGGGAATAAAACCTCTAGTCCTATTATTCTTGGAAGACCTTTTCTTCGTACCACAGGTGCTATCATTGATTCAAAGGAAGGGAATGTAAAGTTTCAGTTTCCACACAAGAAGTGCATGGAACACTTTCCAAGGAAGAGGGAACCACAAAGTTCAAGCTCCCTCATGAGCTTCGTCCACAATAAAACAACAAGTAAGAAGCCTAGCTATATGGCTATAAAGAAAGCGCTTTGCGGGAGGCAACCCGGTTATTTTTATGTGTGATTTTTCTTTGTGTCCTCTTGCTGTAACAAGAGATTTTGTGTCTAGTTAGGTTCTGGAGTTTTTAATAAAGTGCCAAGTTTTACCCTTTTTGGTTTGAAAAGTTGCTTATAGCGTTCGGAGATTTTATTCCTGCACGAATCAGTGCACGGTATGATTTTTAATTCTTATTCTGTAACTCCGAATGAGCTCATATTTGAACTGTAGTTGCAACTTTTCATCCTCTGTATGCATGAATTTTTCGGAATTTTTCGAGAAAGTTTGGTAGGGTAGAAAAATACGTTTTGCTGCTGCTGTTTTTCTGGACAGATTCTGTCCCATTTTGTTTGATGCATGCTTTGAGCTTTTAAGTTGAATCTTTTTGATCCAATTGAGTTTATGAGTAGGCATACAACATTATACACTTTCTGGACATTCATATGAATTTTTGTTCAAGGATTATATGCAGCAAGGAACCTATTTGTTTATCACTATTAATGCACCCCACAGAAAAGAGATGGGAGAAACGGTGTTTTGAAGTTTTTTCACAGGGATTGGAGGAGATGCACCAAGAGCTATCCAAGGATGGTGAAGACCATAAGCTTGGGGATGTGAAGACAACCCCGCTGGACCTACACACTCTCGGTTTGCACACGTCCAACTTCTGTTTTTCGATCGAAACACTTTATCGCATAAACTTGGAGCGTCGTTTTTGTTTTTGTTTGAGTCTTGAGAGACCACCACACTATCAATTATATATGAGAGAGCTACTGGAAATATGGGTTGAAATATGTTGGATGCTTTTATAAGATTGGGAAAAGGGATGTTTGACTTGATTTTTAATGATACATATAGTTGCATGATTCATGAGCTTGTTTATGAGTAATAGTTTGCAAATTCTTTTTGTAGAGCTATCACTTATTCATGTTTTGGTGCTGATTGTTATTTACTTGGTTTAACATGGATTAGTTAGTTCTATGGACACTCATGCATGCATCTAGATGGTCAACTTTCTCCCTTTTGCTAGCCCAAAAACTCCAACAAGCAAAAACTTGTTTCCAACACCTTCAACCAAAGTTATTCCAGTGAGTCCACCATATCTACCTATTGGCTTTATGCTATTCCGAGTATGTTTAACATGTTTTGTGTTATCTTACCTCTGAATGAAAATGTTTATGTTATTGATTGCAATGGAAAAATTGGTTATATAGCTCTCACGAACTTGATGCACATTTCTATTTTGCATAATAAAACATGACCCATTGTGATTAAGATTATGATGCTAGTGGCTTGATAAATGTTCGGGTTGGAGTTAGCCCATATGTGCTGTCACATGCAAGCTTTCAACATGCTCTTCATCTCATTTAGTTGATATCATGTACTTTTGTTATGGATGCTATCATGTGAAATGAGTGGAAATGAAGTAGTTTAAATGAGTTTGTATAAATGGTTAGAGAGACGCCTGGGCCGCTAATCTAAGCCATGCATCATTCATGGTGGAAATTTACTTACATACTATGGTGAACCTTCTGTGATACACCTTGCAATAAAAAACTATTCCAAATGGTAAATAAAAAGGGTGTTGAGATTGTTCATTTTGTTTGTTTGTCTTGTCATTTTGATATGGGCTTGTTCCATATCTGGGACAAGAGGTACCCCAGTTGACGCTCTTGATGATACTATTATTACTTACAATGATATAATTGAACTTGCTTTGTTTCCAAGTTGAGTAACATGGTGTAGTACTTGTATTCAAGGGGCATGAGACATCAACCTTTACTTTATCAAGCACACTACTCATATTTGCTTTCACTTTAACCTTAATCATTCAAGATGCTATGATAGGGGCAATGAGAGCTTGACACCAATGAATACCTTATTGCAATCATTAACTTAAGTAGAAGAGTTTGGAAGTTGGATGAAACTTATGCATGCTTTACCTCTACTCACATATACATCTTTCCAAAGTGTACACCTATCATATTCAGATTTTCATCTACACTCTATGACCATTGTAGGATGTTCTACTTATCATTATGCATACATGTGTTCCATATTACTTGCTACTATGTTACACTTTGTGAACTATCAATGAACATCCTTGTCTTGAATACTTGATATCACTTCATAAACTATTTGCATATTGCTACTCCTTTGAAGAATGAATCATTTGACTATATGTAGCAATAGTAATCATCTTTGATATCCATTGTTAAGTATTAAATTGCAAAGTCCATGTTAGTTTTATCATCTTCATACTCGAGGACGAGCATGGATTAAGCTTGGGGATGTTGATGCATGTAAAATGCATACATGAACTTTGCACTTTAATTGCTTATATTCCAATCATATTTGCATCATATAAGGGTTATATCAATGTTTTATCATGATTTTGGGAATACTTCATAGTTTTCCTATTTTTTGGAATTAACCCTGCACAGGCAGAAAACCCTAGTTTTTATTTTAATGTTTCAGGGACCCAAACGTCAACGAAATCACCTGGAAATTTACGGGCGTCAATATTTGGAAGGAAGAAGGACTACGGAAAAAGGAAGCAAGCAAACGGAGGCCCGAGGGCCAAACGGGTGGCCCACGCGGCCAGGTACTGTGGCCGCGTGGGACCCACCCGTTTGGGCCTCGTGGCTCCGTTGCCGTCGATCTTCGCTCCACCGACTTCGTCTTGACCTAAAAACGCCTATAAAAAAGGTCCCCCGTCGTTCTCTGGAAGGAGCGCCGCACAAACACAGAAACACCGAAACGGAGATCAGGAGCTGCAGATTGGAGGGGGAAAACTCCGGCGGGGCGCTGCCGGCGTGGTCTCCATCTTCTCCATCGACTTCTCCACCGTCTCCATGATGAAGAGGGAGTAGTCCACCTCTGGACTATGGGTTTGTGGAAGTAACTTATGTATCTCTCCTCTCTTGAGCTTCACTAATTAGCACCGTATGAGCTGCTGAACATGATTACGGTCACCGTTGTAATACCTTTGTGGTGGATCTTTATGAGTTAATATATGTTTGAGATTGCAATGTTTGTTTCAGTTATGAGTATAGATGCATATTATGTACCCCGTTCTTGTCTACTTGTTTTGATCAAGCATGTTTATGAGAGCGTGTGGGGGAACGTGTGCATTAGTTGGAGTAACGGGGGGTGGCTAGTGCAGTGAACGTGAGAGAAAGTTCTGCGATCCACTTTGGTATCTTTACCTTACTTTGTTACCTCACTAGGGATAAACTAAAATACCATGCTACCGGGGATGTGGGCGTGACCATTGCCACTACTCCATGACTAGATCTAGCATGTTCTTATTTTCACTTCATGTCATGATACTTATGCTATACTCTGAGTTATCTTAATTACTGAGGTGTTATGATTTAGTTCGCATCTTGGTGGAGTATAAGAGAGGTTAATAACCAAAAGATCTCTATGTTAGGACGTGATGCCCATATATCTAAGTAACTTGTTATCAAACCCTGTGTTGCAATCTCATATGTTAACTTTGTGTGTTCCATTGTCTACCACTTTATAAAGAGAGAGTGCATTTGTGAAACCATGAACCCCAGTCCATTTTTAATCATAAGAAACACCTTTCCAACACCATATACCACTTTTATATTTTCAGCCATCATTAAATCCGAAAATACAAAAATACTTTTCATCTTGCATACATCATTAAAAACCCAAAAATATCATTTACATTGCATCCACCATCATTGCATATTTATTTCTTGTTTGCATTGCATAACTATCCTGATATCATTCTTACACCTTGTGCTTGACAACCACAGGTGAGGTTGAGGACCAAAACATCTAACCTTGTTTTGTAGGTAACCAAAAGAAGGATAAGAAGATAAATCTACCACTTCAGATTCCCCGAGAGTTCGATATTAAACCCTCGAGTCACCCCTCGTGGGGAAAACTGTCTTCCACTTACTATACACTCTGCACTTGGAGTCTCAACCTAAATCCCGTTATTTGTGCAGGCATCAAGACTTGCTCTTCGGGATCATCACACTGTCCCAGGTTAAACGGAGACATGAACCCACTATCTAGCATAAATACTCTCTCTTGGAGTTACAAGCATCTACTTGGCCAAAACATCTACGAGTAACGGAAAGCATGCAAGATCTTAAATAACATATGAGATAGATTGATAATCAACTTGACATAATATTCAATATTCATCGGATCCCAGCAAACAAAACATGTAGCATTACAATAATATGATCTTGATCATGTAGGGCAGCTCACAAGATCTAAACATGATGGCACAAAGTGGAGAGACAACCATCTAGCTACTGCTATGGACCCGTAGTCCAAGAATGAACTACTCACGCATCACTCCGGAGACAGGCATGGCGATGTAGAAACCTCCGGTGACGATTCCCCTCTCCGGCAGGGTGCCGGAAGAGGTTCTGAACCCTCCCGAGCTAGGGTTGACGACGGCGGCGTCTCTGGATCTTTTCGTGGATATTTTCTCAGGTCCTTAGGGTTTTCGCGTCGGGGGGAATAAGTAGGCGAAAGGGCGACGGCTGCGGACCCCCGAGGGGCCCACACCACCCTAGGGCGCGGCAGAAGAGGCCCGCGCCCTAGGTGCGTGTGGCCTCCTGGTGGCCCTCTTCCGCTGCTCCTTCGCTCCGTCAGGTGTGTTCTGGAAAAATAGGGACCCCCGTGTAGTTTCGTCCAATTCTGAGAATATTTCCAGACTAGCTTTTCTGGAATACAAAAACAACAGAAAACAGGAACTGGCACTTCGGCATCTTGTTAATAGGTTAGTCCCAAAAAATGTATAAAAGTGATATAAAGTAGATGCAAAACATGTAGCAATTGGTATAAAATAAGCATGGAACATTAAAAATTATAGATACGTTTGAGACGTAATCACACGGCGACGAGCACTGGAAGCGGAGAGGTCATGGTTGTGGCTTCGAGCGTGCTGCCAGCGGGCAGCTCGGCTGACGGGGCTGCCGGAGGCGGCGGCAGCATGCCGGCCGGAGAGGACGACGAGGCCAAGCTCAACCAGGGCCATCCATGGCGGAGGAGCGGCAGACGGGGAGACAGGGCAGCCCCGGTGCCGAATGCAGGGGCAGACCCAGCATCGGCGGCGAGTTGTTCCTCCGCGGCCAGAACTAGCTATCCCTGCTACCTCCTTTCCGTGGAACACCTGGAGATGCTGCTGTGGAACAGAGGAAGAGGGGCTCAACTGCGGCGACCCCGGCAACGGCAGCTGCGGGCTTCGAGGTGGAAGGAGAGAGGACGCGGAGGGGGACCTGGATCTGGCCGTGGAGGAGGCAGAGGCGGCCGGTGGTTGGTGGAGAGAGATCAGCGTGGCGGCGACGCGGTGTTGCCTACAGCGTCCATGGTCGCGACTCGCGAGAGCTTCCCCTGTCGCCTTTCTGCTCGCTCAGTTTGGGATTTTGACTTTCAAATTGTGTGCTCGTGAGTCGTGAATGCACCAGAAAATGTGCATTAGGCACGCGCGTTGAATGAACTTCTTAGGGTGTGTTTGGTTGAGCTGTGGATTCCTAAAAATCAGCTGTGGAAAATCTGCTGTGAGCTGGCAACTGTGGGAAATCTGGAAGTTGTTTGGTTGGAACAACTGTGAACTGTGGATTCGATAGGAAATGTCTGTAATGCCCATGGATTCGATAGAAAGTGTCTGTAATGCCATGTGGGCGTGAGAGACTATAAATATGTTAATTGATGGCAAAATAAAATATTTGTACACTAGACATTCAAATTTGACCATTTTGGATGGAAATGTTCCGTTCATAATATTTTATACAAGTAGCTACTCGAAATAGGAGGTGATGTCATAAGTATATCTCAGAAGACATACATATTACACAAAAGATATACATATTACACAAAAGACATGGTAATTTGCTATCACGGATAAAATTGTGTAACGCCATGCAAGCAATAATGATATGATTCTGCCTACGCAGGGGGAAACTTGGCATAGCCTTCAATATGCGCCACTTTTGCTTCAGGACCCCAAATGCGCGCTCAATGACATTGCAAAGGGATGAATGCAGAAAATTGAATATCTCAAACTTCCCTTGAGGTGCACGCTGCCGACGAATACAAAACTCTGGTAGATGATATGTACTCCCTTTAAAAGGAGCAAGGTATCCCGTCCGGTTTGGATAACCGGAATCCACAAGATAGTATTTGTCTGAAAAAATACAAGTTAGCACCAAGAACAGAATAAAAGAGGCCACATGTACTGAACATTTCAAATAAAGAGACATTGTTCTACCTTTTGGAGGTACTGGAAACTGATCTGCAAATTTTGTTAATGCATGATTGAGTACCCGGATGTCATGTGCAGAGCCTGGCCAACCAGCAACCACAAAGGTAAACCTCATATCAAAGTCACATACAGCAAGCACATTTTGGGAAGTATACCCGTGCCTACATGTGTGGTTAACCACCTCCTCTTCAGGAACTGAAACTGGGACATGTGACCCATCTATAGCACCAATAGCACGTTTAAAATGAGGCCAGAAGCGACTATCTTTAACCTTTGCATGCTCAGTACTGAATGTAGGATCTCTCGGCTTGATGTTATCTTTTGCTAATTTTCGCAAACACAACAACACTTCTTTGAACTTCATATGAACTGTCCACAATGACCAAACAAAGCGGTTCTCAGCTTTCGCAAATGATTGGGGGCCTCCAACAATCCATAAAAACATGGCAAGTGACTCAATGGATGAAACATTGTTTGTTGACTTCAAACCATAGGTAGAGACAAGCATATCATGTAGTGTCATGAAAACCTTCGGGGTCATCCTAAACCTTTTATAAAAGTATCTAGGACGACCCAAGCACTCTGTGACCCACTCAATTCCAGTTTGTCGAGCCTCTCTGTAATCACTTTTCTCATAATACCTCTCGGTGTAGAGATTACCTAAGTGACCAAGGGTAGCAGCCTGTTTGGTTAACTCGGCTAGAAGCACCAGTCCCTCCTGTGCCCTTTTAACTACTTCTTCCCTGTGTGCATCCATCTACACAAAGCAACAACAAGAAGATCACGTTAAAAATGATGGCAGCAACAATGCCATCTACACAAATATTGTTCCAAGCATTCAAACATAAGCAAATGTGGTTCCAACAATACATTCATAAACAAATTGTTCCAAGCAATTGTCGTTCCAACCATACAACACATAAACCAATTGTTCCAAGAATTCTAACATAAGCAAATATGGTATCAAACATTACAAACATGAGCAAATATGGTTCACATCAGCTTCCTCATCTCCTTTTCATGTTCCTTCTTTAGCAAATGGAGTCTTCCATCACTTGTTTCAAGCAAACCGAAAACTTCTCTAAATCCAGGCTTCATGATAAGAAATGTGGCTGTATGCATGATATCAGTTCCTTCTTGCACCCCACACTCTTTAACCATCGCCAATGCCTCTTTAATACTTGGAACTTGGTTGATTTCAGGAGGAGGAGCTCATGAAGCTTCAACACTTGATGCTATCTTGTTCGCTGAAGTTTCTATATGCGAGCATGTTTGCTTGAACAATCTTAAGAATGGACTTTTTTCTTCCTTCTCTTCAATAATAACTTGTTCTCTCTTGCGCTTCTTGTCATTTTTTCTTCAAAGCGGCCAACTTCATCTCTCCAATGTCATCTATTTTCTCCTCTACAACTGCTTCATCGTCACTTGAATCAGACAAAACTCCTGGGGTGGAAGCAGATGCCCCATTGACATGTGCTTTGTCGAACATGACATATCCTATAGCACGGGAGAGGGAAGGAAGGAGATGGGAAGGAGGAAAAGGAGGGGAGGGAGGGAAATCGAACCTGCTGGAGGTTCCGTCGATCTCCGGTCGGGCGGTGCTGGAGGTTGACGATGCAGCGGCTCAACGGACCAGGCTATGGGGCGGGGGCGGGCTGGTGCTGCAGCTGCCTCCTTGTCAGGCGACGGGCCTGTGCCGGAGAGGGAATGGAGCGGCGGAGGCGGATCGAAACCCTGCCGGCGCTCAACCGGCAGACGGCGGCGAGGCAGCCAGAACAGGCCGGCGGCGGAGGAACCCTAGCCAGGGCGTTGTGGGAGTGCGAGGGGAAAAGAGTCACATGGGAGAGAGAGAGAGGATGAAGGAGAGAAAAAGAAATCCAAACCGGCCAGTTTCCACTTACCAGTGGCATGGCGGGTAATTTCCAAGTTTTTCCCTGGACGCAACGCACTGAAATCTGGGGGTAAGGCCGATTCTGTTTTACACTGCGAAAATCTGCGGCGTCGTGGAATCTGTGAAGGTAGAAAAACACCTTTGGTTACGATTCTAGCTTTTGGGTAGAGAATCTGGCTCAAAAATCTGAACCAAACACACTCTTAGGTTAGGAAGTACTTTAGGCCTGAATTGAAGGAGATGGGAAGGAGGAAAAGGAGGGGAGGGAGGGAAATCGAACCTGCTGGAGGTTCCGTCGATCTCCGGTCGGGCGGTGCTGGAGGTTGACGATGCAGCGGCTCAACGGACCAGGCTATGGGGCGGGGGCGGGCTGGTGCTGCAGCTGCCTCCTTGTCAGGCGACGGGCCTGTGCCGGAGAGGGAATGGAGCGGCGGAGGCGGATCGAAACCCTGCTGGCGCTCAACCGGCAGACGGCGGCGAGGCAGCCAGAACAGGCCGGCGGCGGAGGAACCCTAGCCAGGGCGTTGTGGGAGTGCGAGGGGAAAAGAGTCACATGGGAGAGAGAGAGAGGATGAAGGAGAGAAAAAGAAATCCAAACCGGCCAGTTTCCACTTACCAGTGGCATGGCGGGTAATTTCCAAGTTTTTCCCTGGACGCAACGCACTGAAATCTGGGGGTAAGGCCGATTCTGTTTTACACTGCGAAAATCTGCGGCGTCGTGGAATCTGTGAAGGTAGAAAAACACCTTTGGTTACGATTCTAGCTTTTGGGTAGAGAATCTGGCTCAAAAATCTGAACCAAACACACTCTTAGGTTAGGAAGTACTTTAGGCCTGAATTGTACCCTTTTATGCGAAGTAAATAGGACAACGCTAAGCATCGCCTGGCACATTTCGCGGAGAAATGGCCCCCCTCTCGTCATCTAATCTTCATAAGATGTCAAATCTTGGTTATCCGACCCTTGCAATACAGCCTCATGGCAACAAGCTACGTGTATACCAACTCGTTAAAAATTTAAGTGCACAGTGTCGTAGCAGGTGTGTCTGAAAGATAACTCGTGGTTGATTATCGGACATATCGGATATCTTCTGGTAAAGGATTGCTTGTGTGTGGTGCTCTCACTAGCTAACTTGGTAACGTATGGCTTGATTTTGCCCATCGATAACGTCTGGTCGATCGCCGACTGGTCTTTGTGCAGTGTGTTCTCGTTTGTCAGGTTCGTTGCCTTTGCTTATTGTTCGGCTTTGACTTTCAAATTGTGCGCTCGTGAATGCACCATAAATGCCGTTTTAATTTCGGGAAACAGTTACACATGGCCCATTTCAGTTTGAATTTGACTATAGACTATACTGTCATTCTTTTGGGTTTTTCGTTTCGTGGCCATGATGTGTACTTAGGGCTAGTTTGGTTGCAGGGTAGCAAAACCCAGGGTAGCAGACCCCCTCGGGGGATTATACGCGCGCAGGGGGATCCCGCTTCCCACGGATGGTCTTCACACAGCAGTACAGTACGCAGGAAAAGTCACATGCGATTCAATGCAAAATCACATGTAATACGTACATGCATACGGCAATAAAAATAGAAAATAAAATACTGGAAAATCGAAATAAGATGTGGCTCCACATCAGATCATCGGGTCACAGATTCAATGCAACATATAGCAATTATTACATGTTCAAACATACTATCTTTCAAACTTTCATACATCACTCCCATTCGAAACATCAATTCTCAAATTATAAGTAGCGTATTATGACTCCAATTCTCAACCAAAACATCACAATTACATCCTGATTTCCGTCTCAGATGCCCCTGGTATTAACTCTCCATATTCCAAGAGGGGAACTGCATAAGAAAAGTATGTGTTCAGTGGTTACCGAAGCTACAAACAAAGGATGCCTTTAGACACCAGAGAATCTATAATACAAATATCTGATGCCTTTTGACGCATAGCATGTCAAACAATATGATATAAAATATTGAATGCAGCTAAGGGAAACATCCGAAGCAAGAACATTTTAATTGGTATGATTCAGTTTCACTGGTATTTGTATGAAATGGTGTTCTGCATTTTAAATAAACAACCATAACTTGCAAATGCCAGCCGCTAGCATTCTTGGTATAGTTCAAGCAAGTATAGAAGTGCAGTTCGAAGGATATTATAATATGCAGCTAAGGGAAACATCTGAAGCAAGAACTCACATTAGTTTTTCTCCATGGCAGCAACGATTTCATCTTTCAGCCAAAAGATCCGAAGGATTGGATCCTTGATGTTGAGGAATATTTCTCGATTCACCTGGCATTTGAAAAGCCGCAACACCTTTGATTTTTCCGCAAATGATAGATCTTCAATAGATTCTAGTGCAGCAACACAGTTTGCAATTGAGTACTTGCCAGCCTCTTTTGGCTCCTTCAGTGCAACCAGGAACAAATGATAAATAAACAAGAAGACATATGGTAGATGTGTGCAGAACAGGTTCAGTACAGCAAGGCTTTCACTAAGGTACTAGAAATGCTATCTGGGAGAAAATAGCATCACAAAAGATATGAACTCACGAGAAAATAGCAGCACCAAGCACACATCAACAAGATACACATATCAGTTTCCCGAGCCTTTTAAATTTTGGATTATGTTGACAACAAAACTAGTACAAGAATGTGATACGGTGTTCAAGTTTTGGGCTGTAAAAAATAAGACAGATGCGTTCCTCTCAAGTCTTTGACAGAAGTTATTGACATCTCAAAGGGGAAAATCAGGAAACAGAGTAAAATCACAACGGATACAATGAATGCAAGAATGAAGTTACTTACAACTGGCACTGTACAGATCAAAATTTCACTGGGCCACGGCAAACTACATACAACTTGAGGTGGCAAGACAACATCCCTATATCATTTTTCTTTCCTTCTTTTACAAGGCCTATAGCTAAATGAACATCAAAACCATATGGTGTCAACCTCGACTCAGATCATCAACCAAGATGATGCCAAGTTGTGCAATGGCAAAGCTCCAGGGCAGTATAGCAGCTGACTGTACAGATTGTGTGGTTCTTCTACCTACATCATGATTATACATTCATGTCTAAACTCTAGTGAGTAGATTTCACACAATTATGGTACTGAATGAAGTATTCTACTCAAGATCCATGGTAAGCAGACATGACAGTAGCACTAGATCCATGGTAAGATACTCTACTCTCTCCTTGCCTCTAAACAATACATAAATCATCCAATATGTATATACGACAAGCCATAGTATCAAAGCACATAGGAACAAGCATCCAATATGCCAAGGAATACACAAACAAGAACAAATAGTAACCAGGAACAAGAAATACGTACCGAATTCCGGAGTTTTCACACGATCCCAGGAGGGTGGGGTCTCGTCAACGAATGAATTCACCGGAGAGAAGGCCAGACCGAATTTCCTGCACATTTGGAAGCAAAAATAATTTAATCAAGGACATGAGAAAATGATGCACACCAAATTATGCAGCCAAAAATAAAATAAAATTGAGAATTTATTAAAGATATAACCGGCATCAATTAATTTCAAGAACAATATCAGCTGCACACCAAATGATGCAAGGACGGGAGAAAATGGTCCAGAAATACCTAAAACCATGCAAAAGGACAGGAGAAAATGTAGGCTACAGAGAGTTTACGTACTAGAGACACATCAAAGGATTACATACTACAGAGAGTTCAATTGCATACTACAGAGTTTAATTGCATACTAGACCATCCATTTCGAATTAGCATTAGTTTCAGCCAGCCAACAATCCAACAGAACAGATGAATAGCATCTAATTATGTACAATCAGGATTCAGCTCTAATTATGACAAGTAAAAATCTAATGCAATTTTTTGTCGTAGTTTAAGACTTTTTTGAGAGAGAAATAATGGTCTTAGTTTAGTATTTGTGCCCACCAACGAAAGCAGCTCAGTTCACTGTGGCAAGGATCGATCCGTGTGGCCGTGTTCCGTTGTTCACGTATATGAAATCAGACAGCGAACTATACTAGCACCTATGCATCCTAGCTCAGTTCAAGGATCGATACATGTATAACTAGTTGCAAATATTATTGACACACTATGCATCCTATACTTCAGAACGTGGATTATGATGGTTACAATACAACAAGTGTGACTTTCGCAGAGGATAGGGAATCTTGTTGGCAGCTGGAAGAATTGGAAAAGCAAATCAGCAGTGCTAGCTGCTAGGTAAGGCGAGATTTGAAAAGAAAAGGAGGTGGGGAAAAGGAGTAGGACGGTAACCTTCGTCCAAGGATGAGGAGAACGCTCGTGACCGCTGATCCCTCGCCGTCGCCGTCGCCGGAGAGTACAAGGTCGAACTGGAGCAGATCTCGGGAAGGAGAAGGACCCGGCCGAAGAGGGGAGAGGCAGAAGAACTGGAGCAGATCTCGGGAGGGAGAAGGTGCAGCGGTCGGGAGGGTTGGATCGCTCCTGGTCGCCGGAGGAAGGCGTCGCGCCGTCACCTCTCCGGCTCTCCCTGGCAACGAGCGCCGCCGCCGCGAGCGAGAGCGAGCGAGCTAGGGATTTCCTCCCCGACGTCCCTACTAGGGGAAAACTCACCCGGGGACAGGCCGCAGAAGGGCCAGATTTCCCTCCCCTCGTGGAGCGCCAAATGGGCCTGTGGGGCTCCCGGGCCAGATTCGCCCGTGGGTTTCACACCCGGGGAAAAGGTCGGGATCCCGGGCTTTTCCCTTCCTACCAAACTAGCCCTTAAGGATGTTCAGAAAAAGTGTAGTAGGGGTGGACCGTGGACGTGCTAAATGATGAACTAAATCTCAAACCGAAAGAACTGTGACTGAAATTGGATTAGACCAAAACTGATAATTTCGATTAGTCGGTCATCAATCCTGGAAACCTGAATTAACTTAGTCCACTCGGATTCAACCAAACTGGCCGAATAAACTCGGGTGCAATTAGGAAAAGGTTTCCCTTTCCTTTCGAAGTATTGACAGCACGCCACGTGGTGGGCTGTACAGGTAGCAAAAACGAATTTCGCCACTGCCAGCTGATCGGACGGGACGACACGGCAGCACTTCGATCCTGCTCCAAGCCAAGCGTACGCATACGCTTCTGCATGCGAAGCTCCCGCGTGCACTTCCCAGGTGATGGCCCTTCACGTAGTTACCCCAGAACGGCGCCAGAAAACACTTGCTAGCCCTTCGCGTGGTTACCTGCGTGAAAAGTAAATGGGTTAGGTTGAGACTCCAAGTGCAGAGTGTGTAGTAAGTGGAAGACGTGTTTTCCCCACGAGGGTGACTCGAGGGTTTAATATCGAACTCTCGGGGAATCAGTAGTGAAGATTTATCTTTCTATCCTTCTTTTGGTTACCTACAAAACAAAGTAAATGTTTTGGTTCTCAACCTCACCAAGTGGTTGTCAAGCACAAGGTGTGAGAATGATATCAAGATAATATGCAATGCAAACAAGAAATAAATATGCAATGGTGGTAAATAAATATGCAAGGATGGTGGTAACAATGATAAATGATATTTTTGGGTTTTTTATGATTAATGCAAGATGTAAAAGTGTTTTTGTATTTTCGGATTTAATAATGGCAGAAAATGGAAAAGTGGTAAAAGTTGTTGGAAAGTTGTTTCTTATTATTAAAAATGGACCGGGGTTCATGGTTTCACAAATGAACTCTCTCTTTGATAAAGTGGTAGACAATGAAACACTAGAGTTGACATATGAGATTGCAACACAACAGTTTAATGACAAGTTATAATTATATGAGCATCACGTTCTAACATAGAGACCTTTTGGTTATTAGTCTCTCTTATACTCCACCAAGATGTGAACTAAATCATAACACCTCGGTAATTAAGATAACTCAGAGTATAGCAATAAGTATCATGACATGATGTTAAAATAAGAACATGCTAGATCTAGTCATGGAGGAAGTGGCAATGGTCACACCCACATCTCCGGTAGCATGGTATTTCTTTTTATCCCTAGTGAGGCAACAAAGTAAGGTAAAACACCCAACTGGATCGCGGAACTTTCTCTCACGTTCACCGCACTAGCCACCCCCCGTTACTCCAACTAATACACACGTTCCCCCTCACACGCTCTCATAAACATGCTTGATCATGACAAGTAAATAAGAACGGGGTACATAATATGCATCTACTTTCATAACTGAAACAAAACCATTGCAATCTCAAACATATATTAACTAATAAAAAGATCCACCACAAAGGTATTACATAGATGACCGTAATCATGTTCAGCAACTCATACGGTACTAATTAGTGAAGCTCGAGAGAGAGAGAGAGATACATAAGTTACTTCCACAAACCCATAGTCCAGAGGTGGACTACTCCCTCATCATCATGGAGACGGTGGAGAAGTCGTTGGAGAAGATGGAGACCACGCCGACAGCGCCCCGCCGGAGTTTCCCCCCTCCAATCTGCAGCTCCAGGTCTCTGTTTCGGTGTTTCTGTATTTCTGCGGCGCTCCTTCCAGAGAACGTCGGGGGATAATTTTTATAGCCGTTTTTAGGTCAAAACGGAGTCGGTGGAGGAAAGATCGACCGCAGCGGAGCTCCGAGGGCCAAAGTGGGGGGTCCCACGCGGCCAGGTACTTGGGCCGCGTGGGCCCACTCATCTGGGCACTCGGGCCTCCTCTTGTTTGCTTCTTTCGCTCCCAGGTCTTGTTCCTTCCAAAAAATGATGCTCGTAAATTTTCAGGTCATTTGGACATCGTTTGGGTCCCTGAAACATTAAAATATAGAAATAGGGGTTTCTGCCTGCGCAGGGTTAATTCCATTAAAAATAGGAAACATATTAAATATTCCCAAAATCATTATAAAACAGTGATATAACCTTATATGTTGCAAATATGACTGAAATATAAGTAAAAATAATGCAAAGTTCATGTATGCATTTTACATGCATCACCAGGCAAGGCTCATGCAAAGCCCCCTGCATGCACTTCTCGAGCCAACGCAAGTATACATACATACGTAGTTATTGGAGTTTTTAATATCTAGTACTCTTCCGATAACTCTGAAGCCCCTCACGAACGTACGTAGCATCTGTTACACACAGAACACAGTATGCCACAGTTGTACAACTAACAGGTTGTACAACTATACAAATACAAGTTGTACAACCTGTACAACTAAAGAGACACATATTGTACAACTAAAAAGACACAAGTTGTAAAATTACACAGACACAGGTTGTATAACTATATAGACACATGTTGTACAACTAGACAGACACAGATTATACAGACACATGTTGTACAACTAAACAGACACAGATTGTACAATAGCAGGTTGTACAGACACAGGTTGTACAACTATACAGACACATGTTGTACAACTAAGCAGACACAGTTTGTACAGACACAGATTGTATAACTAGACACACACAGGTTGTACAACTATACATGCACAGATTGTACAACTACGTTGACACAGTTTGTACAGACACAGGTTGTACAAGTACACAGACACAGGTTGTACAACTATACATAACCGGAAGTACAAAACAAAAGTTCGTTGAAACCTATTGACATGGGATCTATTTTTGAAGATCTCAACGCGAGGAGCTCAAAAGTGAAAACGGTTCGTAATTTGGATAAACGGTTCTCAAGATATTTTGTTTTGTAGTTTCGTTTTGAAAAATAAAAGGCAAAAACTGCTCTTCAACCTCCGGTGTCCCTTTCTCTCTCCTGTTCCCCACTTTCAATCTGGTTGTGACACTTGGCGAACATGCATGCAACTGTTAGTACCGCACGAAGGAGAAGGCGACACTTGTCAGCACGATATGGTCCGCTGAGTTCCCTTCGCAAAGGGAACCCTTTTTCTAGTGATTTCGAATAAACTCGGATATGAACCAATACTGTAGAAAACCCAGCCCAATCTAACTATCAAGGCCACTTTGCTAATTTCTCGTTTCTCCTGGTCGCACCTATAGCCCAGATACTCCTTAAAAAGACGTACAGCCCAAATATGAGAATAAGAAAAAAAAACTACAGCCTGAATCCCCCACGTTGGATCGCACTTCGTGCGTGCACTCCGCTCCAGCCTCCTCCCACCAGGGGCGGATCGAGTGCTCCAGTGCTCCTCCAGCCCGGGCGGCCGTCCGGTCTTCACGACGACGTAACTTTTTCGTTTTCTATTTTTTGTAATGAATTTGCCAAAATTTCGTATCTTAAATTTGTTTGCCTAGATTTTAAAAAAATTCTGAGTCCGCCACTGATCATAGTCCAAATAGTCAGCAACTGTGCTTCGACAACTGGCAACCGGTACAACGACGCCATCTTACCCATGTCTTAGTCGGCCATGCTCGACACCGCAGTATACAACGGCTGTGGTCTAGCAGCCTACCACAGCCGGCAATCGGCGCTGCGACGCCATCTCATCCCACTCCTAACCGTAGATGCTCTCCATTTCTAGCAGCCAACACGGTGTTCCGGAAGCCGACAACAGTCTCACTATCCCTCTTTCTTGGTGATCTCCGCTAATACTGCTTTTCGAACTAGCCCTTGGTGACAAGAAGCGAGGTTGGGTCTTCGACCTAGTATGGATGGCAAACATCGACTTTCACCGAAGTCTTGGTTACTGTTTTTTCTGAGAACTATCGGTCAACAACTTACCTAATAAGACAAAAAGTACCCTTTTCAAAAACTTTAGCACAAAATGACCTTAGTTTTAACATAGTTTCGAATTAAACCCTTTTCTATAGCCTATACGGGACGTTATGCTCAACACCATAACGATGAGCACAGAGGCACCATGCCCCTGGTAACACTTCTTTCGTTTTACAGCTTAGCGTCCCCATTCTCAGCGATATGGTGTTGAGCATAACGCCCTTCTCCACAAACGTTATGATATGAGATTTATGTAATTCTCGGCCACATAGGGCTAGGGTTGTAAAGCGGCGTCAAGAACCGGCCCGCTTTATATTCAAATTTAGAAAAATCAGCTGTAGCTAGGTTACAACAAGTTAGCTTAATTTAATTGACTTGGCATTTTGACGGGTCTTTGCGGGACGCCGCTCTTCAGCCCTATCTAGGGCTATTCTAAGTTCTAGCGCCGAGCGTGCACTAGCTGCCATGCTATTGATCATAGCTGGCGTTAAGGAAAAAGGTCAGATTCAAAATTTCGAAACCGGGTTATTTTGTGTTGAAGTATTTGAAACTTGGTCGATTTGTCGGTTTTCGGGCAATTACCCGTGAACCGACCGCTCGGTTCGGTTTAACGGAATGCTCACGCAGTTCGTGCTCTGACCCATCAGCCGTAACGAGCTTCTCTTGGATCTTCCTCGCCTACTCCACCACTCCTTACCAGAGAGAGGTCAGCGCTCTTCGCGGTCGCCGCTGAAACCACCGGGGCGGAGGCGGCCGGCGAGCAGTCACTCCCTTCCGTCGGGTCCCTGGTTGAAGTGAGTAGTCTCTTCCTGCCACTTCCCACGCTCTCTGCTGTGTACGAGGTGGACCGCAATCTCAGATCCACCGAATCCGATTCCCCGGCACGATCGGGCCAAATCGGAATCCTCTAAACCCCCAACCGTCGGCGGCGGCGGAGCCGAGCCACCAGGGCTCCAGATCCCCCTTCACTGGGCGAGCTCCCCTGCTGCGATCCCACGGGAGGTGCACCCGCCCCTTTGTTGGATCGAAGCGGCGATGATTAGCGGGAGGAAGAATGCCGGGAAGGCCTCTCCCTGCCTGCTCATCCTGATCTCGGTCGGCTGCTTCTTTGCGACTTACAACTTCCTCACAATGGTCGGCCACGGCCGAGGCCGGGACGGGACCCGCAAATTGCTAGTCGGCGGCGATCAGGACACCTTCGGGTCTGGCTCGGACCCGTCCAAGAGGTTCCACGTCGCCCTCACGGCAACGGATGCGCTCTACAGCCAGTGGCAGTCGCGGATCATGCACTACTGGTACACGGAGATGAGAGGCCGCCCTGGCTCCGACATGGGCGGCTTCACGCGGATCCTTCACTCCGGAAAGCCGGATGGTTTGATGGATGAGATACCCACCGTAGTGGTTGACCCCCTCCCTGAGGGCGCCGATAAGGTGAGGTTTTGAATGCTCTGTTCTGTTATCATTTATGGAGCTGATATCAAACTTTTGCTGATACGTTGTTTTGCTCAGGGTTACATTGTCCTCAATAGGCCCTGGGCATTTGTCCAATGGTTGAAAAAAGCCAACATCAAAGAGGAGTAAGCAGATTTCCTTCTGTTCTTTGTGCTGTTTCACTCGATTATTTCGGTTCATTGGTTTCCTAATGAAATGATTTGCAGCTATATACTTATGGCTGAGCCAGATCACATCTTTGTGAAGCCTCTGCCAAACTTAGCTCTTGGTGATAAACCTGCTGCATTTCCATTTTTCTACATCAAACCTACCGACAATGAGAAGATACTAAGGAAGTTCTTTCCAGAAGAAAAAGGTCCTGTCTCAAATATTGATCCCATTGGCAACTCGCCAGTGATTATCCAGAAGGTATATCTCTTCTCAGAAGATTAATACTCCCTCCATTCACTTTTATAAGGCACTCTACCTACCATTTCAATTTTGGCCACATACATACTAAAATGAGTGAATCTAGACTTATTTTGTACATAGAATCACTCATTTTACTGTGTATGTGGCTAAAATTGAAATCGTAGGTAGAGTGCCTTATAAAAGTGAATGGAGGGAGTAGAATACTTCGGTTGAGCCATATAGTTTCTTTTACCAGGATAGGGTAAGCTATGCTAGATGGCATTATGTGCCCAATTTTTTATTCTTGATTAGCTCCGTACACCAAATATTTATGTATGTTGTGTTAATAAAAATAGTTCAGTACCATTTCAATACATTCACCTGCCACAACCATGTTAACCTATTATGGGCGTCTTCAAAACATCTTTAGGCCCAGCTTGAGAAGATTGCTCCAACCTGGATGAATGTTTCGTTACAAATGAAAGAGGATGCTGAGACAGACAAAGCTTTTGGATGGGTCTTGGAAATGTCAGTGCGATTCAATATACTGTTACCTAGTGACTTGATATGTGTGGAACTTACATTTCTGCTTTCCTGTCCATATTTATAGGTATGCATATGCTGTTGCAAGTGCATTGCATGGTGTGCACCACAACCTCCGTAAAGATTTTATGATTCAGGTGCTTGATAATTCTCTCACTTGATAAGTCATTTCATAGTTGATGAGAGTTCATTCATCAAAGATGTTGTGTAATGCTGATTTCAGCCTCCCTGGGATCTGAAAACGGATAACACATTCATCATCCACTATACTTACGGGTGTGATTATTCATTAAAGGTGAGTGTTGTTTACCCTAAAACATTGATCTTGATGATGCCTCAGTTCTGTGAAATCTATTTTTCTTAACCAGAACAAAATTTTAAATTTATATTCATCTTGTGATAGTTTATGACCATCTTATGCAAACGTAGGGTGAGCTGACATATGGAAAAATTGGTGAATGGCGTTTTGACAAAAGATCTTATCTGCGCTCACCACCACCGAGAAATCTCACATTACCCCCTCCAGGAGTTCCTGAAAGTGTGGTATGTGCACAGCATTTAGCATTGTTATTTTACAGCTAATGCCATTTCCTTCTAAAAGGGTTGGCTTTACATTTATGGAATTTCTGAACTGCCTTGCTGAGCATGTAAAATCTTATCTGACTGGAAATAGCAATAGGCTAGCCATTTTCAGCCTACTTATTTTCTTTCGTGCAAATTTTTTGTGTTGGATAAGTTGGTTGTATGTTAAATGTCGCAAAAAACAAGTAAATACGAAGGAATCTTAGCTACTATCTTTGGCGTGAATATTCTTATTTGGCTGTGTGATCTTGATCTGACCCTTGTACATGCGTTAATAGTGCAAGGTATGGGGAGGCAATTACTGTAGCTTGTCTTGAGTCAGGAGACTATATCTTGTGTACGTTGTCTGCATGCACATCTCATAATACGTTAGTCAAACTAATTTTAGTACTTGATTCGATTGAAGCTTTATGCATTGGTCTATGCAGAAAGTGGTCCGCTTGATATACGCATATTAACTTTTGCATCTATGTTGAATTGCTCACTTGCTCCTTCTTGTTCAGAACACACTTGAACTCAACTTCCTTTGGTGTGAGTTGTCAATCTGCTACTTAGCCATTCTGGACCAGTACTATATTCGTATAAATGGATAACTTGGCACTTCAGAGTCACATTGGCACATAAGAATTGACATTGATTTCGTACCATTGGAAGAGTCGATACCGTCCGCGTCAAAGGAACTACCTTATGTACTTTTATTATATTGTCTGGGAGAAAGTACGTGGTTATTTAATCTCCCAGACAGTTCAATCAAAGTACCATATCACATGCCTAGGAACTGACTTTGGTGTCGTCCCGAGTCGATACTATCCATGTCCCTTAGTTGATTGCTTAGCTATAATCTTTGAGTTCCCCGGAGACGTGGTGCAGTTGTGCATCAAGGAATGCGGCTAGGAGATGTTAGTTTAGGAATAAGACCCCCTTAGGGCACTTCTAATGGTTTTTCTTAGCTATCAGTGTCTTCCATGTCACCTATCTGTAGATGGGCCCAACAATTAACAACCAACTCTCTTTCTTCTCTCTTCTCCGTCCCACAAATTGTCAAGTTTGCGCCTGAAGCTGTGTCTTGCATGAGATACAACTTTCTCTGTCTCCTCTGTAACCCACGTCTACCTTAGCTTAGTCCTATGTAGCACCTATGGATACAGCTGATGTTACACCATTGTTAGTGCCCTTATTTAGAGATGTTTGGTCAGCTGTTTTTTTCCCAACTGTTTGGTTAGCTATCTAGTTGGTCCTATAAGGATGTGGGCTCAAACAATGAAGAGACAAGATTCCGGTTCTTCCCCTTCTTCGTTCATGCCTCGGAGCCTTGACATTTGCTATAACCAGTCAATCAAGGATGAGTTCCTTGGACTCATACCTGACCAGGCCCACAACAGAGCAGGGGAACGAAAATGCATGCATTCATAATACTTGTTGGCAAATAACTTCATCTCGTACGCGTAGACATTGCATCTTCTCCAAATATTTTGTTGGACAATGGGAGTACGACCCAATGTTTCAGTCATGCGATCGTATGCATTTGTAAATGGAACATCATCAGAATTGTTTAGGGGACATATGCATGCAGTACATGCAACTAGTCGAAATATGCATAAATTTACTCCGGGCCAAAACATGCATGTAACAAACTTAATGATGATGCTATTCATATAATTTATGCTTCATTTTGAGCCACTCATCAGTACAAGTGGTTATCCTAGAAAATTACTAACAATCCAACATTAGTAGGGTATAAGTAAATGCAATTGTATTGTGCAATGAAGGCTCTGAATATCACTCATGTAATTGTGTTCAACCTGAGTTTTCCCATGTACCATTGGCACATATATCTACATACTTCAGTGTGACTCCGGCATATATGTTGGATTGGAGAAGTTGGAACAGTAGGGTATTTGTGCAAATTTTCATCCTTGGTTGTGATTCCAGCAAAGAGGTTATGAGTGGCATGTGGTACCATGCTATCTCATATATGATTTATTGTGATATATCCAACACTTGAAAGAAAAAAGAACAATATTTGCATTTCCAGTTGTGTACTGAGTGTTGATCATATTTATTTTGAACGTTAAATTCTGAATTTCCAACTAGGACATGTATTGAAACTTTTGCAGTTCTTGATCTGTTGCTATTGTTAATGACAAATTCACACAACAACATGAAATTGCGAGAGCTCCAGTAGTATAACAAATTCAATGCGAAGTCTAGACCAGCTTCCGAAATATATGTTGGCCACTTTGTTCTTTATTATTATCTTTCTTTTTTTCAGTTTGACATGCTCTAGAGCTTAGTTCAGTTGGAATCAGTTGAATTCAAAATTAGTGTTTCCCGAAAATGGTAGCTTTCTAATTCCTACCGTTGCATGCTGATTGGAGTTGCTTTTTTCTAGGTCACCCTTGTAAAGATGGTCAATGAGGCTACTGCAAGCATTGTAGGGTGGGATGAGGAAAGA
The DNA here is from genome assembly GCA_947311845.1 of Poa pratensis. Classification (NCBI taxonomy): domain Eukaryota; kingdom Viridiplantae; phylum Streptophyta; class Magnoliopsida; order Poales; family Poaceae; genus Poa; species Poa pratensis. The sequence continues at coordinate 20,890,692 of CAMZMU010000067.1, forward strand.
TGATTGTGGATTTTGCTGGCGAAGAGCTTATTTCAGCTGATTCTGGAGTAGAATCAAAGAATCTGAGTAGTCAATAATACAGTAGTATTCACTTGATGTTCTCTTGAGCGGAGGATGGTGGCTAATTTCTACAGATTGACCTAGAATTAGTGGTTGGCAAGAGAGCACGTAGTTATTTGATCAAACGAGTTGTCACATTTTTGCATTGTAAAGCAGAAACATAAGTTCACTTTCTCTCTCTTCCATTCTCCCGGTTCATTCAGTGTATTGTAAAGCTGAATTGAAGGGTCTCGAATATATGTTCTCTCATACGTTTCACGAGAAGTAGATCATAGCTCGGAATAAATTCTGGTCGTTGCTGAGATCCTCATGAGTCGCTTTGTTTGGTCTTGAAGAATTACTGACCTCTGGCTGTCAGAATGAACTATCTGGCCGTCTGATTCAGGGTCATTTCGAGACCGCGACAAGATAAAAATGAGCTGGCGGGATCCACATTTTTATTTTCTTACTTTACCTCTACAAAACAATTATCTTAATTTGTTTGATCCGACAAGTTATATTTCCCTGGGCAGGATTGGATATACGATCAATGCATCGTTGTTCACAATGTCTTATTTTCCTTGAATTGTTTTTCTACCACTATCGTTGCTCGCTGCTCATTTGCAAGAAAATGCTGCAGTTGTTCATGAAGAAGGCCCACCTGTTCAACGTACTGCCACTGTGCCACAATCCCCATTCTGCATAGCACGTTGAAGCTGAAGCTCGTGCTGAAGGAGATCATGAAGTTGAAGCTGTCTCTAGACCTGGTGATTCTCGAGTTATCGAGGATATCGCAATACGGCACGTGAATGTGGCTCTTATCACGATGACGAAGGTGGAGATGAAGTACGATCCAACGCGAAGCATGCACGTCTTGGCAGGTGATGAGCGTACGGATGACCAGTATTCTGTGGCAGGTGATAAGCTGGGACATCTCCAGGCCCGTCGTTTGCCCGTGGCAATCTTTTTGGCCAATTTAGGGCGTGTTTGGTATCTGCAGCCGGCAGGGCTAGACCTGTCAGCTGCAGAACCAGGCTGCCTGTTTGGTTCCATGCAAAGCAAAATTTGGTCCGCACGCTTCCTAAAACAGGCTTGGCCAGACGTAGTGACAACGGCCGAATCTGCCGTTTTTCAATGGCCAGGCTGGCCAGCTGCATATTCCTTTGCTGGCATGCACGATCCGAGGTGAGGTTTGCTCTCTCTTAGTGTACTTAATCTCACTCCTTCTAGACATTGATACACTGATCGGTTCAAAATAAGTTCTACATCAAAATGATGCGCTTTGATGATGCGGTTCCATTCCGGCAATCATCTCGAACTTTCGTTAACCGTGCGGCACTAGTTTCGTATTCTTGTTTGAAGCTTTTTTAGACGAATATCGTCAAATTTGTCGCACACGTTTTCGAAACCCTTCGAGGAGTAGCTTCACCTCGTCATTCTGCACAACTATCGTGTTGTAAGTTTTGCGTTTCAGTGTTCATAGATGAATAGATCTTGTACTGTAAGATGTGTAAGATGCATATTTAGGCCGTTCTTGGTGCACGTGTTTTCTTCAACCTCCGCTCTCTATCTTGTCATCGCCCAGCTCCGCCGCCGCCATGCCGTCTCCTCACCCTCCAGCTCCGCCGCCATGTCGCCATTGCTGAGCTATCCAAGCGTGATGGTGGGTGGTAACTTCACCCATGTGAAAATAGGTGAGGCTAACCAAGATTTGCATCCAACCAAACAAAGAGGAGTTGTTTGCCCAGCTGATGCCACATTCTTTGATGTAGCCTACCAAACGAACTACACAACACAGCTCAGAGCATGTATTTGCTCATCAGGGCCTTGTAGAACCTGCCCCAAGAAGATGGAAATCCCATACTGGCTACCAAACACGCCCTTAGTTTCATTCTAGCTTGGACTCGAGACGTCTACATGCCAAGGTTATATATATACACTAGAAAAATTCGCGCGGCGACACGCCGCGCCCGTGTGGTGACACAACATAAATAAATTGGAGAAGGTCGAATTGTTGCAGCACATCAAGAAATTTATTTAGCATGTATGATCAAAATGGTGATGGCACCTAACGTTGTTTCCAGGAGGTACAGAGCCCACCGGAGAAGGAGGCGAGAAGGTTGAGGTTGGCGTCTGCTAGGTAGTTGACAACGCGGGCCGCCGACGCCTCGCCCGACATGGTCGACGCCGTCACCATCATCTCCTGCGTATGCGGCAGCGGCGCGAAGCTGTAGAGCTGGTGGTGGGAGCTGAAATCCCTCGCTGGTAGCGCCCAGAACCTCGGCGTGGGGCCCCCCATAGATACGGCCGCGGAGGAGGCCTCGAGGGAGCTATCCTCGTCGTCGTCGGCGCCACAGACCGCTTGCCGACGATGAAGGGCGCGGCGTGCGGGAGGTGCATGTGGTGGGGGGACACGGCGTCGGGCTGGGATGGAGCGGAGGAGGGGCGGAGGGGTGAGAGAGGAGGAGGCCCCGAGGTCGGGGTGGGACGGCGGCGGGCTGGGCAGCGGCGGCAGCGTCGGGCCGGAGGTGGCCGACTCGGGGGGAGTGAGGTCGATTTCGGTTCTAGGGTTAGCGCGTGTGTTTTATAACGGAGGACCGATTTACATTTTTTGGAAAATGCTGAGACTTTTCTGCAAAAAAGCGTAGGGTTCGCGCATGTGTTTTATACCGGGGGACCGATTCACAAATTTTGGAAAATGCGTGGGCTTTTCTGCAAAATCACCTGTGGCCCGGGAGGACCGATTCGCAATTTTTGGAAAACGTGGGGGCTTTTCTGCAAAATCACGTGTGGGTCATCGGATCGCGGCGGCACGCCGCGGCCGCTGTATTGGTATGTGCAGAAGTTTTGTAAAATGAGTTATTAATTGAGATTGTAGGAATATAATTCGGTTCACGAAAATTTTGTACATGACAGACAGGTAAAAAATACTATTATGGGCTAGATCTAAAAGACAAATTTCTGGATCCAAATACCCGGATTCAAAATTTTGAAGTCTATCAGAATTTGTCTTTTTTGCACAGCCTAAAGTACAACGAATTTGAAGTTTAGAGAGAAATATGTATACGTCCGTCAAAATAAAAAGGTTAAAACATGAAAGTTGTTTGGAATGGTGATATCCATTTGCTCGTGAAAGGAAAATTCAAACTGATGACTGAGTGCGATGAATTTGACAAATGTTTTTGCGAATTTGGATGTAAAATTAAGGTGTTAGAGTCGACCCTCGAAACCGATTACGGGAATGCATATATTTCGTGTACATATTATACAGATGAATTTGATAAAATTTGCCAAATATTTTTACGAATCTGGTTCCAAAATTAAGAAGCTAGAGTTGATCAAACTCGAAACCGATCACGGGAATGAAATCTACTCGTCGACGCGCATATATTTCGTGTACATATTATCAGGAGGACCGTCGGATCCAGATCGGACGGCGCGGAGCGTGGCGCACTGTAGAAGGCTGCACTGTAGAAGTGATGCACTGTAGAAGCAGTGCACTTCTACAGTGCAGGGGCGACGTGGCCACCTCCATCGCTCGCTGAAAGGGACCGCTTTGATATATTGATTGATAGAAGCAGTGCACTTTTACAGTGCAGGGCCGACGTGGCCACCTCCATCGCTCGCTGAAAGGGAGCGCTTTGATATATTGATTGATTGATAGATTTGTTGGCGTGACAGGCTTCCGGAAAGATGATCACGCATTTGTGACTCTAGGGAGCTGCATGCTTGCTTGATGTTGAAGCTTCTGATATCGTTTACCTAACTGAATCGACGGTTCCTGCATGTCGTCCATCAATGCTTGCGGCAATGCAACTGACGACAGCAACTGACTGCTCACCAACAGTGTCCACATCACAAATTCGCTGAATACAACAGTCCAGAAATCGTCCACCACAGATAAAGACAGCAAGAATGCTCAAATAAGAAGAAAATCCGTTGTAAGAGCATCTCCACCAGTGCGCCCAACTCGGCTCCCAATAGGCGTTTTGGGCACGCCGGCACGAAACCGTCCTCCAGCGGCGCGCCTAATAGAGAAAATGTTGCCGACACGTCCCAATACAGCGTCCGGCAACCCCGCTTGACGCCCAGGTTCTAGGGACGCAAGCGGGCGTGCCGGCAACCGCGGCAACGCGTGACCCAACGGTCGGGGCGGATTTATTATGGCAGATACACCCGTTTTAATGACGCAGTGGTTCCCCTGGCGGGCGCAGACGACGCGACGCGTCGAGCGCAACACTGGAAGGTCAGGTGGTGGCGCGCACGCGTCGTCGGCGTCAATGCGCGTGGCAGACGTACCGGTGGCGGCGTTAATGCGGCCAGCGGCCTCCTCCGCTCCCCGCCGGCTTTAAAACGGCGCCCGGCGCACCCCTCCTCTCCACACAACACCACCTCGCCTCTCCCACAGAAACCCTAGCCACCATGCCACGCAGCCGCAAGTCGCGACCGGAGCAGTGCGTCGAGGAGGTTCTCCGCCGCCACCAGACGGCCGCGGAACGTCGTGCTCGACGCGAGCGAGCCAACACCGCCACCGCCACGGCCATGACACCCGAGCGCCGCCACGAGCACCTCCAGCAGCAACGTCTTCTCCAAGAGGACCGTATGATGAATCAGTCGTTCGCCCGCGAGATGCGTCGCGAGGAGGAGGAGTGGAACGCGTCCCAGGCACGCAGCCTCGCTGCGCAGCGCGAGGCGGACCTCTTCAAGCCGCACCGCCGCCCCGAGCAGTGCAGCTCGTCCTGAGCACCACCACCAGGCGCGGCCAGCTCTTCCCGCGCCGTGCGTCCTGCGACGACGCTGTCGGAGGAGGTGGTGGAGGTCTACCGCCGGCACAACATACCGCTGCCAGACGGCTTTGAGCTCCCACCGAGGTGGGTGCTCAACGTCGTCAAAGTGCCGGTGGCGCCGGCGCTGAGCGGCAGGCCCCGCCTCGAGTACATGCAGCAGCAGTGGAGGGACCTGCCGTTTGAGCAGCGCGCGGACCCGTTCTACTCGATCTCGGCGCCGTACTGGGATGCCGTGATCGACGCGGAGCACAAGGCGTGCCGCGGCCCTTCTTCCTCCCTAGAGGCATGCACGAGCCACCGCCGGAGTGGTTCCACTCCGATGAAGAGCGCGAGCGCGTGTCGTCCGACCCCGAGATACCCGACCTCCCCTTGCCGGCGCCGGCACCAGCGGCACCAACACCGGGGCCTGCCCCGGCACCGGCAGAGGAGGAGGACAGCAGTGATGGCGACTGGGGTGAACCGGAGTGGGAGGGAATGCAGGCGGCCATTGAGGCCTCCCTCCGCCGCCGCTAGATCAAAACCCACCACGCTCGGCGGCGGCGCAGAGACGTTCCTCAAGGCCGGAGCCGCCGAGGGTGAAACCGGAAGCCTCAGCGACGGCGGCGCAGATGAAACTTCCTCCTCGGCGGCCGTAGATCATCGAGGCATGCAAGACATGCCTCGACGCTACCGTGTAGCTGGTTTCATCATCGCCGGGACTAGCTTCCTTCTCTAGCGTCCGCCGGCAGAGCCGCTAGATGAAGGGTCTAGGGTTTAGTTTAAATTTAGTTAAATTCCATTTAAGTTTGTTAATTTTCGTTTGTCAGATTTCGTTTAAGTTTGTTAAATGTCCTTCAAATTCAATGAAATATCGCCGGTTCGTTCATATTCGAGTCTCCTTTTTTTTGGGAAAACCCTATTGGGAGCGACCGGTGGGTGCGCCGCTCCCAATAGGCGGCAACGCGTGCCGGCGCGCCCAACAGCGCCTGTCCGGCAACTTTGCCGGACGCTGTATTGGGCGTGCCGGTGGAGATGCTCTAAGACATTCCTAGTAGTGTCGGCATCAACATGCGAGTCAATTTGAATTTTTCACTTTAAGCTTTTGGGCTATAAAATGTCAGTCATGATCAGAGCAATAACTCGAATGGTCAAATATTAATTCATTTGAACTACTATAGTCGCCTGTTTGTCGTCACGTCCCTTGCGTAGACCACTCTCAGTGGGATCATGCTGCTGCCACGCGCAAAGCTGGCGAGGGGGAGATGAGAGGAGAGGAGGAAGCGCCGTGCCGGCGGCGGCTCACGCTGCCGCCCCATGCCCTTTCTCCGGTGCGCCCGGACTTCTCACCGGCGTCCGGCCCGGAGGGCTCGCGTTTCTCCTGCCACCTGGAAGATGCCTCGTCGGAGGATGAGTGCTCATCCCAAGCACCCTACGACTCAGCACTGGAGGTGCTAGAGGATGTGGCTACGCCGGCGAGGAGTGTGCTGCCGGAGAGCGAGGAGACGAAGGAGGAGGGATGGACGACGGTCTCAAGGAGAGGTCGTAAATCCGACGACGAGATCGCCCAGGAATTCTGGAACGACATCGGTTTTCCAACGCCCGCTACTAGGGTTTGGGAAAAACGGCCATCTACGTCAAGCTCCGCTCCGGCGAGGTCGTTTCCTGTCGGGATGGAGTCGCCGTGAACTGAGCCAGGCGTTCGGACTCCGGCGTCGAGCTCTAAGGGAGGAATGCTGGAGGTGCGTAAGCCCGTCCGGTTGGGCTGGCGTGGCCCTTTGCCACGGCCGCGCATGATTACCCACAAGTATAGGGGATCTATTGTAATACTTTCGATAAATAAGAGGGTCAAACCCAACGAGGAGCAGAAGGTGCTGATAAGCAGTTTCGAGCAAGGTTTCACTGTAAATACTAGCAGACAAGTTTTTAGAAATTTTTTGATATGACATATAAAATAAAGTGCGAGTAAATAAAAGAGAGCAGCAATAATTGCAGCGAGTGGCACAATCCTTTTCAGCACAAAGGACAAGCCGGTTGTTTTACTTATGACTACCAAACGTTCCTGAGGACACACGGGAGAGTATTGTCAAGTGCTTTCACTTCATACCGCTGATTAATCTTTAATGTTTTGATTAGTGTTGTGTGGGTGAACCTATGCTAGTGTACCGTCCTTACTTGGACAAATACACACTCGTGATTACACCCCTTGCAAGCTTCCGCGAATGCAAGGAAGTAATTAAGATAAATCTAACCACAGCTTTAAACTCTGGGATCCTACGCTCCCTCGTGCACTAGTTTACCAATGGGGGATTAGGTTTGTCACTCTGGCATCCCCACAATAAGTAAACTAAATACACAATGCATTCCCCTAGGCCCATAAAGGTGAAGTATCATGTAGTCGACGTTCACATGACACCACTAGCAGAATAACACCACAACTTAAATATCAAACCATTAAATATTTCTCAACATAATTCCACTACTAACCACAAGACTTCTCCCATGTCCTCAATAACTAAACGAACTACTCACAAGACATCATATGGATCATGATCAGATGTGATATAATGAATAATAACAATCTGGTCATAAACTTAATTAATCGATAAAACTCAAAAGCATCAACCACAAGGAGTAATCAACACCAGGAGAGTATCCCCGATGAACTAAACAAAGTACAGCCCTAGATGTTACAGCGGAACGAAGTGGAGCGGTGGAGATGATGGTCATGGCGGTGGAGATGATGAAGATGATGATCCCTATGAAGCCTGGAGCGATGACGGTGGTGATGGAGATGATTTCCCCATAGCGGAGTGGAATTTCCACGGCAGATTTCTCCCTGCCGGAGAGCTTTTGTATCTCTGCGGTTTCCGCCCCGCAGAGGCGGCGGAAAAATTATGCGAAGTCCCTCCTCTCGATTTTTAGGTCAGGACGGAGTTTTATGCCGAAGGGGGTCGCCAGAGGTGGGCCAGAGGGGCCAGGAGGGCCCACGGCGCGACCAGGGGGTGGGCCACGCCGCCAGGTCGCCTGGTGGCCTCGTGGCACCCCTCCTGCTGATCTTCTGGCCTCCTGCTTGTTCTCGCGAGGAAATAATTCCTATATTATTTTGGTAGTTTTTGGAGCTTCCGAAGTATCCCCTCCTGACGGTGTCCTTTTCAGCAGATTCCTAACTCCGATACATAAATCCCGGGTAATTGTAAAACATGCAAAATAAGATAAAATAACATAAGTATTGTAATATAATACAAAATATATCAGTGAATAAGAGTAAATTATGATATAAAATAGTGATACAAAATGGACGTGTCAGCGCATCACCCGCCGTCCGTCTTCGGTCAGCTCGCCGGCGACGGATCTTGATCCGCGGTATGCGGATCATGGAAGCGGAACGGGAGTTCGAATTCAAAATCTGACACACAGACCCCACGTGCATGCGAGCCACGACACCGCGTCGCCCTGGGCTTACCTGGGCCATTGTTTCGCGGGCCTCTGGAAGCGATCGAAGGACATCAGGAGTAGGGTTCCAGTTGACTCGTTCTCATGTTCGTCTGCGTTGCAACCACGCCGCACCGCCAGCCTCCCAAGACGCTCCACCTCGCCGGCTACCACGATTCCAACATCGCCCAGCAACCGCTCCACACCGCCGTCGAAGCCTACTGCCGCTCTGATCTCGCCGAACCCCTCGCGATTGTTCGTCGAGGTAGTGGCGACGCCGCCAACCATGGCGGCTGCCAATCCGCCGGGCGGGTCGGGTGGACCTACAATGAACGGACAGGGGAGCGGTCAGCAGGCTTCGGCGCAGCTCCCCACGACAAGGCCGCCAATGCTCTTCGGTAGGAAGGCCGGTCCTGGTACCGGCCAGGCGGCTCGCCCGGCGGCGGCGTATGCGCGGGTCGCGACCCCTCCCGCTTCGGCTGCGCGTGTCGCGGCCGCGCCGGCGATCGCGCCGACGGTCATCAACCCGAAGGCTGTGACTACGGTCCCGTTCGTGGTTGGTACAAGTACTGCCAACAAGAAGAAACACAAGAAAAAGAAACCGACGGCCAGGCAGAGTGCCGCGCCGGTTGATGCCGCACCTGTTTCTCCTGTGGTGGCTCCGACGACGGCCGTAGCGGCTGCTCCGCTGGTTCCCACCGCAAAGAGGAAGAGATGCTCGCACTGTAAGGTTCATTCCCATGAAACAAAGGAATGTTCGGTGGACCATTATTGCTACATTTGCGACAAGGTTGTGCATCCGACTGTTCGTTGCCCAATTCTGAGGTTGCCGAAGCCGTATGCTGGTATGGCGGGCATTCACAAGGAAGACTCTTTCTTGGTTAACTTCTCATGTATGGCGGATTTGGACAGAATGAATAGGTCTAAACTAGGGGTGCCAAAACAGCAATCGTGGATTTCTTTGGACATTTGGAAACCTGAGGAGATTTAGCCCACGGCGGAGTTGACGCCGACTTGGGTGCATGTATCTGGAGTGCCAAACACGGTTCGTCATTTTCTGGGTCTGTGGGCAGTGGGTACTCTCATTGGCAAGACCATGGATGTGGATCTTTGGCTCTCCAGTGTCACAACGTGGTTAGAATTCTGGTGACGATTCGCAATCCTAATCTGTTTGAGACAAGGGTTGTTAAATCCGATGCCTTTGTGATCCGTAAATGGTATTCTTTTCGGTTCAGCAAAGGAGGCCGCTGATTACGTTGCCGAGCCGGACTTTGTACCTTTCATTTGGAGGTGAAATGAGAAGGACGATGATGCAAAAGGGATGGAAGACAATGACCGTTCTGAATCAAGTTTGAATGACCCTCCTTTGTCTGCGGATGGGGACACTCCTATGCCACAAGTTAATACTACGGGGCCAGGAGGTTCTTCTCTTGGACAATTGGGGTCAGTTGATGTGCTCCACGGAATTGCGGTGACACCTTTCAATAAAAATCCACAAAGTCCACGCGGAAAAGAGTTAGTGGCGCAAAAATTTGCTTCACCGACAACCACGAGAGTTGCAGGAAAAGATGGACAAGCCGCAACTGAGTGCGGGTCTGCGGCACAAAAGCTTTAGTTGGTCTCATCACCGAAGAACGTCGATGCATCTATGGAGCATCTGCTGGAAGCGACGAAGGACAAGATTCCGGAGGCGACGAAGGCAAACTGCACTGGGCTAGATGTTACGTGGCCCACGGCGGTGGACTGTTCGACGTCGCCTGGTGCGGTTGGCTGTGCGCGTGCTGGGCTACTGGCCGGCAACGCGAGCTCGCCCGGCGCCGAGGATGGGCCTCTGGAGGTCGGCGCTTCGCTGCCGCCCAGGGCGGCCGTCACCTACGCACGTGGTGGGCTCCCGGTCGGGGTTGATGGCTCGCTCGGCACGGCGGATGGGCCGCTGGAGGTGGGCTCCCAGCTGCCGCCCAGGGCGACCGTCGGCTGCGCGCGTGGGGGGCTCCTGGCCGGCACTGCTGAAAGAGCATTTCGTGATCCCTTGTGTTTTCTGTGTTGGTTAACAACACTAGTGATACTTTAATCAGGTGTTAAGAGATGCAGGTTTTAATTGTGTATAACATTTAAGCATCAACACCAAAAAGAGAGAAGAAAAGAGCCAACCAGATATTTCACAAGTACCGGAATATCCGGTCCAGAAGAAGCAAGTGGATAAACGGCTAAGGACCATAATGTTTTGGGTACTGGAGGGAGCCAGATATTTCCAATCGGAAATTCCTGAAATTATTCGGATTATCCGATTGACCGGATTATCCGGTCCGGAAGTTCATCGGATTATCCGGTTCCGAAGAAGCAAAGTGAAAAAACGGCTAAGGACCAGAACGAGAAGGGTACTGGAGGGAGCCGGATATTTCCAATCGGAAATTCCTAAAAGTATTCGGATTATCTGGTTGACCGGATTATCCGGTCCTAACTTGGACCGGAATATCCTGTTCCCTGGGTCTCCAACGGAACGATTTCTTGGAGGGGTATAAATACCCCCCACCTACCTCCAGCGAGCCAGCTCGCCCAACATTGAAGAACACCATTATTGCAAGCTCAAGAATCACTAGATCTCCCAATCCCTCCACCCAAACTTGTTGATCTTTGGAGGATTGAAGGAGAAGACCCGGATCTACATCTTCACCAAGCCGATTTACATTTCCCCCTCATTCACTTGAGGGACCATTTGCTAGGGTTTCCTTTGGGAAAACCTAGCCCCTTGTTGTACTTACTTGTTGTTCTTGTGACAGATTGTAGCCGTTCGGGAGCCCCCAATCCAGTTGTGGGTTGTGCCCCAGATTGTTGTTGTAAAGGCTCCGGTTTCCGCCTTGAAGGGAACCGATAGTGGAAGGTGAACCAATCCTTTGTGGTGCGGTTCATCGGAGAAGAAGGTGAGCCTTTGTGGCGTTGTGACCAACTTTTGGTGGTCTCACACCTCTCCAACGAGACGTACTCCAACGAGACGTACTCCCCTAAAAAGAAGAAGATACATCTTGTCTCCGCGTGCTTCACTTCGGTTACCTCTATCTTGTTTACCGCCTTTACTTTGTGTATCTTGCTTAGTTGCTAGCTTGTCATATAGGTAAATTCACCGTAGTTGCATATCTAGAGAATTTACCTTTTGTGTCAAGCCTAATTTGAAAAAGAACTAAAATTTGAAGTAGCACCTATTCACCCCCCCTCTAGGTGTCATACGATCTTTCAATTGGTATCAGAGCCTCGGCTCTCTTGTTGGGCTTAACCGCCTAAGAGAAGTATGACTTTGGGAGAGTTGCCCCCGGAAGGGCAAGGTACACCGCATCCATGGCCGATCTCAAAACGATGGAAACATCATTGAGATCGTCCATGGATACCCAATTTGGTGAGTTACGTGAATTGCTACAAAACTCACTTGTACCAAGCCTCCTCCTTGGAGACTCTCCCATTAATAGAGGATCCCCTTAATTCTGACACGGGTGATTCCGAGGAAGATAAAGGGAAAAAGAAAGGGGATGAAGGAACCGAAACCGAGCCTAAGAAACCTTCTTCTTCCTTACCCAAGCCGGTAGGTGGGAAGCCCGAGTACCATGAGGTCCCTCATTTGTATTATCCCGACCCACCTATCCCTCATGCTCGCATAAATCCTTAGGTCCTCCACCTAAGCTTAATGCATTGGCTTTTACTAGTTGGCAACACTCAATGAATCTCATGTCAACAGTTCCTCTATCGAGCTTTGGAGGATCATGCAAGTGGGATACAAGGCCGTGGATCCAAACAACTTGACAAGAAGAGAGGTGTGGATGCTCAACTCAATGCCACCGCTCTACACATGCTTGAACTTGCCGTGGGAGAAAATGGTATTCATCACATTCAACATCTCACCACCGCCAAAGAAGCTTGGGATTGTCTCTCCGAGGTGTTTCTTGGGAATGAGAGCATGAAGAGGAATATTTGATGCCTTGAACAATGATGCCGAAGGCTTCTACATGCTTGATAGTGAAACTCATGAGGAGATATACGGAAGACTCAAGATTCTTGCCAAGCCTTTTATAATGTCGGGGCAACCTATGTGGATGATGCTTGGATCAAGAGGAAGTATGTGAATGCTCTCATGCCCTTCGAGCCCGTTGACTTGAAGGCTATACAAGGAAGACACAACTATCTTGAAATGTCATCTAATGAAGTTATGCAAGAAATGCAAGCCTCCAAGGTTGCTACCAAGAATGCTCAAGACAATCGTGCTAGGGCCATGGGGATGAAACAAGGTTCCTCTCTTGCTTTGAAGGCCAAAGTTGTAAACCAAGAAGAGGATGTGGAAGTTGGTGAATGCCCAAGCAACATCATTCCCGATGATCTCCAACAAGCCTACCATGAACACTTGGCCCTTGCGTCAAGAGCATTTTGGCGTGACCCGGCCAAGGCAAAGGCTCAAGTTGATCAAAGGAACAACCCAAGTGGGAAGAAGGAGTTTGCATCCAAAACGAAGACATGCTTCAATTGTCATGACAAGTATCACTTCATCAAAGATTGCCCTTATGAGAATAGAGAAGAACATGGTGGAAGGCTTATCCCAAGGATCAATCAAAGATGGTTCAAAAGAAGCCTTTCATCAAGAAGCCATCAAGAATTGTGTTGTTGACTCAAGAAGAGTATCCATCCGATGATTCCGAAGAAGAAGAAGAAACCACTCGTGAGGTGGCCGCATTGGCTATCACCTCATCTCCATCACCTTCTCTCTTTGAATCCCCAATGAGAACGTCTCCAACAACACCGCTCGTTGCCTCATGGCTAAGGCCACCGAGGTATCATCTCCACCCCTAAGACTATGCATGAAAATGATATCACTAGTCTTGCAATTAAGAAAGAACTTGTTGCTTTCGATACTTTGTGACTAACTTGCAAGGTGAAGCCAAGAAGCATGTTGAGGCTCTCATGAGTCAACTTGGTAAGCCGAAGACCTCCTTGAGGTCAAATGTCGAATTGAGAGAGAGACTCTATCACTATAGCATCTTTGAATGCTTCTCTTGAAGAAGAACAAGACTATAGGGTTACTCTTGAGGAGAGACTTGAGTCTCTTGATAGTACTAATGATGAAATAATTGCTAAAATCTTAAGGAGAGAGACCATGCCATTGCCAAGTATAAAGTGATTAAAAAGGAGAAAGCCGAATTTGTGGTTGCTAATGCTAGACTACATGGGGATATAGAGAAGCTTGACAAGGCTCACAAGGCCTTGGAAAGTGAACACTCTACCCTAGTAAGTCTCACGAGCAACTACAAACTCAACTTTCTAAATCTAACTCACTAGTATCTCTACTTCCTCTTGTGATCATGCAATGTTATTGAGGAAAATGCTAGGTTGAAGGTTGAGCTTGCCAAGGCTACTAGTGCCAAAACCTCAATTCCCAAAGGTAAAGAGAAGCTTGTTGCTCATGTGTTGAGCAAAAGCAACAAAGAGGGAAGGAGGGTCTTGGTTATGTAGCCAAGGCAAAGAACAAGAAGAGCAACAACAAAGAGAACAAGGCCAAGCCCGCTCAAGCCAAGACTTCCATTGCGGGTGGTGATGCCACTAGGGGCAAGACCACTCGTAGTGACTTTGCGGGACATGCTAACCCCAACTATATTCTTTATGTTGATTATTATGGGGATGTTTATGCAAAATATGTTGGTCCATATGATGGTTTCATTGCTTATTCTATTTGGGTTCCTAAGACCCTTGTTGCTAACAAAAGAGGACCCATTGCGAAATGGGTACCTAAATCCAAGCAATGATTTCTTGTAGGACTATGCTTCCGGTGGGTCTAAATGGGTGGTCGATAGTGGATGCACAAGTCATATGACCGGAAGCAAGGAGATCATGACGGAGTTGGGACCAAATATAAATCACTCAACCGTCACTTATGGAGATAAATCAAAAGCTGAGGTAAAGGGGCTTGGCAAGGTGGTAGTAGCAAAGGATGTCACCCTTGTGAATGTCATGCTTGTCGAGTCCCTCGGTTACAACTTAATGTCCGTTCGTGCACTTAATAAGATGAACTTTGATGTCCATTTTACTATTGATATGGTGGTACTCTTGAGGAGCAAGACTCTAAAGGTCATGTTCGTTGGGTATGTTGAACATGAGTTGTTTGTGGTGGACTTTTCGGGGTCAACCAACACTCAAGCAATATGCCTCTTCGGAAAGGCCGACGTGGGGTGGTTGTGGCATCGCCGCTTGTCCCATGTCAATATGAGAACTTTGCAAAGTCTTCACAAGGGTGGCCACATTCTTGGACTAAAAGAGAATGTTTCTTTTTCTAGAGATCGTCTTTGTAGGGCTTGTGTTGAAGGAAAGATGCATGATTCTCCCCACTCAAGCAAGACCATCATCTCATCAAAGAGGATATTGGAACTTCTTCATGTTGATCTCTTTGGTGCCGTTCCTCAACCGAGTCTTGGTGGGAAGAAATATTGTTTGGTGATTGTCGATGACTACTCAAGATTTACATGGGTTTATTTCTTCAAGTCGAAGAGTGAGACTCAACAAGCCGTCATCGACTTCTCCAATGAAGTTCAACGTCAACACAATGTTCCTATATTGGCCATTAGAAGTGACAATGGCTCCGAGTTCAAGAACTACACCTTAAATGAATTTCTTAGTGAAGAGGGAATTCGTCATCAATATTCCGCTGCATATACCCCTCAACAAAATGGTGTAGCCGAGAGGAAGAACCGGACTCTCATGGATATGGCAAGGTCCATGTTGGCGGAGTTTAAGTCTCCGCTCTACTTGTGGGCCGAGGCCATCTCCACGGCGTGTCATTCATCAAACCGGCTCTTCTTCCGCGTTGGACGAAAAGAAACTCCATATGAGATGCTTACCGGCAACAAGCCCAATATTTCCTACTACCGAGTATTTGGTTGTAAGTGTTTCTACAAATCAAAGGTGTTCGCTTTCCAAGTTTGAATCTAAAGCTTTAGAGGGTATTTTTGTTGGTTACGGTGCCGAATCTCACACTTATAGAGTCTACGACAAAGCCTCCGGGATTGTTGTAGAATCTTGTAGTGTGAGTTCGATGAAAATGATGGCTCCCAAGTGGCGCAATTTCATGTTTGTGATGTAGATAATGAGCAACCTCATGAAGCAATCCGGCGGATGGGGGTGGGTTTCTACCGCCCCATTGAGATCCATCAAGAGGCAAGCCATGAAGAAACAAGTTCTACACAAGTGGAGCCTCCTACCTCACCACATGAACCCGCACCAACAAATGAAGCCAATGATGCACCAACCCAAGAACAAGTTCAAGACCCTCCTTGACCAAGTTGCTATGCAAGAACCAAGTACTCCTATTGTTGATGCTAGCCAAGGTCAAGACCAAGATCAACCCTCTCCTTCTATTGTTGAAGATGTGCACAATGATGATCAAGGTCAACAAGACGGTCAAGACGGGGACTCAAATGATCAAGATGATCAAGCGATAATTCCTCGCTCCAATAAGGATATCGAAACCCGTCGTAAAGCAAGAGTTGCAAGAGACCTAGAAATAAAGAGTCATAAGCTTGAAGCAATTATTGGTGATCTAAATAGCAAGGTTACCACAAGGGGTCAATTGGCAAGCTTTAGTGAGCATCAAGCACATATCTCCATGGTGGAACCAAAAAAGTGTTTGAAGCTCTTGAAGACCCGGATTGGTTGGAAGCTATGCATGAAGAGCTAAACAACTTCAAGCGCAACAAAGTGTGGAAACTAGTTGAGAAGCCAAAGGAGTGCCTCAATGTTATAGGCACAAAGTGGATATTCAAGAACAAGCAAGATGAACATGGAATGGTTGTGAGGAACAAGGCAAGATTGGTTGCACAAGGGTACTCTCAAGTTGAAGGCATTGATTTTGGAGAGACTTATGCACCGTGGCTCGCCTTGAGTCCATCCGTATCCTTCTTGCATATGCATCACATCATAACTTTAAATTGCAACAAATGGATGTGAAAAGTGCTTTTCTTAATGGTCCTTTAAATGAGTTGGTATATGTTAAGCAACCACCGGGGTTTGAGGACCCAAACTTCCCTAACCACGTCTACAAGCTTGATAAGCGCTCTATGGTCTCAAACAAGCACCTCGTGCGTGGTATGAGCACCTAAGAGAGCTATTGCTAGACCGTGGTTTTGAAGTGGGGCAAATCGATCCCACCCTCTTTACCAAGAGGGTTAAAGGGGAGCTTTTCATATGCCAACTTTATGTTGATGATATTATCTTTGGCTCATCTAACCAAGCTTTTAATGATGAATTTTCAAAGCTTATGACCGATAGGTTTGAGATGTCTATGATGGGGGAGTTGAAGTTCTTTCTTGGTTTTGAGATCAAGCAATTGAATGAAGGGACTTTCATCTCTCAAGCCAAATATACCCAAGACATGCTCAAGAGATTCAAGATGCAAGATGCTAAGAGAAACGCTTTCCTATGGATACCAAGTGTCATCTACAACTTAACCCAAAGGGTATAGATGTCGATCAAAAGGAATACCGCTCCATGATTGGTTCTTTGCTTTATCTTTGTGCATCTAGACCCGATATTGTGTTGAGTGTAGGGGTGTGTAAGGTATCAAGCCGCTCCTAAAGAAAGCCACTTGTTGGCGGTCAAGAGAATCCTTCGATATTTGGTTCATACCCCAAGGTTTGGTTTGTGGTATCCCAAGGGCTCATATTTCTCTCTTGCCGGCTATACGGACTCGGATTGGGCTGGTGATCATGATGATAGGAAATCGACTTTCGGGGCATGCCAATTCCTTGGTAGGTCCTTGGTGAGTTGGTCTTCTAAGAAGCAAAATTGTATATCTCTTTCCACCGCCGAAGCCGAGTATGTGGTAGCCGCTAGTGCATGCACTCAATTGCTATGGATGAGGCAAACTTTAAAGGAATACGGTGTCTGTCGAGATATAAAGTTCGGCATATGCCAATGGGGATGGCTTGAGTGGGTGTAGCCCAATAGGTTGCGTTGCGACGGCGCTCGCTCGGGATTAGGCACGAGCACGGTGAACACCGAGACGTACCCAGGTTTAGGGCCCTCATGTGGAGGTAACACCCCTACTCCTGCACTGATCTGTATATGATGGTCACCAGGGTTACAATGGTGCTCCTCGAGCTGTATGCTAAGCTCTCTGAACTATGGTGGCTGATGAATCCAAGCTGGGGTGGGGAGAATGGTCCGAACCCCTTCCGTGGGGTGCCCGGCCCTCCTTATATAGGACTGGGGGCGGTTACAAGTCGTGTCGGCTAGCCGTCTTCCCGGCTAGCGGCAGCGGGCCCGAGCCTACAGTCACCTACAGTGGTTAGGCACTGTGGGCTACTCTACACCTTGTAGGTTAGGCCGGTTGACCCTTGTAGACTGTACACTATGGACGACGTCACGTAGCCGCAGCGGGAACCCGACCGCGGGGCGAGCGGGGATCAGGTGCTCCTGCCCATACCTCCTTGTCTTCTTGTCCGTATCCTGTTGGAGAGCGTCCGGGGCCCCGCTGCGGGGCGGGCGGGGACTAGACGCTCCTGCCCATACTTCCTTGTCCCCTTGTCTGTATCCCCTCGGAGAGCATCCGAGGGACGGCCACGGGGCGAGCGGGGATCCGACTCCGGCTTGCCGTCTTCGCACCCGTCAGCCTGGCCCCCGGCTTGCTGCCTGAACGGCTACCCGGAAATTATTCCCCTGACAGTAGCCCCCGAGCTCGGGTAGGCTTCGAAGTCGGCACGGCTAGAAACCTGCGGGAGCTCCTAAAAAGTTTGTTGATGTTGACGATGTTGCCGTTGTGAGGGAATTCGGCTACCGGAGTCGGCCTTGAGCGCTCCGCAGCCGACGTCAGACATGACGCCAGCCACGATGCGGGGCGCAATGCGCAGGGCGCCTCTTCGGTTCCCGCGCGGGATCTTCCGTGGCCGATGCCAACACGCCGGATCCTTTACGCCGAGGCTTCCGTTGGAAGTGCCAACACGCGTGGCGGTCGTGGGTGTCAGTTACGCGCCACGTGGCGCCATTTCCGGGAGTTACCGTTTTCCCCTCCCCCTTTAAATATTCACTGCCGTGGGGAGAGAGGAAAAATTACTCCGCGCTCGCTGCCTTCATCTTGGACTTCTTCTTCCTCGCGCTTCCCAGTTGTCGCGACGACTCCAGCATAGGCCCTAGGCAATCCTCGCCAGCCATTGTCGACGAGGAGACACTAGAGATGGCGGAGAGGGGTGCGTGGGCCGCGTCGACGGCGCAGGAGAAGAATTTGCGCCGCTTCCGGAACATGGGCATGCTGCCGCCGGCGACGGAACTCACTTGGCGCCTCCCGGACCCGAAGGAGACGATGCCGCATCCGAAGCCAGGCGAGCGGGTGTGCTTCATCCACCACATCGAGCGCGGGTTCGGGCTTCCCACAAGTCCGTTCCTCCGCTCCTTCCTGTAGTTCTATGGCCTCCATATGCACCATTTGGGGGCCAACGCCGTCATGACGCTCTCCTACTTCGTCTCCCTCTGCGAGGCCTATCTCGGGGTGTGACCCACCATCGAGATCTTCCGCGACTTCTTTTCCCTCAAGGCGCAGACGGCGCAAGGCGGCCTAGTCGATTGTGGCTCCGCGGCGAACAAGCGCCGGTCGAGCGACATTCCCGAGCTCGTCACGCTCGAGTCCGCGCGGAAGTGGCAGCACAGCTGGTTCTATGTGAAGAATGCGACGAAGAAGGACGACATCGGGTTTGAGCCATTCCGGAACGCCGCTCCGCCGCGGATCAACTGGAATGCGCCGCGGAAGCCTGCCATCCAGAATGCGCCGCGTTCCAGAAAAGGATCACGGAGCTGGTCCGCGAGGGGTTAACTTGCAAGGATCTGGCGCTGGCCTGGATGGCGCATCGCATGGTGCCGCTGCGGGAGCGCGCCCACAAGATGTGCTTTATCAGCAGGAACAAGGACCCGACGCGGGCTTCCCCGTACAACCTCGCGCCCAAGGTCTTGTCCGGCTGGCTGTACACCATCTCCCACCTCTCCGTGGAAGAAGGCTTCGAGTGGGGTCGGGCGCCGTACTGCCGGGAAGACAAGCCCACGCGGGTAAGCTTTATCTTTCTTTCTTTCCCCTTGTAGGTTTCTCCTGCGATCGGCTGACCGGCTTGCGGTTTTCAGGAGTTCGACTGCCAAGAAGAAGAAGATGGGCCTGACGGCCCGCAACTCGGCGAGGATCTGCCCGCACCCTCCAAAGGCGTGGGCGAGAACCGGGATCCGGTAACCGCCGACCCGGAAGGAGATGGTGGAGGCGGCTTGGCGGGGGTCCTGGAAGAGTACAGCGACGCCGACCCGGGCAACCAGGACCTGGCCTAGTCGGGCCAGGCTGGCGGCTCAACGCCCCTTTCGGGTAAGTTCTTCGTCAAACCGGATATGCGTGAATGGTCCGACGACTGGAGTACTGAGGTTGACCGCGTCTTCGCTGGAGATGATGATGATTGTGTAGATGTGCCTCCTACGAGTTCCGATTTGACGGCGAAACGGGCACGGGACGCCAAGGCGACGTCAAAACGAGCGGAGGATGCCCCGGTTGTGAAGAAACCTAGGGCCGCCCTTCTTAGGGCGAGGAAGAGGGAGCCGCTCCGTCCCAAGGTCGCCGGGTAATTTTTGATCTTGCTCTGATGTTGCTTCTATGCCTACCCTCAGTTTTTCTTCTTATCTTGTATCTTGTCGTCTTCGCGCAGGGACGCGGAAGCTGTCCCTGGAGCCAGCAAGGCTCCAAGCGGCTACTCGATGCCGAGTCACGGAGAGGGGGACGTGGAGGTGGAGTCCACGCCGCTCCGAAGCCCGACCCCCCGCCAGAGGCATTCGCTCGCGCTGAACTTAAAGCCGACGGAGGTGGCAAAACCGCGTCGCAGGTCTTGGGGCCCGTCGCCGAAGAGACGATGGTGGTGGATGGTGCCGCCATAGCCAAAGAAGGCGTAACGGGGGCTGCGGAGCCGGGAGGCGGCGGCGTTGAGCGTGTCGAGGATGTTGCGATCGGAACCGGTGCTGAAGTTGCTGGTGCCGCACCGGTGATGGCGTTGGTGGTGATGCCGACGGCGAAGGGGTCGGTGGAAGGTGAGGCCCACGCGCCGGATGCGTCATTGGAGGTGGACCCCCAGCCAGCAGATCACATGGCGGTGATCAGCGGGACGGAGAAAACCTTCGCTGTGGGTTGCCGCTCTCTCCACGAGTCGGTCGAGGTACGTGGCGGGTAGACGGCGATGCGGCAGTCGGATAACCGGCCTAGGCCTGTTCATCTTACTGGCATGTCTTCTTTTCCAGAGCGCGTTACGGGAGCCGGTGATCCGGAATCAATAGTTGGAGGAGGAGGTGCGGCTTCTCAAGCAGCAGCTCGACGAATCCAAAAGTAAGTCCTCCCCCATCTACGTTTTCCTGTATTTACTTCTTCTTTGGCGTTGACTGGCGCCTTCCGCGCCGGCAAGAGAGTTGAGGGAAACCAAGGCCGGTGGTAAGAATTTTCTTCGCGCAGACTTGATGGCGAAAACGATAGACGCCAAGGCCAAGGAGTTCGACGAGGCGACGCGGGACTTCCGTCTCCGCGCTGCCCGGGCCGATACTCTGGAGACCGAGGTGGAGAAACAGCGAAAGGAGAATGCCGACCGCGAGGGGGAATACGACAACTCGTTGGGTGGAAGGAGAATCTGGAGAAGCAGCTGGAGGAAGCGAAGGCGGAGAGAAACAAGACTATCGATCTGCTCACCGAGCGGGAAAGATACCACGATGTTCAGAAGGAGAGCACCAAGGAGGAGCGAAAAGCGCGAAAGAGTTCGGCCACGATGCTCAGATTGCTCACAACCCGGTGCAACATTCAAGAACAAAGCATATTGAGATTCGTCATCATTTTATTTGAGATCATGTTGCCCGAGGAGATATTGAGCTTGGCTATATTCCCACAAAAGACAACCTTGCCGATATATTCACGAAGCCACTTGATGAAGCAAGATTCACATATTTGAGGCATGAGCTAAATATCGTGGATTCAAGGAGCTTGACTTGATTATTTTGCATACACACCTATTTCTTGACTATGTATTTGGTTTAGATGTAGGCATGGACATAGGGGGAGTGCGGTCTTAATTCATTGGACTATCCCTCCCCCCATTATGCCGATAGTAAGAACTCATTTGCATCTCTATTTTCATTTCATGAATTGTGAGCTTAAATTGACGAGTAGTGGTAGTGAACCCCTAGATATATCTTCGCGGTGTGATGCCACATACACTCATACATGGTGACCTAGGCCACCGCCCTCTTCTTCATGAACAGTCGGTTCTTATTTGGTTCTTCGTTGAAAATCATTTGAAATCTTTTTGCCCCGTTATTTTTATGGAAAACACACTCAAGTTTGGCATTTCTTGTTTGATTCTTCCAAGTTTGAGTGCGAAGTACCATTATCAGTTTGGCTTTCTTTTATCCCAAGCCCATCTTACCTAAACACATGTATATCTTTTGCACACAAGTCTTGTTTTTGATACTACGGAGAAAGGGTTCAGCAGGCTGGAAATTCTGCTGACCAGATTATCCGGTCCAGGACTCGGTCGGAATATCCGGTATAACCGGAATATCCGATCCAAGTCAGGACTGGAATATCCGGTCGGGCGGTTTGTCGCCCATATACACAGGAGCGTCGGGGTGAACGACTCATTCGAGTTCTTTCTCCACCCCCGACCTCCTCTCTCCTCCCGCGCCGCCGCCTGCCGTCCCCGCGCCGCCCCGGTGACTCCGGTGATGGCTACGTGTTGGTGAACCCCAAGAGGAAGGTTATGATGTAGACAGCAGAAGTTTTCCCTTGAATAATCTACCCAAGGTTTAATCGGACCAGTAGGACTTAACGATCTATTGGAAGGTTGTTGATGTTGACTCCCCCTGGCGCTAGGGAGCTTGCACCAACGTGGAATCTGCACAGACACAAACCAGAACTTTGCCCAACACGAAACAGAGAGGTTGTCAATCTCTCCGGTCTTCCAGAAACAAAGAGTTAAACGTATGGTGTGGAAAACAGCAGGAAACACAGCAAGTAACAGGAAACAGATGATTGCAGCAGGTTGTGTAAACAGTATGAGGAAATTGGACCAGGGTCCACAGTTCACTAGTGGTGTCTCTCTCAGAACAGATAACTAGCATGTTGGGTAAACAAATTACAGCTGGGCAATTGACAAATAGAGAGGGCATAACAATGCAATACATGCCAAGATGTCTACTATGAAATCTAGTTGGGCATTACAACAAAGTACATAGACCGTTATTCCAACCGCATCTATGCCTAAATAATCCACCTTCAAGGCAGCATCCGCATCCTGTTCAGTATTAAGTTGCTAACAACAGATTATTGCATGAAGTAAAGTGTGTAATGTAATCAATACAAGTGCCCTTGGACACTGCACCAATGTTTTATCCCTAGTAGAAACAGCACATCTACCATCTTAGACCTTTCTGTCACTGATCCAGATATCTAGAGACTGAACCCACTATCGAGCATAAATACCCCCTCTTGGAGTCACAAGCATCTACTTGGCCAAAGCATCTACTAGCAACGGAGAGCATGCAAGATCAAGAGCACATAGATAAACAACTTGAATAAACATGGTATCAATATTCATCGGATCCCAGCAAACACAACATCTAGCATTACAATAAGATGATCTTGATCATGTTAGGCAGCTCACAAGATCTAAACATGGAGGCACAAGGTAGAGAGACAACCATCTAGCTACTGCTATGGACCCGTAGTCCAGGGGTGGACTACTCACGCATTACTCCGGAGGCAGGCATGGTGATGTAGAGCCCTCCGGTGATGATCCCCCTCCGATCTGAGATTGACGATGACGGCCGCGACGGAACTTTTCGTGGAATATGATCGACCGTAATAGGGTTTTCGCGTCGCGGAGAATATATAGGCGAAGAGGCGGCGTCGGTGGCCGAGGGGGGCCACCACGCCATAGGGGGGCGCGGGCCCACCCTGGGCCGCGCCCTAGTGTGGCGTGGCCCCCTGGTGGGTCTGCTCCGACTCCCCTTTGGACTCCGTGATCTCCTCGTGATATTATTGACGATGTCTTTTGTTTCGTCCAATTCCGAGAATATTTCCTTAATAGATTTTCTGAAACCAAAAACAGCAGAAAACAGGGAACTGGCACTGTGGCATCTTGTCAATAATAGGTTAGTCCCAGAAAATCCGGTCCCAATTGTGTGTACTTATCAACTTAGGGCTGCTCTCCTAGTGTCTCTAGTATCTTCTTTGTAACTTGACTTGTGTGTACTTATCTTTGCTATCCATCTATATCTATACTTCACAATTGATTCAAGTAAACCTCCTATGCAGACGTATGGCCGCAATAGAGAAGCTGTGAGAAAGATCCCCGCAAAGAAGACTACATCTAAGCCTTCAACTTCTGCTTCTAGGAAGAGTAAGGGCAAAGAGGCAAGGGCTAATTACTGGGAGATGAACATCATTAACTATGCTCAAGTCAGGCAGGGAGACTGGTACACCAAGGAAGAAAGGGATGCTGAAATTGAAGATCCTAGGTTTTGGTGCATGGAGCAGCTATACATTCACAAGGACATCTATCTCAACTACAAGCACCCTATTTGTCCAATGCTTCCAATAAAATTGAAGACCCTCACGGACAAGCCCAGTTTTGCTCAAGCTGCACATGTGGTGGAACAGTTTGGCCTAATTCCTCTCATGGAGAAACAATGTGATTTCAGTGTGCCTCTTGTGCTGCAGTTCTTTGCTACTCTTGTGATCAAGGATGATATTGTCAGGACTCTGAAATGGATGACAGGAACAACTGAGTGCGAGCCCGACTTCCGGAAGTTTGCCACTGTCCTTGGGTACACCTTCCGTGGCCTTCCCTCTCTTGGCCATCGTATGCATGATGTCGAGAAGCCCAACAGGAACAAGGTCATGAGAAACATGTATGGTTCAGGTGGACACATTGGAAAGAAAGAAGGCCTCCTCCCTATCTATGATCAACTTGTGACCATCTTTCGATCCAACATTGCTCCAAGTGAAGGTAACAACGATGCAGTCACCACTAGTACAGAACGACACATCGGAAACGGGCCAAAAAAACCCTTCGGCAACGGAGAAAGGGTCCGTGTCCCCGACCCTGTCACTGATGTGAAGGCCTTCATCGGTAACGGAGGCAAAAAACCGTTTCCGATGAGGTCTCCATTTGGCAACGGTTGGCGCAGACCTCCGTTGCTTTAGTTTTCCTACATCAGATACGGAGTTTTCCATCTACCCGTTTGCACTGAGCTTTTCTCATATTTCGGTTATATGCCATAATACATGAAAGGCTGATTGCACAATGCAATAAAACGTTATTCAATTCATAACATAGAACAAATGCCATCATTACATTGGTATACAATAATATCACTGTTTTTTACAATTTGACTACAATCATATCCATCACACATTGGCATAATGTAATATCACCTATTACACTTTGACTACAATCATGAACTCTAAACCTATAAGCAACTAACCTAACAAGATGGATAAGCCAGCCTTCCATCTTTGACTTGGAGCTCACTTTCTATGAGCTCTCGATCGTCGCAGTACCCACTCCAAGACCAGTATCCACGAAATTTCCTTGCCTTAAGTTTTCTGGTTCTCGGAATGATAGATTGGTACTTTTATACAGTGTTGCCGAAATAAACTCCTGCGTGAAAGAAAAAAACTATTAGCGAAATGTACAAAATACATCTGGATATTAAAAAAATCGGTGGCTATTTTCCAGCAACTGCTTTGTTCGGTTGCCATTTTCGAGAAACTGCCAAGATCAACGGCAAATATCCAGGAACTGCTCTGTTTGGTGGCAGACAGTTCGCATTCCTTCCTTCTCTTCTTCCTCGTTCCACCCCAATCCCCCACCCGCCATGAACGACCGCAACAGAATAACAGAGACAACTACCGTCCATACCCACGGCACCGTTCTGGAGGTGGTGTACACGAACGAGGAGCATACCGTGGAGCGGATCCTCGACAAGTACGAGGAATGGCTAGCAGAGGAGAAGCATCGGTTCATCGGCAGCGACAGTAAGGTGCTTTCTTCTGCCGGCTTCCACATTCCACCGGAGTACTACGTGGACATCCAACTCGTATACAAAATCAAGGGTGGAGACGAGAGGGACGGAATGGGTGATCTAGCGGCAGACCTCATCGACAAATTATACGCCAACATGAAGAAGGAGTTCCCATCCAATCAGCACGGTTTTTGGGAGCGGATGCCGCTGCACAAAGTTCATCGGCATCACAGCCGGTCACAGAAAGATTTATACCTTTCACCCGGCGGGAGATCGAGGAGGTGCAGGCCTCTGCCAGATGCACTGAGATGCTACCAGCGCGCTGCGACGCAATCACCTCCTCCTCCTTCTCCTTCGTCGACATCCACCTCCTCCTTCTCCAGATCAGACACCACCTACAGATCCTCCACCACCTCCAGATCGGCCACTTCCTCCTCCAGATCGGCCACTTCCTCCTCCAGATGGGTTTCTGCTGGTAGATCCTCCGGAGGTGCTGCACCACCACCTCATGAATGACCTCCTCCATATCGGCCTGGCTCAGAAGAAGCTGGGCATCACCGGAGGAGGAGGGCGTCAGATGGTGGCGCTGCCGCATCATTAGCGGACGCATGGCCACCTCCAGATCGACCTTCCCCTCACGAAGGGCTGCCGCTAGAACGGTGCTGCCGTGGCGGCTAGAGCCGCGGCCGCGATGGCCGGATCTAGAAGCGCCGACAAAGGAAGCCATTAGAGAGAGTGAGGAGAGTTGAAAGCCACAGTGTGCGGCGGCTAGGGTTGGAAGAGAGACAGTGAGAGAGTGATAATGAGAACGAGCCGGCAGTATATATAAGCACCACATTGGCAACGGACATTTTATATAACCGTTTCCATTGATTTTACACCAGCGAGAGAGTAAACTTACTACCCAACTTACTAACAGGTACTCTAAATTACATATGAACGCAGAGACCACTTAGCAGCTAATGCTACTACATACGGACTTGATAATGAAGTAAACGATTACATATATGCTACTACTAGCTAATGCTACTACTAGCAGCTGCTGATGAAGACTCGGGCTCGTCGTCACTGTACACGAGTGTGTCCCTCCGGCATAAGGTACCGTCGAAGATCTTGATGAAGAACCCGTTGTCGCCGTCGAACTCGAAGCACAAAAAGTGCCCCTGCTCAAGCTTGTACGCTTGGGCGAATGACTTCCATCCCTGGCCGAGGTACAAATTCCCCCGGCACTCACGGCCGTCTTCACCGCCCAGTTGCCGTTCTCGCAGTCCTCCATCTTCAGATGCATGGTAGCTGCCACCATGCCTTGGAGCTTCTCTGCGAACGCCCTCGAGAGCCTCAGGCAGCTCTCGATGCCCTTGTACAGGATAACCAAGAACTCGAAGCCACGCAGCTCCGGGGACATGTCTTCAGAGGACGGTGAGGGCGACACCGACGGCGTGGCATTGCGGCTGCGCCCCCTACCACGGCCGCGCCGTTGTCCACGGCCACGACCGCTGATGGTACCTCTCACTGGGGACATGTCTTCAGAGGACGGTGAGGGCGACAACGACGGCATGGCATTGCCGCTGCGCCCCCTACCACGGCCTCGCCCTCGTCCACGGCCGTGACCGCTGCTGGTACCTCTCGCCATGGATTTGGACGGAGGGGATCTGGCGAAGTTTGAATAACTGTAGGCGATGGACTGGGGCTTCAAAGAGACCGCTGCTGGTACCTCTCGCCATTTATACTCGCGGGTCTGCTCCGCCCACCTCCCCATCTGCCCATTCGCTAGCCTCCACGTATCAACATTTTCAGCGGTTGGAAAATTCTATCCGTTACCATAGAGGCAAATATTGGAAACGGACAATTTTATTAACCGTTGCCAATATAATAGGTGACGGAGATTGGAAAGGGTCCGTTGCCAATGTAGGCGGGCCTGGTCAGGTTTGTACGCACCGGCCGCGCGGAAAGCGCGATTCTCCGTCGCCTAACACCTGCCGTTTCCATAGAGGGGTATCCGATGTGTCGTTCTGTACTAGTGCACAAGTCCTCTGGTCAACTTGCTATGCCTTGCTGAGAAATGTATTGCGAATGAAGACCCAACCGGTGACTTCAAGGTGGATGTCATGGACTACATTTTCAATGAGGTGCATGAGGCCATGGTAAGCGGGTCCACTATTCCCTATGCCCCCTATGTTATGCTGCTCATCAAGGATACCTTGCGGAACCAAGATTTCAGTAAGGAGGCTGTGGTGCCTCACTATTACAAGAATGTCTATAACAAGAAAAGGGCTTCATCTACTGCTGCTTCTGCCCCTGCCAACGATTCTTTCATGAGAGATGCACGCTCTTCTGGTGCACCCTGTCAGGCAACTGCCCCTTCCTTTACTCCTAAGTCAAAGAAGCTTAACTGGTTCCAGAAACACATTCTGTGCATGCACGTTGACATCCGCCATGGCCAGTATGATGCTTACTGTGAGAGGCAGAACATTCTCAAGAGACTTCCTAGCCTGCCAGGTGACCCTCCCGTGTCAGATTCTCTTTCTTATGACAGCTGGAATGACGGTGCTCAGACTCCATGGGTTCAAATGGAGAAGTATCTTCTTGAGTCAGCTTCCTCCCATCCCTCCCACACTCGTGCCACTGCTCGTGACAAAGAGGAAGAAGACACTGCTGCTGAGGCTGAGTATGAAGATGATGGTGAAGATGATGCTGAGGGTGATGGTGATGAGGACTCTGAGTCTGAGGAGTGATCCCTTTGGGACGTAGCATCGCTCTTTTCCCCTTTTCGGTGTTTCGATGCCAAAGGGGGAGAAGTAGTTCTATTAGGTTATCCGTGTGAGATTTGCATGGGTTCAGGCACAAGCATATGCGTTTATCATTCTTATTGCGCTTGTGTCCATTTATCTTTATTTGACGAACTTATTTGCTATTTGTGAGCTTTGAACTATGTGGTGTGTGAGACATATGGATTTCTTATTATGTATGGTTGAGACTACATTATGTTGTGCTATGATCTCTATGGTTTTTTATCTACATCTATATGCACAAGGTATGATTCCCATCTCAAGTCTCAACCTAGTGTGTGATATGTCTCATTTATGCATTTGTTGTTATCTATATCATGTTCTTGTATCTTGTTGGAAAGTGTTCTCTCTATATGTGTGTATTTGCATTCCAAGGCAAACAAATTATATGCACACATTTAGGGGGAGTCCTTTCCATTTTTCTTGAGAACATGATCTAGTTGAGGAATTTTATTGCAAATCCTAGTGTTGTCATCTAACACCAAAAATGGGGAGATTGAAAGAGCATTTCGTGATCCCTTGTGTTTTGTGTGTTAGTTAACAACACTAGTGATACTTTAATCAGGTGTTAAGTGATGCAGGTTTTAATTGTGTATAACATTTAAGCATCAACACCAAAAAGAGAGAAGAAAAGAGACAACCGGATATTTCACAAGTACCGGAATATCCGGTCCAGAAGAAGCAAGTGGAAAAACGGCTAAGGACCAGAACGTTTTGGGTACTGGAGCGAGCCGGATATTTCCAATCGGAAATTCCTGAAAGTATTCGGATTATCCGATTAACCGGATTATCCGGTCCGGAAGTTCATCGGATTATCCGGTTCTGAAGAAGCAAAGTGAAAAAATGGCTAAGGACCTGAACGAGAAGGGTACTGGAGGGAGCCGGATATTTCCAATCGGAAATTCCTGAAAGTATTCGGATTATCCGGTTGACCGGATTATCCGGTCCTAACTTGGACCGGAATATACGGTTCCCTGGGTCTCCAACGGACAGATTTTTGGGAGGGGTATAAATACCGCTCCACCTACCTCTAGCCAGCCAGCTCGCCCAACATTGAAGAACACCATTATTGCAAGCTCAAGAATCACTAGATCTTCCAATCCCTCCACCCAAACTTGTTGATCTTTGGAGGATTGAAGGAGAAGGCCCGGATCTACATCTTCACCAAGCCGATTTACATTTCCCCCTCATTCACTTGAGGGACCATTTGCTAGGGTTTCCTTTGGGAAAACCTAGCCCCTCGTTGTACTTACTTGTTGTTCTTGTGACAGATTGTAGCCGTTCGGGAGCCCCCAATCCATTTGTGGGTTGTGCCCCGGATTGTTGTTGTAAAGGCTCCGGTTTCTGCCTTGAAGGGAACCGATAGTGGAAGGTGAACCAATCCTTTGTGGTGTGGTTCATCGGAGAAGAAGGTGAGCCTTTGTGGCGTTGTGACCAACCTTTGTGGTGGTCCCACACCTCTCCAACGAGACGTACTCCCTGAAAAGGAGGAACTCGGGAATAAATCCTTTGTCTCCGCGTGCTTCACTTCGGTTACCTCTATCCTTGTTTACCGCCTTTACTTTGTGTATCTTGCTTAGTTGCTAGCTTGTCATATAGGTAAATTCACCGCAGTTGCATATCTAGAGAATTTACCTTTTGTGTCAAGCCTAATTTGAAAAAGAACTAAAATTTGAAGTAGCACCTATTCACACACCCCCCCTCTAGGTGTCATACGATCCTTTCAACTGCTGGCTCGCTCGGCGTGGAGGACGGGCCGCTGGAGATGGGCTCCTCGCTGCCGCCTAGGGCGGCCGTTTCGCCGATGAGCCTGGAGCAGGCTGGGCCGGACGTCGCCCAGACTGAGGAACCGCCTGTTGGGAAGCCGCTTCTGCCGGCCGTTGCTGCGGTCGCAGTACAGCCGACAGAGGTGCAACAACACACTGTTCCGGAGTTGCAGCGACGCGCTGCCCTGCAGGAGGTCGTCATCGACTCGTCCACGGCGCCGATATATGGGTCGACGCTGGGGGTGGGTTCTACCTCACCTTTACCACCCTTGGTGTCCACTCCATTGAGGAGGAGCGAGAGGCACACCGTGGCGGGGGACGGGGCCTCCAGCACGGATGAAGACTCTACGGTGAAGGCTATGAGACGCAAGGCTGAACAGAACCTCGACACCGCTGGTATGAACAAATCTCCAAAGTCTTTTCTTGCTTTTTCAAATTCAAGCATTTCAGCTAAATTGAATAGATTAGGATTTCTTTGGGTAATAATGTTACAACCACTGCTATGTCGACTAATGCACTGAGAAATTTAGAATATGACCGGTTAACAGTCACTCCAAAAGACTCGTGTAAGTCGTTTACTCCTCACATGGACGAGGAGGAGCAACATGACACAATTGATGTCCAGCTCCTCTCACATCTAGTGGGTGATGTATCGGAGGGTGGCTTAGATGAGGCGATGCTCAGCTCACTATACGACCTGAAAGCGTCTGGCCGTAAGTCCAAAGCAGACTCTCATAAAAGAAATAATAAAACGCCACGTAAAAAGGCAAAGTTGTCCACATCTCCAATTGTTTCCCGATGAATGGCATGTTTGAGAATAGCAGAGGTCTTCGTGACTTGGCTAAACATGCGCGTATTGCTGATTCTATTCGGGTCATCGATTGGATTTTGTTGGAATTTCTGAAACTGGTAAACGTGATTTCTCTGCGAGTCTACTTAACCGCCTATCTGGTGGTGTAGAATTCACATGGAAGTCTCATCCACCACGTGGCAGATCTGGGGGCTTATTACTAGGCGTCAGAAAAGAAACCATGGATGTATTGGCTTGTTCGGAAGGGGAATTTCATATTAAGTTCCACATCCGTAACAAAGTCGACAACTTTACATGGAGTCTTGTCGCCGTGTATGGAGCAGCCCAAGATGAGCATAAGACTGCTTTTCTCCGCGAGTTGGTTAACCTGGCAAAAGACAATCCATATCCTATTATTATAGGTGGTGATTTTAATTCGCTAAGGTTTCCACATGAGAAGAGTAGAGAAAGATTTGACAACCATTGGTCGATTCTATTCAACGCTGTAATTGACAGCCTTGATTTAAGAGAGGTTTCAATGATTGGAAGGCAGTACACTTGGGCTAATAGCCTCCCAGAGCCGACATACGAGAAGTTGGACCGTGTATTGATGGACTCCGATTGGAAAGCTAAATTCCCAATGGTCTCGGTACGGGCTCTCGAACGTATTGAGGCGTTGTCAGATCATGCTCCCATACTTCTAACATGGGAACACCTAATCCATTTTGTAAACGCCAGTTCAAATTTGAATTGGGATGGTTACATAGGGAAGGTTTTTTCGAAATGGTTAAAATGGTGTGGGAAAGGCCGGTGCCTGGTATTAATCCGATCCAAAGGTGGAACAACAAAATACGCGCTTTGCGCAAACACCTGAGTGGTTGGGCTAAACATATGGTAGGCCAACTAAAGAAGGAGAAGCTTCGATTGTCATCTATTATTAATGAATTAGATGCTTTTGCTGAAGTGCGACCGCTGTCAACGCAAGAGATTGAATTAAAAAATCAATCTAATGCGGAGATGGCGAGTTTTCTTCGTGAAGAGGAGCTCAAATGGTACCAACGATCAAAAGCTCAATTTATCTTAGAGGGAGATTCGAATACGAGATACTTTCATAATCTAGCTAATGGCAGACATAGGAAGAAACTCATTCATTCTCTTATCCAAGAGGAGGGTACGATTGAAGGTCATGAGTAACTCAAATCATACATCACAAAGTATTATAAGAATCTGTTTGGGGAGCCAGATGCAGATAATTTCTCGCTAGATGAATCCCAAATAGATGATATTCCGCAAGTTTCCGATCAGGAAAACACCCATCTTACAGCTCCTTGCTCTGAGGAGGAGGTAAAGAAGGCAGTATTCTAAATGGAACACAACAAAGCACCGGGTCCGGATGGTTTTCCAGCTGAGTTTTATCAAACTTTTTGGGCTGTAATCCAATCGGACTTGCTCGAGATGTTTCATGCTTTGCATGCTGGACAACTCGAACTATTTCGCCTAAATTTCGGTGAGATAATTTTGCTGCCAAAGGTTAATGAAACTAAAAGGATTCAGCAGTATAGACCTATCTGTCTTCTAAACGTTAGCTTCAAAAATTTCACTAAAACCGCAACTATTAGGCTTAATTCGGTGGCTGGTCATGTTGTGAGACCGACTCAGACAGCTTTTATGCAAGGTCGCAATATCCTTGATGGGGTTGTGATCTTACATGAAACAGTTCATGAGTTGCATCGGAAAAAGCTTAATGGGGTTATTTTAAAGATAGACTTCGAAAAGGCTTATGATAAAGTCAAGTGGTCTTTCCTCCAACAAACACTCAGAATGAAAGGTTTTTCGGCTGAGTGGCGCGCGATGATTCATAATTTCGTTTCCAGAGGAAGTGTCGCCATCAAAGTTAATGATGACGTTGGTAGATACTTCCAAACGAAAAAGGGATTACGACAAGGCGACCCATTATCACATATATTATTTAATATAGTTGTTGATATGTTAGCTATAATCATTGAGCGTGTGAAATTGGATGGGCAAATTGAAGGAGTGGTCCCGCATCTAGTGGATGGTGGATTGTCCATTCTTCAATATGCTGACGATACGATTCTTTTTATGGAACATGACATGGAAAAAGCAAGAAAGCTGAAAATAATATTATCAGCGTTCGAGCAACTTTCCGGTCTAAAAATTAACTTCCATAAAAGTGAATTGTTTTGCTTCAGCGACGCTCAAGACGAGGCTACCCAATACGCTGAGTTATTTGGCTGCGGACTAGGCCAGTTTCCAATAAGCTATCTAGGCATCCCAATTCACTTTAGGAGGCTAACGATTGCTCAATGGAAACATGTCGAGGAGAGACTACAAAAGAGGTTGAGTAGTTGGAAAGGAAAACTACTATCCCTGGGTGAAAGATTGGTTCTCATAAATTCAGTCCTAACTAATATGGTACTGTACATGATATCCTTTTTCCAATTACCAAAGGGAGTCTTGCATCGATTGGATTATTTTCGATCTAGATTCTTTTGGCAAGGGGATAACAAAAAAAAGAAATATCGGCTAGCCAAATGGGATGTAGTGTGCCGCCCTAAAGAATAGAGCCCTTCTTGGTAAGTGGCTGTTTGAGCTTCTGACTGAAGAAGGAGGGGTGTGGCAAACTCTCCTTAGGAGGAAATATATTGGCTCAATTGCGGTACCACGGGTCTCTTGGAAACCAGGTGATTCCCATTTTTGGGCTGGCCTAATGGCGACGAAGAAATTCTTCTTCCCATATATGGTTCTTTCTCCATTAAGGATGGTTCGGAGATAAGGTTCTGGGAGGATAGGTGGCTAGGAACTACCTCGCTCCGAGAACAATATCCAGCTCTATACAATATAGTCCTTGGACATCACAAAAGCGATACGCACACTCAAGTGTTGGTGGATAATCCTCCAAATGTGACGTTCAGAAGAGATCTTGTTGGTCCTAGACTAGTAGATTGGCATGAGTTGCTACAGCGTCTAGCTTCTGTCAATTTGACACAAGGGTCTGATGAGTTTCGTTGGAATTTACACAGGAGTGGTAAATTCTCCGTGGACTCCATGTATACAGTTTTAATCCAACCAGATGTGCCGGTAGACAATAATAAAAAAATATGGAAGATGAAAATCCCACTCAAAAACAAAGTATTTGCGTGGTATCTTCATCGAGGAGTTATTCTTACTAAAGACAACCTTGCAAAACGCAATTGGCATGGAAGTAAAAAGTGTGTCTTCTGTCACAAGGACGAGACTATCAAACACTTATTCTTCGAGTGCCAATTTGCTAGTTCTGTATGGTCAATCATCTACATAGGTTCTACTCTATACCCACCCAAAAGCATTGCCAATATTTTTGGCAATTGGCTGAACGGGGTGGATAATAGGTTTAAACAACTTATTAGGGTGGCAGCGCTTGCCGTTATATGGTCGCTTTGGTTGTGTAGAAACGAAAAGGTTTTTAATGATAAAATTTGTTCTCTTATGCAGGTTATCTACAGGAGTACAACTACGCTCCGTTTGTGGTCTCAGTTGCAACGTGTGGGGCATCAAGACCTGTTTATGGAGCTGTGTACCAGACTGGAGAATACGGCGAGAGACTTTTTATCCCAACATGGATGGCAGCATAATTTGCGGATTGGCCCTCCACCATCATAGGCATTCTTAAAATTTCCCATTATGATATGTAATTCGCCTTTTTCTTGTTTTGAACTTCTGAACTTGTATCGGCTGTGTGCATCTTTGTTATGCAGAGGCTGGGTGTAATACTTAAACCTTTTAAGTAATAAATCTCCCTTTATCGAAAAAAATAAGAAGAGAATTCAGAAACTGAAATAATATTAGCTAAACAAGCGGGTGGCAAATGAAGCATAGGGCACGTATGGCATTTTTTCTTCTTTTGAACAAAACGGGCATGCCTCATTTTATTTTATTTTTAAATAAGAAAATCGATCAATTGATTAGCGGGGAACCAAGCGAAAACGATACAACCACTCTCGCCACGCGTCATGGAACACAACAACCTTGAGGGCACACCCAGCTGACCTGGCTACCAACACAAACTGTACTCATAATATGTAAAAGAAGACCATCGTCAAGGTTGCCCACACGTCTCATTGTCATCACTCCTCCACAAGCCAATGACTCCGACATCCCCAAAGAACGAGACCACCAACGAAGCCATCTCCGCAACAGCTTCACTAAGCCCATGTCGGCCCATGCCAAACAATCAGTTTCATGCGTGGAAAACTGGTGGCTCCGATCCTGATGACAAGCTCCACAGAGGAAATATGTAAGGCTCACACCGATGGTGACCTTCACAACCGGACCGCCCATAGCACATCATCACCACCCCTCAAACGACGCCACACCAGCTCCGACTTTGCAGTAGAAGGAAGCCGAACACAAAGCCGTCGAACAAGCCCAACAAACAACTAATTAAAACTTATCGCAACCCAAACAAACATTCATCAGCGTCGTCATTGCCGCAAAGCCGCCACACGGAACTCATCACCAACTACTGTTGCCATCCACTGATGCACAGTTCAAAGGACAATGCCCCTAAGGGGGATACGACACTTGTATCATCCGATCCACGAATCTAGGTTCCACCTAAATTTAGCGAAAGGAAGTAGGGGAGCTTCACCTCGGTAATGCTTTCAGGTAGGAAATGACGCTCGAGGCATCGTCATCACCGGCTCTGGCCAGAAACCAAAGACGAGGTTTTAATATTATGCACATTTTATGATTTTTTTTTGGAGAATTTCTTGAAGGGCCATGTTTTTGGGGAATTCCTCGGAATGCACATGCATCTAAGCTTAAACTCAAGCAGTTATCCGCGTTTTCATTTTTCCTTACATTGAGATACCCAAAATCTTTGTGTATTGTTTCCACAAATTATTTCGCTTGTGCATTGTTGAATAAATATTGTCAAATGCCTAGCTGAACTATTGCCATGAGCAGCACCGGCACAAATCAAAACACACACGAGTCCAAGTGTCCAACATATAGCTGGAGAATGATCTCAATATATAAGGTTATATGAGAGATGCTTATGTTCTGAGCATCTTGGTTTCAGTAGGCTGAGAAATGACCATGCATTAGCTACCCAAGCCAACGTATTTGCTAGTCACCTTTTTGGTTGCGAATGCTAATACAGTAATACTTGATGTTACTTGTTTGCTTTGTAGTCATGTTTCAGGCTTATGCCTGTGAACCAAACTACATCATTATAAATGTGGTAAAAACATAACCAAGAAACAAAAGAAGTTTTTACATCAAGAGTCGCATGGTAAGTATATTTTCTGAACGAGGTCAACATATTGGGGCTCTACAACTACGAGACAGTTCAATATTTTGAAAAAAAAATAAACAACTCATAGCTACATAAATTCCGCTATCACTTGTGTATATGATAGAGTGAAGGTCAGCCCTGGATAATTCAAGAGCAGAAATTTGGAAAATTTACGACTGAGCTTACAGAAGTGCCACAAATGTTCATTCACCGTGAGTTTCTAATTCGCTATGGGAAAATATAATGTTACTTCTTTAAGGAAGCAAATTTAAAGCAACATTGAAGTAACCACGGGCCACGGTTTAATTATAATAAGAACATAAAACTATAAAATGAGCCGATAAAATGATGTATATCCTTCGATAATATGGTATCTACGTGCAATGGTGTTGAGAAACTAGACTGGCCTATGGCTGCTTGCGCAGATGAAACAGCAAATGCTAGTGAAACTAACATTCCACGAGTAGTTGAATGTTAGTTTAATAATGAGATTGGAGCGAAAACCAACATATAATTTGCAAAATTTCAGTTCAAAATCAAACACAGCTAACAAATTAACGACAAAAAAGTTCTCAAACTAGAATGACAGATGACAAAACTGATCTTCATAGCCTTACTGTAGCACCAAGTTTATTCCCATAATTGTTCAAACAACTAACCTAAGTGATCATATACTTCAATATTTGAAACAAAGACTGCAGCCAGCAAACGATTACCAAACTAGGAGAACAACTATTCAACATAAACCAATTGCAAGAAGCAAAATAAAAACCTGTGATGTTCTGCTATATAATGTTGTAACTCAAACACACCATAAATTAGCACCTTGGTACATCACTGCTAAAAAAACTGCAGAGAATGAATAACAGGGGACATGAACATTCATCAATATTGTAAGTATAAAACTTCTATTTTTTGGGAGATATTAGTATAACAAAGTTTGGCACAACTTCTTTTTTGGAAAAAGAGGACGCGTTTTGTAAGAACCTACATGTCAAGTCTATGACATGCGAACCACCAGAAAGTAAAAAAAACATAGAGAATAACGAGGTTTTAAACTAGATAAGCAAACTAAATAACATTTTGGTCAAGTTGCCGCCAACAAACTTAAAGTTGCGGTACAAACAAAACAGAATTAAGAATCAAGTTATTGCTCCAAAAAAATCAAGTTAAGAGTAGGCAGGATGACAGGCGCGTAATGAGCATCTAATTAAGTACCGACCACATGTGAAACAAGAATCAAACTTACTCGTTATATCACGCATTGGTCAAGACTGAACAAGTTAAAGCAATGGCGCCGTTAGTCAAGCTATAATAAATGCCAGACCGTTGCATGGGGATGAACTGGTGCAGTGCACCAACTCTACCGGCTTCGAATAAAAGAAAGAGCCTGAACAGTAGCCGTGCTCCCGAAAGTTAGGCAGCGCGGCATGGGTCAAAAGACCTTTATAAGAAGAAACACATGAGATAACAGCGGCATTGCTGATGACAAGATGGCTTACCCAACACCATCAACCAACCCCAAAACATAAATTTCCACCTCAATTTGCGGTGGCTCGAGCAATTCGACCAAACTCACATTTGACAAGACACATCAAGGTGGAAACAAAATGTAACTTCAGCGTTGCTAGTCTTGGTCGACCGAGCATAAAAAAAGAAATTAACCTTACGATACTTTATTTATTTTTCTTTGTTTCTGACCTGCTGCAGAAACATATCAGTTCATCTAGGATTGATGGGTGAACAGTTGGATATTATGTAACTTCAGATCTACAAATGTGCACCCACAGATGATCATCATAATGAACATCGTTGATTTCTTATAAGAATGAAAATTTGGTAGAATATCTGTAACTTGCACACCTATAAAACTAAGGTTGAACAAAACTTTTTTATATACGTTAACAGTGATGTATAGCACAAGATCACTTTATTTTATAACTTGGTCCGTTTGGAAACGAAATAAATATTTATACACAAAAATAGCAAATCTTCCTCACATCTTCTCATCCTTGATTTGGGATCCGGCACCAGAGGGATAAATATGGGGGCATGCAAAAAAGATTAGGACAAGGTGTCCATTCCTCACATTGTTAAAATAACAAGCAGCTAGCAACCAGGGCATGGCTAATGCATAACTGTACCATTATTGGTTTCATGATTGTGACTGAAGTAGAATAATTACTAGTATAACCTACAGATTATTTTAGGAGAGCAAGATAATTCTTATCGCCACATGCATTGCACATTGGCACACTCTTCTTTTGGCTACAAGTTCCAATGCATGGATAAGATGCTCATACTACAAGCAAGTAAGAATCCAACCCATGGCCTTGCTATTCCTACCAACCCCATAAATTTGGGAAAAGATAAAAAGTACGTGATACTCCTAGCTGAACAAGGTAAACAAGATTGTCACTTTGGAAGCCAGAGCACGCAAGAGGGTGAGTGAAGTGATCGATGGCGTGGGGAGAGCATCAAAGAGTCAAACTTTTACGCACGTCAAATTAACAATAGTGCTACTACCTTCCATTTCGCTATGGCGTCAAGTGACTCCAAAGAAGTACCCCCACAGAACTGTGATTCTATGGTTTCAATCTCCAACGTGCGTAAATATGTTCAGTAAAAAGTAGAGTATGCAATTCACACAACAAAAAGTCCAAAATAAGCTTACACCAGCAACAATAAGAGAAAGGGAGATGATTATTTTTCAATTGACTGAGATAATTATTGCTCGGTTCATTCTCTTGTACTTAGTAAATCTCAATGTTTAGACCTGGTGGTTCTTATTAGTACTATCAACTTGTGAATAAATAACATCAACGACATGGAAAAGCCGTTATACTGCAGGTTAACCCGGAAGCACTGAGCTAATTTTCTTTCCAAATTGTAATAACAAAAGACTTGGAAGCTACTCCAGCTGTGAGCCTGTGACACAGGCGCACAGCAGCATCGGCGGCAGCAAAATGGAAGAGGGATGAGATGAAAGAAAGAAATGAGGTGACATATAATAATAAGATGGCTGCCAATTATTGCACCAGGCTACTAGCTAGTACTCCTAATGGATTTCAGTTCATGGTGTTACCATAGCCCAACCCGCCGAGAATCAGCGCGCCGCTGACGGTGTTATACATGTCGGGCGGCACCGCGGAGGCGCTGCCGAGGTGGAGGTCGGAGATGCTGCGTACGGCGGCCGCGTGCGCGTGGCCGCTAGCATGGTCGTCGTTGCCGGTGCGGCCTTCGTCGGCGCCCTGGTCGTACAGGAAGCCCCTGAACATGTGGCCGTTGATGCACACCGCCGCCTGGTACGCGAACTCGGCCTCGCCGTCTTCCACGGACGTCACCCGCACGCACCGGAACACCGCCGGTGCGCGCAGCTGACGCGGCAGGCTGTCCCTGAACGGCGCGTCTGCAGAGAGAGATGGTCCAAAAGATTAATGCACGGCCCAAGTTAGTTGAATTGTGCGCGTTGAGACGTGTGCTGCCGCATGTGTTAATTTGTGCTGGTCGATCGATCACCTTGCTGGCTCGAGGAGGTGCCGTTGGAGGTGGAGGGGGTGGCGGTGGTGGTCTGGGAGGAGAGGAGCCGGGGTTTCTTGGAAGCTGCCGCGGCAGGGGCGGCGGCAGGGGACAAATCGCCGTTGCTGCCGGGCTGGTGCTGCTTCTCGCGGCGGCGAGCGGCGGGGATCCAGGTGCTCCTGACGTGGGTGGTGCAGTCGAAGCCGCGGCTCTTGCAGCACGTCCGGCACCGCTGATGCGGGCAGTCCTTCTTGGCCTGGTTGCCGCAGTCGCTGCACGTCGTGGACCCGGCGGAGCCGGAAGAGCCGCCGCCGCCGCCGCCGTAGTCGATCGCCGCGGAGGTGGGCTTCTTTTGGGCTCCACCAGCGGCTGCCGGCGGCGTCGTCGGCTGCGAGTGCGCCTGCCAGAACTGGATGGCGCTGCCGGACTTGGCCTGGTCCTCGAGCGCGGCGCACTGTCCGGCCGAGAGGAGCGCGAACCCGGGGTGGTCACCGTCCGCCGCGGCCGCAGCCCTCTGGTGCTGGTGGTGGTGGAAGGAGGAGGAAGGGGCGACGACGACCATGCCGACGTCACCGGCAGCCGCGGCTATCCCGTAGTTGAGCGCGGACTGGCGCGAGGCGGTCGGTCCCCAGAGCCCGGCCGCGGCTGCCGCGGCGCCGGCAGCGGCATTGAAGCCGAGCGACAGGTCGTCGCCGCCGGCGGACGCGATCCAGTCCGCGTAGGCGGCGGAGACCGATGGGAAGCGCCGCCCGGAGGACGCCAC
The DNA here is from genome assembly GCA_947311845.1 of Poa pratensis. Taxonomy (NCBI): domain Eukaryota; kingdom Viridiplantae; phylum Streptophyta; class Magnoliopsida; order Poales; family Poaceae; genus Poa; species Poa pratensis. The sequence continues at coordinate 20,930,904 of CAMZMU010000067.1, forward strand.
GTTTGCTCGCTTGCAGGGTAGCTTCCCCCTAGCTAGCTGCCTACCTAGCCCGAAAGCTAGCGAGGAAAGGGCAAGAACCCAGCAAGATGCTCACTCACAGTCACAGCAGGCTAGCGACTGAGGCTAGGGACGGATTGAAACCCCTCCTTTCTCGTCTCCACCTCCACTTTTTAAAGAAGAATCTCTCGGAATTTTTTTTTTAAATAATATTTTTTTAAACAGAAATTCGGAAAATAGCGCGCGTTTTTCAGAAATTCGGAATCTAGCGCGGCGTCGGCACGGGCCGGGTTTCGGCACGGGCCAGGCCGAAACAAGCTGTTTCGGCACGGGCCAGGCCGAAACCAGGCTGATCTGCATGCTTGCCAGGGTTTCGCGTAACGGCTGGGCCGACAGCGTGTTTCGGCTCTGGCCGTGCCGAAAGCTCTATTTTAATTTATTTCTTGTTTTTCCATATTTCGACAGGACTGATTATTTTGCTGCTATTTTCCTGGTTAAAGCCGATTAGTGCATGCAACTCCTGATCCGAATATGTTTCGCGCTCCCGGCTTTTATTCCGTCCTTCTTCTCCCGCCATATTTCTCCCGCCATAGTTCTCGCGCCATTTTGTTCCCGCCATATTTCTCCCGCCATAGTTCTCCCGCCATTTTGTTCCCGCCATTTTCCTCCCGCCTTTTTTCTCCCGCCATATTTCTCCCTCTCTTCTTCTCCCGGGTGAGCCTATATATATACCCAGTAGATTTGGTGATGGAGGAGGGGTGTGGTGCGTGGTTATTTCCTCAGTCCGATAGGAAAGATGTCTGGTAGTTCGGGTCCTAGTTCGAAGTATAGGTCGTGGTGTGTTTTGTATCACGCCGCAATATGGACTGAAGGTAGTATTAGGGAGGGTAGGCCGAAGAGCTGTTATAGGGAGCTAATTAGTGAGTGGGGCAACATTCGTGAGGTGGGAGAAATTATAGCCAAAAAAAACAAAATCCAGATGACCCCTGAAGAAATTTCAGATGAAATTGATGGGTGGCGGTGGAAGTGGCAGAGAATTAATGAGCTAAAAGCTATTGAGGCGGGGGGCTTAGGGACATGCCTATGACACCTAAGTCAAAGATAATCCATTTTTCGCCGGAGGCCTATGCATTTCACGTGAAGGTAACTGAGTACCGAATTTATATTATGTTAGAATCTAGTGTTATCGTACTAACTTTTTTCCCTGATTTTGTGAATGTCCAGCACTGGCCTGCCGATGGACAGTTTGTGAACAAAGAGATCCCTCATTTTGGTTGGATGGAAATGCTTTTTGGCGCATGTCCTGATGGGCCTGGAAATCTCCTTCACGCTGAAACAGTGAAGAGGGCTATATCAAAGGCGAAGAGTGGTGGATCATCCAAGAAATCCGTTGAAGATGATAGTGATGATGATTTCATGCCTCCTAAACGAGCCAACTCTAGACGTAAGTTGAAGAGTGTTGGTGCATCCAAGGCTGTCGTCGATGAAAATAGTGATGACGACTTCATGCCTCCAACACGAGCACGTGGCAGAGGGAAGTGAAGTCGTTGATTCGAATTAGCTATCGTTGAGTTCCATGTAATATTTGTACCAGTAGTTGTTCTATGCAGTGTTTAGAAGTACTGAAGTTGTAACGTGGACGTGTAGTGCTGTATGTTAAATTAATTTATGCAATGTGGAATGTTTCGTACATAGATAATAATATGTCTCGTACATAGATAATAATATGTGTCGTACATTCGAACATAAATATGTCTCATACATAGATAATAATATGTCTCGTGCGTAGATAGACAAGTCTCAACGACGTCTGCCACGACGCGGAGGTGGTGCGTAGATAATAATATGTCTCATACGGAACATAGTAGTATCAGTCATCTCTGTGAGGACGTGTCCGCTGTCTACGCGGTCGACGCCCGGAAGGTGACAAGCGTCTCGGAGCGCGGTGGTCACGCATCCCTCGGCCTTGCAACGGCTCCTCCTCCTGTGTCTGGGTTTCCTGCGTCGGTGGCGACGGTGGAGTCTGGTACGTCGGGTCATCGGACAGCTCCGTGTGTGTAGAGTCGTCACCCCCACCTGTACATGTAGATGTTACGTCAGTACTCCGACTAGGTGGACATGATAAATAAATGAGAGTATTATAAAGTACTTACGGAGGTGGACCGGAATCTGAGACATCGGCATAGCAGACGGGTTCCACACGTTATGTTGAGGTGGATGTATCCCGTACGAAGGCGGCATCACGTAACCTTGCGACATCGCGAACTGGTAACCAGGCGGCATGCCATACCCGTACGAAGGCGGCATCCCGAGCCCGTACACAGGTGGCGCCTGCCACGTCGAACTACCAGGCTGGGTAGGATCTGCCTGTTGTAGGAAAACAAAATGTTAGGGTCGATTATTGAGACATGAATTTACCAATATTAGTGAAGTACATACCGCGTAGTATCTGCTTCCCGCAATAGCCTCAAGTGGGTACATGTCCGTAAGAGAAGGAGCTGGCAACTGATCAGGCTGGGACGTGGGCACTAAGCGAAGTCGAGTGGACTGTCTGTACGTCCGCAGATATAAGTTGAAATCATGTAGCACAAATGGCTCATCCGCGGGCCATAAATTAGCAGTCGCGTTCCCCCATGCCGCGATGTACGGCTGAAGTATCTGTAGCCAAGATGCCAGAGTTCTATCTCCTTGCCGCGACAATCTGAAACATGTAGGCGTAGTGTAATTAGAAAAGTACATTCCAAATTCTTTAGTGTAAACACAGTTGATTAAAAACACACCTGTGGACGACCGCGCCCGCTAGTGGGAGACCCAACAGATATGACACATCCTGAAGAGTCGGTGCCATCTCTCCGCACGGGAAGTGAAAAGTGTGGGTCTCGGGCCTCCATCGATCAACTAAGCAGCAGAGCAGTGACTTGTCTGGGTTGATGCGTCGAGATGCATCAACCTCCACATCAATATCTGGAGCCCCGAGCTGATCTGGTGGAATATGTAGCCACTGCCGCCGCGTCGCCTCAACTAGGCGCGCTATAGGTAAGAGACCAGACCAAGATAAACTGCAACATAATTTTGTCGAACATAATTATTCGTCAGTGACCTATCATAAATTATCGTACAACATAACAAAATAATCAATATATTCTCTTATACGTACCGATCAACCCAATCAGGGTGTATCATCCAGTTGTATGCTGGACCCCGCGTACGCAAGATCTTCGGTTTTTCACCACCCTCCCAAATCTTTGCACGATGTTTTCCATCGATCACCCCACTGAGCAACGCATGTGAAGCCATCTGTACTAATTTATTCAATCATTAAATACTCCACAACGGATATATCTAAATATTACGACCGCCGAAAATAAATATGACGGCCCCCGGTAAAATAAAGACTACTCGAAATATACAATACATCTAACCGACAACATAAAAATAAAGAAATAAATTAACATGACCAAAATATACAATACATCCTGACACATCCATCGGTAAAATAAAGACTACCCAAAATATACAATACATCCTGACACATCCACCGGCAAACTATATTAACATCTAACCGACAACATATACTAATATGACCACCTAGAATATGCCGACCAACTAAAATATTACCACCACCTAAAATATGACCACTAACTAAAATATATCTACACTAATCCACACATATGTCATGTATCCACCCTTAAATTATATTAACACTTAACCTAAAAAATCTAGAGATTAGGGTTTACCCTTGACGCGTGCGTAGCTCCCGCTGCCCTTCAATCTAGCACCACCACCGCCGCACCACGCCTCTAGCTTCCCCAACACGGCACACAGCACCACTATCCACCATTGTTGACCTCCACCTCCACACCCCCAAACGTCTCCACAAAGTGCTATCCCATCAACAGATCGGGGATGCCCCAACCCTCCTATTCTCTATTCCTTGAATCTGTGGGCTTTTAGGAATTTTTTGGGGCAAGAATCGGTGGTCTTTCTCTGGAAAACGGAAGAACAGAGAGAGAGGCGAGAGAGGCAGCAGCTCGGGCGAGAGAAGGAAGAAGAAGAAGGCCGAGCCCGGCGCGCGGCGCTTTACTTGGAAGGTTTCGGCACGGCCGCTGCCGAAACGGCCTCTTTCGGCACGGGCGCTGCCGAAAGGCGTGGGCCACGCCTGCCGCCGCCTTTGGCGACATGCAGATCAGATCTTTCGGCGCCGGCCGTGCCGAAACCCCTTGTTTCGGCACGGGCCGTGACGACACCGCGCTAGATTCCGAATTTCTCCAAAACGCGTGCTAGATTCCAAATTTCTGTTCAAAAAAATATTATTTAAAAAAAAATTCGAATCTCTCGTCTCGCCGAAGGTGGGAGCATCCAAGAATAAGAAAACGCAAAAGAAACAACCCTACTAGCTACCCTAAGCTAGCCTCTAGACCTAGCTGCCTACTACTACGTGCGAGTACGGAGCTCTTTACCATCCCTTTACTTTCCACCGGAGGGCAAGAAAAGAGATGGACAAAAGGAGAGAGATGGAATCATGGTGAAGATAAGAGCCAAGGGGTGCTTCAGCATTCAGTGTGTGTGAACTGTGAAGTCTGAACTAGTGGCTGCGGGTTGGGTCTGCGGCTGAAAAATTCCTCTGGAGACGAGAGGGAGCTCCGGCCGGCTCCCCCTACACGGATCTCGCTGCTGCGCCCATTGGGGGATCGAGACTTCTTGTGGGGGCACGCGCGCGCGCTGGCAGCTTTCACTGACGCGCAAGCCCAGGCCCAGCCAGGCCTGCTCTGCCGCTGCCGCCGTTGCAGCTCTGCTCTGCCGCCGCGTTAAAAGCAGCCGCGGCCACAGCCTACGGCAGGGAGTAGCTAGTAGGATGCTGGATCGATCGATCGATCGGCAGAGAGATTGCTGCTTCTTATTGGGCTCCATGCGATGGCCTTTTCACTGCTCCCGCGGGTTGATGCTCCTTGGGGTGTCTCCTGCTAGGGCTAGGCTAGGCCTCGATCGTGGCCCAGAGTAGAATCTGGTTTACTCGGCTACGCGTAGCAAGCCTACATTATGTGCCGATCGGGCACGCAAGGGGCAGCAACATGCAGACATGTTTCGCTTATCCGGAGGCCGGAGCTATCATGTGACCGGCCGGCCGCGCCGGAGAAATGGAAGAACGCCGCCCGTACGTCCCAGGTCTGGCCCGGGTAAATTGTAGAGAATGGGTGCGCAAAATCAGGCTCCACTTTGGCACTTTCGCTCTTAATTATATGGCTTAGCTAGGCCGAACTCTAGCAGGGTTTACTAGCGTAATTTGTTTCTTCTGAATTTATATTGATAAACAGCCAACAAACAAAGTTCACACCACATGCCAAAACAGTCTCAAACAATTGATCCGAAGACTAGACCGTTATATCTTATCTGTGATGGGGAATACATATTCCCTCTGTTTCTAAATATAAGATGTTTGGGTATTTCACATGTTGACTAGATACAGCTTGAAATGGTAACATATAAATTAAAATGTGTCTAAATACACCTGAATCTGGAAAAAGATAAAACATTTTATATTTGGAATAGAGAGTACTAGATTTTTTTTTGAACACCATTACTGTAGGGGAATCCCCTACGGTGTAAATTTTGAGTACTAGATTTTCAAAACCTAACCACGTTTGTTCTCTCGTCTCGTTGGACCACTTCGTGATTCTGGGCTGGGGAGTGGATTTTTCTAAATCCTAGCATGAACCTTAGAGAATGTGAGTGTTGAAGTGTATGTTTAAAACTTAAATCATAGAATTCTCGTTTTTCATGAAAGTTAGCGCATATATATTTGGAAAAGGGGAATTTAGCTTATGAAAATTAGCATATGGTCATATTATTTGACGAAAATTATATGGGTAAGTTTCAAATATCAATATGTGTTTATTCAGAATGTTACAAACCTCACAAATCCATTTTGCTAAGTTATAGAAAATTGATGTTGGGGAACCTAGGTTCAATGTTTTTTTTTGGCGGATTATCAACCGGGAGTACATACTACTAGTATTTTCTTAATAAACCTCCCTCCGGCCACTAACTTTACTACAAACTCATATAACTATGGACTAAATTTACTTCATTAAAGCTATCGTTCTATGTTTGTGTTTTGGACATCTTGGATTTCCATTAGTATATAGTATAGATTTATACTACTCACTCCATTCCGGTTTATTAGATGTATATGGCAATTCTCTGGGACCAAAGTAGCGGAGTGGGCGAGGGAAAAAGATCAATTAGCTCAATTGTGGCTTATTTTTAGACTAGTCATAGTGGGGAGTATCATATAGTAGTATCATGCGTATGATACTAGTATATGATATTAGCTCTATAATGCATAGTATCATATGATAGTATCATAATCTCATTCTATTAAATGTTTTGTAGTATCTCAATGTAAATATGTGTACAAGATCTATTTGTCATTAAATTTTCTTGTTATACGTGTCATGATACGGTATCTACCCATGTTATTCTAATCCTCTCTCTTCCTTAATTACCTACCACATAAGCATTTTTGTGGGTCCAAGTTGCATGATACCAGCTAAGATACTAGCACTATGGCTAGTCTTAGGGAAACCAATGCAGTTTTTAATGCTAGAATTCGAACGGCATGCAAAAGGCAGCTAGCGCATAAAGGCAGTGGGCGAGGGATCGATTTGACACCGCATGCAAAAGGCAGCTAACGCCTAAACTGTTTACTCTCTCCCCACAATTAATTAGTTGGTGGACTAATTCCTCATTAATTGCTAAAATTGCATCTAACTCTTAGAAAAACCTGGTTTTGGGCTGGAATGGAGTAGATCTAAGTCGATTGACTTCTTAGGTTCAAGACGATGGTTGCCAGCGGTTTCATGAGACCTTTATTATCTACTCTCCTCAGTAAATGTCAACATAGAGTCATTGCATGACTCGTTCTGCTGTCTTAATCTCCTCGGTAAATCTCAACGTGATCGTATTTTTTGCTTATACTGGCAGCTTTTCGGCAATTACGTACGAGCATTTTATCGTCTGTCTGAGTATCGAGCATCACATGCGTCGTCAACAATGGTTGTGCTACCTGTTAGGTTTTAGCACAATACCGTCATATACATTGTATTTCAATATAGACGGTACCGGCTTTTTAAAATATATTTTCTTAAGTACAATTCCACATCAATAGTTCCTGCTATTTCCATGATACTTCCACATGAAGTTTAATTCCGGAGAATGTAGTATATAAATAAAATGTTGCAAGACACAAATTCGTACATCTGCCACTAGACTGAAAACATTTGTGACTTTAGCACTCATATTATCACAAAGTAACATGTTATGCTGCGTCTTTCCACGACCTTAAAAGTTTACGAATAATTTTCCTTACCATAGACCTTCCTTCAATGCTTGAGATGCATTGAAGTATTCATAATAGGTAAATAACGAGTGTCTAAATCATGTTTCTTTTGTACACCATAAAGACCTATAAAAGTATATATTAACATATAACATAAAAACATATTACCTTTCAGCGAGATCCTATTTCCAATTCTCCATAAATAGCGTCAATGTATCCACGCAGTGGAATGTTGAGATCATCAAAGAATAATGAATAATCCATATTTCCTTGATATTGCACGTCAAGTCCATTATGTGATTCCAATAATCTTTGTAAGATTCATATTCAATTTGCTAATAATTCTAGCAAATCGATTTCCGTGCAAATCAAAATAGCAACAATTACGGCATGGTTAAGATCAGATCACATGAATAATGTCCCACGATGATTATGGTATGACAATTATTCTTCCTTTTTACTCATGAGTTTAAACATAAATCCTCATAGAGTATCATTCCCTTTATCAAAGGTTATTGACAGGTTTGCAGTTTTCCATAGAAAAATATATCAAAACATTCTCTATGTAGGCTACTGCGTCGTGACCTCATTGGAGGCATCGTCTCGGAGCAGGGGCCTCCGTGCTTCGACATGGCTGTTTGAGTGCAAAGTTGGTGCCTTTTCGTAGCCGGCGATCTGAAGTGATGTTGTCTTGTTCATGTGCTTGGGTGGAAGCACAACCTGGGACACGGTGTTCCGTTCCCGCCCCTCTGGTGGCTGGCTGTTTTACGCAAGGGTTGGTGCTCGCCGCTGTCGATGGTGCAGTTTTCGCTAGGCACTGTGATACTCGGCATCCCCTCCTTCGTGCTCGACGTCTGCTGAAGGCTTTGGCTTTCGTCTCTTGCTTTCCTCTCCAATGTCAAGCTTTGTGCTAGTTGTGGTGGCTTTTTCGCTCGTGGTCCGATCATGCCTTTTCGTTCGCCGTTTTACGCAAGAATGTGGTGTCCGGTGTAATATAGCCTCTTTTCTTTTAGCTTAACCTTGTTCTGCTTTGTAAGAGGATCTTTAACACCTTGTATCGTGTGGCCGACTGGTTTTATTAATTTAAAGCTGGGATTTATAGCCTTTTATCTAAAAAACTGTATACTAATATATATAATATAGACATATTCTAGTTTATAAATCCATTCATTCCTGTGTTGGAATATATAAAACATCTTGTAACATTTCAGATCGTGTCACCTAGTGCTAGGCCACCTTGGCCCCGATAGTTATTTTTTTTTTTTTAGATTTTGGCCCCGATAGTCGACGGGCAATAATTGGTGTGCTTGCATTTGGCTTGGGGTCCACACCCCGTCCGTACCATGGGGCTAGCAACCGCGAATTCAGCCCGCCCGCCCGCCCTGCTGCCTGGGCTTCTGCGCTTACGCCGCGCCGTCCGCTCCGTTCGTTCGGCTTGCTCCTTCTCTACTCTCCCTTCATGTCCCGCTGTTCCCTCCTCTCTCTCCAGCAGTAAATTTAATGGTGCTCTCGTCTGCGCCATCGGGCGGCGCGTGCAGGCGACCGCTGCCGCCCCCTTTTTCCACGCCACCGCGTCCGCCGGCTGGAGCACCGTGCCCATCAGGCATCAGGCAGGCTCCCCATGCCATTCAATCCCCTGTTCCTCGCTGCTTTCGCCACCGTTTCTACAGGGAGCCAGCCCAGCTCCGTACTCCTCTCGCGTCTGCCCTGATCTTGGTTTTCGAATCAGCCGCGTTGACACTTGACGCGCGCGGCGGCCGCACTGCAGGCATGAAAGCACTTCCGCCGCTCTCGGGCGTGGCGTCGGAGTAAACTGGAGCGCGCTTTCGATCGTGTCGCGCGTCGCGAGACCAGGGCCTAGGGTCACATGGCAAGAGTGATGCGCCCGCTTCGGCGTGAGAATGCATGATTCCCGTGACGCGTGTGCTTTGGTTCCTACTGCTGCTCACACATTTTGTAGCATATCGGTCACGCTTTGCTTCCCCTATCGTCAGGCGTGAAAATGGCATTCTTAAAAAAGTATTCCCTCCATGTTAAAATAAGTGTCTTTGATTTATTTAAATATGAATGTATCTACATGAAATATGTCTAGATAAATCCATATTTGTGCAAATCTAAAACACTTATTTTAGGACGGAGGCAATATTCACGATCTGAAAAAATTTCACGTCGCCATGGTCTGCATGATGCCGTAAGAGCATCTCTAGCCGCCTTCACTATTGGGAGCGCGCCTTCCCCAATCCGTTCCAATAGGATTTTTTTTCAAAACAAGTATAAACAAACAAGTTTATCTAACTAAGAGCATCTCCACCGGGTGCCTCCAAATCGGTGTCCGGCACCCCCAATTGAGGCCCCATTAGGGGTGCTCGACACATGTTCGGCCAATTGGGGGTGCTGCCCACAGCGGCGCTCCCCAAACAAGCACGACGAACCTTTTTTTTTTAACATTCGCTCATTAAACAATTCCGGCGGGATTTAAAGAAGATTTAAAAAACTTACAATTCGAAATATAAACGAGATTAAACAAACTAAACCTAAACTACGCCGTTACCGGCTACACGCTACAGTGTCTAGCCAACCACTACAGACGCCGGCGTCAAGGAAGACGCCGCTTCCACAGCGTAGCGCCGGCGAAGAAGATGCGAACCAGCCCCGAAATCATCAACGGACTTGCATGTCTCGATGATCCGGCGCCGGAAGTTTCATCCGCTATTAGAAACGTAGCCTCGGCCGTGGCCGGGGCTTCTGGTTTCGTGGCCGGCGCGTGGTGGGATTTGATCTACTGGCGGCGCGCCTGATGGGAAGCCTCGCCGGCTTCAGCTGGCGCCCCCTTCTTCGGTGACGGCGACGCTGCTGACCAAGATGCGCCTGCCGTTGGTCAGGGGAGATCGGGCAGCTCGGGGTCGTCGTCGTCGTCGGTGTCATCGTCGTCCGATACAGACAACTCCGGCGTTGGCTCCCGCGCGCCGGTAGGGAGGAATACGCTGGCACGACGCGCCTCGTACTCCGCGTCCACCACTGCGTGCCAGTAGGGCGCGCAGATGGAGTACTTGGGGTCGAGCTTCTGCTCGTACGGCATCTCCTGCCACTTCCGCTTGATGAAGTCGATGTGCTCCTGCCTGCTGAGCCGCGGCGCCACCGGCACGTTGACGGCGTTCCTCGTCCACCCTTCAGGTAGGGTGGCGTTGTCCTCCACCGGCACGCTGTGGCGGCTGCACAGCCGCGCGGTCTCCAGCGACACCATGTACGGAGGCGTGTTGGCTGCCTCCTCGCGCCACAGCTTGCGTTGATACGCCTTGGCCATCTCCGCCTCCTCGTTGCGGCGGCTGCGTTCCTCCATCTGCTCGCGGCGTTGCTGGCCGCGGCGCTCGTTGCAGCGGCGAGCACGTTCGGCGCGATGACACTGAAGCTCGCGCTCCTCCGGTGTCTCGCGGCTGCCCGCCATGCTTGGCGGCCGATCTGCTGGTGGCGAGTTGGGAGAGGGGAGAAGAAGTGGTTTGCTGTGGTGTGGGAAGAGAAGGGCCGCGACACGCCGCGTTTTCAAGTCGGCCGGAGGAGCGGGGTGGGGTGGCCTGCATTAACGCCTAGCCACCGGTTCGCCTGGCCACGCATTGACGCCGACGACGCGTGTGTAGGTGATGACCCACAAGTATAGGGGGTGTATCGTAGTACTTTCGATAAATAAGAGTGTCGAACCCAACGAGGAGCAGAAGGTGCTGGTATATAGTTTTGATCGAGAATTCACTGTAAACACTAGCAGACAAGTTTTTAGGGATTTTCAATATAGCAGATAAATACAATATGAGTAAATAAACGAGAGCAATAATAATTGCAGCGAGTGGCCCAATCCTTTTGAGTGCAAAGGACAAGCCGGTTGTGTTACTTATGATTACCAAACGTTCCTGAGGACACATGGGAATTTCGTCAAGTGTTTTCGTTTCATGTAGTTGATTAATCTTCAATGTTTTGATAAGTGTTGTGTGGGTGAATCTATGCTAACGCACTGCCCTTCCTAGGACTAATACGTACTTGTGATTATACCCCTTGCAAGCATCCGCAACTACAAGAAACTAATTAAGATAAATCTAACCACAGCCTTAAACTCTCAGATCCTACACTCCCTTGTGCACTAACTTACCAACGGGGGTTCAGGTTTCTGTCGCTCCGGCAACCCCACAATTAGCAAGCTAAATACACAATGCATTCCCCTAGGCCCATAAAGGTGAAGTATCATGTAGTCGACGTTCACATGACACCACTAGAAGAATGACACCACAACTTAAATATCAAACCATTAAATATTACTCAACATTATTCCACTACTAGCAGTAAGACTTTCCCCATGTCCTCAAGAACTAAACGAACTACTCACAAGACATCATATGGATCATGATCAGAGGTGATATAATGATGAATAACAATCTGGACATAAATCTTAATTCACCGATAAAAGTCAATAGCATCAACAACAAGGAGTAATTAACATCGGGAGAGTCTCCCCAATGAATTAGACAAGGTGCAGCCCTAGATGTTACAGCGGAACGGAGTGGAGCAGTGGAGATGATGATGGTGGAGCGGTGGATGATGACGATGATGATTCTGATGAAGTCCAGCACGATGACGGCGACGATGGCGATGATTTCCCCCCTCCGGGAAGGAATTTCCCCGGCAGATTTCTCCCTGCCGGAGAGCTTTTCTCTCTCTGTGGTTTCCGTCCCGTGGAGGGGGCGGAATATTTCGTGGACGAACCTCTTCGATGTTTAGGGTTACGGGGGAGATATACGCGAAGGGGCAGCGCTAGAGGTGGGCCCAGGTGGCCACGCCAGGCCTCGGCGCCGCCCTCCTCCTGGCCCACCTGGAGCTCCCCTTTTGGCTAGCTCCGTCATTTGAAAAAATAGGAACTTCGGCGAAAGTTTCGTGATTTTTGGAGTTTCGCAAATATATTAGCTTGATGGTGCTTTTTCCAGCTGAAATCTGGCTCCGGCAGATAAATCCCCAATAATCATCAAACATGCAAAATAAGATAAAATAACATAAGTAACATGTATTAATATGAAATATATCGATGAATAACAGTAAATTATGATATAAAATAGTGATGCAAAATGGACGTATCAGTAGGGCGCCGCCGCTCGAAGCCGCAGCGACGTCAACACGTGGACGACGCTCGAGGCGTCGCTTCCGTCTGCGCGGCGTTATTGCGATGCGTCGTTTCGCTCTGCGCCCGCCAGGGGAACGGGCGCGGCGTTATTGCGACGCGTGCTGAGGCATGCCGCCGTCTCGTCGCCTCGCCATTAATCAGGCGGAACGTCCTCCTGCATAGCCCTAGTTACCAAGGGTGTCGGCATTGTGTGTATGACGGGCGGGCCACCCGTGTCGGAGGCCATGTCCGCCCCATGTCTGGCACCCCCGAGAGGGCCTCCAAACTTGGAGGCCCTTTCGGGGGTGCCGGACACGATTTCGCTCGGCCCGACCCTTTGGGGCAACGGCGAGTCCAGGAATTATTTGGAGGGTAGGCTGAAAGTTGACGACGACTAAACTAAACGACTACTTCCGTAGAAAATAAGCCAATATAAGACATAAAATTATTTAAGACAAAATACCACAAATTTTCAGGTTAAAAGTATAGAAATCACACACTAATACATCCAGTACTAGAGAAGCAACAACAAAAAGACAAAGTGAACTCTCTACTAAAACTAGTAAACAGACATGTACCTCTAAGAAATGACATCATACTCGCGCGGCAGATGTCCTCTACGATCCCTCAATTTCTGAAACTGTATAATGATCTGATCATCATGAATGCTTCTGAATATCTATTTCTCACAGTAGCACACTATTAAATCATTTAGCCATTCATCGGACACCTTATTGCACAAATCTGTTTTAATAATCTTCATTGCTGAAAATATGCGTTCAACTGATGCAGTTGCCACAGGAAGAATGAGAGCCAACTCAATGAGACGATACACCAATTGGAAAGATGTGTGTTTTGTTGTTTGAACCATCAACTGAGTAAGTGTGGACAGATTTTGACATCCATTAAATTCTTCACTTCTCCTAATGGTCATAAGAAATCTTGGGAGGTCAATTCTTAGCAACAACCTTCCCGCTTCTATGAAGTCCTCAGCATAAATTTTAGCAAGCCGAATAATTTTTTCAACATTAAACTTTGAGAAGTTGTTTGCTGGACTAAGACAGGCCATACAATCAAGTAACTCGGTGGAAACTTCATTGAATCAACAATATTTTGATTCTTCCTTTGCAAAGCTAGCGAGAGTTGATTTGTGGTGTTTAACATGTTTATTAAGAGCAACATGATGAACACAAATTCAAAGCATTGCATATGTGAAAGGACAAGGATGTCGCCTACAGGGGCGAGGGGGGGGGGGTGAATAGGCGATTAAAACTTTTCCGGTTTAGACTTGATAAATGCGGAATAAAACTAGGTGTTTTTAATTTAACAAGCATACAACCTAAATATACTAGGCTCACATATGTGCACCAACAACTTATGCTAAGCAAGACAAGCAACAAGGTGATAGCAAGATAAATTACTCCAAGCACGAATGCTATCACATTGTAAAGTGCATAAGTAAAGAGCTCGGGTATAGAAACAACCGAGACACGCGGAGACGACGATGTATTCCCGAGTTCCTCCTTTTTAGGGGAGTACGTCTCGTTGGAGGGGTGTGAGTTTCAAACTCAAACGCCACAAATGGCCTCACCCTGTTCTCCGATGAACCTTGCCCAAAAGCTCGGTTCACCTTCCACTATCGGAATCCTTCAAGGCGGAATCCGGAGCCTTTACAACAATCTTGAGGCACAACCCACAAAAGGATTGGGAGATCCCAAGTCACCAACAACCGTCTAGGGTCCAACGACCCAAGAGTAACAAGCTCACAAACTTTCACTTCCACGAATCCTCGTGGCGAGAGCAAACCGATGCACAAAAGCAAAGGCAAGAACACAAGAAGTGCTCAAGTCCTTCACTCCCAAATCTCACAAAAAACAACTAATGATTGTGGGGGTGAAAAGAGGAAGAACAAAGAAGAGAACCACACAAGAACTCCAAGATCAAGATCTACTAGGTTCCCCTCACTTAGAGGAGAGATGGATTGGTGGAAATGTAGATTTAGATCTCCTCTCACTTTTCCCTCAAAGATATGTAAGAATCATGGGAGGAATTGAGAGAGGGGCAAGCTTTCCAAGGTCAAAAATGGTGGGAGAGAGAGAAAAAAGAGCTACAGAAGGTTGAAGAAGGGGAGGGGTGTTTATAGTCCTCCCACGAAAATAGTTGTTGCAGCCACACTTAGACCGGAATATCCAGTCCCTAACCCAAATATCCGGCCCAAATATCCGGCCGAGTAGAGAGGCTCGCGCCGTGAAGTCCTTAGCTGATTTTCCGAAAAAACTGGGGAGGACCGGATATTCCGGTCCCAACTAAACCGACCGGATTTTCTGGTGCGGAACAAAACCGGAATATCCGGTTTGCTGAAAACTGACAGAAACAGCAAAACGAAAACTGCAATATCTTTTTCATCCGGACTTCGATTTCGATGATCTTGGGCTCGTTGGAATCGCAACGAAGAGGTCTACAAGATCATGCAGAGAAACATCATTGTCCATCATGCGAGGAGGAGACCACAAGAAGAGAGTTTGACCTCTCTAGATAAGACAAACCTATAAAACCTCCAATGTCAAAAACGCAACGCGATATTCATATGAAATCCGTTTTTGATGAATGAAGATGAACCAAGCTCTAAATCCTCACATGGATAAAAGCCAAATAAGAACCAAGAAAGATGATATGCCAAGTATGCAAAGGTTTTCTCAAAGATGCGATCAAGTTACTCATTTGAGAGCCCCTCTTGATAGTACGACATCTATCCTATAACCCGGTCTCCCACTAACACCATGAGTCCGGTAAAATAGAAACCCTATCAAGATCATACCTTTGCCTTGCGCATTCCACTTGAGCTAGATGAGGACGATCTTGATCTCTTCAAGTGGACCACCTTTTTTTATTGCACTTTGCTTGGTGAAGACTCACATATCGTTCCCCAATACACCACTATGGGAGAGTCTCTCTTAGGCACCTCTTCACTTGACCATTATCTCCAAATGGGTGGCAAGCTTCAAGCTTAAGATTTCTTCGAGATGCTTCTCTTGAACTTGCACTTCTCAATCTTGATGATGATCACCACTTGACGTCATTCTCCATGAGCTATATGAAATCTTCCTTTTGATGCAAGCTCATGGAAAGATACCTAACCTAACAAAGATACTCCACACACATATATCATGGGTTAGTACACAAAGCCATATGGACAATTTCTTACCATACCATTGGATCACATGATCCCACATGGTACACCATTTAGCTTCGTGTGTTGATCAACTTGAATCCACTCTTTGCACTTAGTCTTGATCAACCTTGTATCTTTTCTTTTACTTGATCATATTAAATATGTCCATTATTATCAATGATCTTGATGGCATATAACTTTGAATCCAACACATGGAGTTCAGGCGATGCCTATGGACAAACCTATAAGAATATCTCAATACGAACCTTAGTCCATAAGGATTGTCATTAATTACCAAAACCACGCATGGGGGCAACATGCACTTTCAATCTCCCCAATTTTGGTAATTGATGACAATCCTTTTTACGAGGATTTATATAATGAATTAAGCAACAAAGCAACACAAATAGCAAAAACAAGGATGCAAGAGAACAAAACCATGTTCCCATAAACCCTCTAAATTTCTCCCCCATTGGCATCCATTGCCGAAATGGGTGAAAAATTAAGAAGGCCAATATAATAAGAGCTCCCCCATAATCTGTGCATTTCTCATGATATGAGTGAAATCAAATGCACATATCTATTGACGAATAGATGGAGGGAGATCAAACTATACTGAGGATCCAAAAATTGCAAAAGAATATCAAAGAGAAAGATACTTTAACGAAAGAAACAAGCAATCAAAAGGATCCAACAAGTGTTCTAAAAATCTAGAGGGAACTCCCCAAGGTACGTGCACAAAGGAGGATTTGAATTTCAATATAGTGTGCACAACATGAAATCATCACTCCCTCCTAGATAATTTCGAACACAAACAAGTGCAAGAGAGCATAAATCGGAGAAGAAGCAATACAACTTGCAGCAAACAAAATGTTGAGCAACAATAGCAAGAAGCAACAAATAAAGACTTGCTCAACCGAAAAGAGATGGGTGTGTCATGGAAAGACATTTTAGGAGACTAATACAAGGATGAGAGAAAGTATCATCATAGTCTCAATATATGAGGCACATATATAGTGCATATTATGTCTTTCCCATACACACAATCCAAAGAATAGCAATAGGTCCACAATCTTATTAAGATGCAAAAAAAAGGAATATCAAAAGAAAAACAAAGCTTGTGCCTTTTAGAAACCACCAAAGAATCAAAAGCAATAAAGAGTGGTCACTAAAGAGATGAAATACCAATTAAATATGTTACTATTCACATTTGTATAAGTTTCTAAGTAGACACTAATCAAGAAGATATATGTCCACAAAGAAACAAGCACAAACAAAATAGGTACAAAGGTAGAGAACATGATATCCAAGAGGAAGTCATAAATGCACCAATAAGATCTTTGCTTAAAAGCATAGCACAAAGCTCAATTTAATCTTAAAGGGATATAGATGAACTTCCAACACACACTCATCATAGCATAAAAAATATCCACAAGGGATAAGGTGATAAAAGGGATGCTCCGAGAAGGATAACAAGTATCGCAAAAGGCAAATGATTTTGAAAAAAAACATCAATATTGCATATGCAAGACATAGAGTAGAATGTGCTAGATTAACATATTTGGGATTGGTGAATTATGAAAATGATTATATATATTCCCCTTGATATGTAATCATCCCAGCTTTCCCATATTTGGAATAAAGTTGTTTTGATAAGAACTTTGCAAGAGCCACGCCCAAAGCACCTCAAAGGAGATTCATGCCAAGATACAACATACACAAGGTTGAAAGTTAGAAATGTATGCATGAGGTAGATACTTGTTACCGAGATAGCATTGGGTGATGTAGAAGATAAGAGTTCACGATCATCCAAGCTTGGCTCCAATAAGCACATGGTGACAACACCTTCCTTGTAAATGAGACAAGCTTCCAATGCATCTCAAGTGTACCTAAAATAAATTCAAGTACAACATGGCACCCAAACTCATTGGGTCCAAAGTAGTTAGAGCAACTACAATACATAGGAAAAACTCCACATAAATATGTGCATATTGATATGAAATTGAATTTCATGCACATCTTAGCCATTTAGGATTTGATGGAGTTTATCCTAATATTGGATCAACGAAAGTAAACATGGCATAAGATATACATATAATAAATATGCATGCACAATACTTTCAAGAACCAAACGAGATACAATTTGGACAAAACACCAAATAAACCAAGAAGGCACACACAGTGTGAGAAGAAAACAAATTGCCAAAATTATATCAAAGACCCAAATCAACACATGATTGGAGATACCATTTGAAAACATACCAAATGAAAATAGGATCAAGGAATAAATCAAACCCTCTACACTTTTCATGATGGCACAAAGTACCAAGACGAAAATGTTTGTCTTCCAAAGAGACACGTCATCGGGATAAAAAGCCAATTGAAGACAACTAATGTTCAAAGCATATAGGATGCTCCCCAAGATTTGTGCATTATTTATGATCTTGCATTTGAATACAAAATGCACACAAATGGATCATCACTCTCCATATATATATTCAAACACTAGTCATGTTCAAGAAAGCAATAAGATACAATGCCAATTTAAAGAATGGTATTCTACTCAATGTAGGATAGCTTCCCCAAGAATAATGCATTATTAGAAGTATGACTTTTAATGTAAATGCACAAGAATGGGATCATTGCTTTTCCTACCTCAAGAAAGCATAAGACAAAATTTGAGTAGAGCAAAGAGGATCCAAAAGATACAAGGAAGACAACGGGAGTTAACTCAAAACAAAACCTTGGCAATAAAATAAGGCAAGTCAACTTCAAAAGCCAAAATGAAGATGGTCTACAAATTCCACCACAATTATGAGTATCACTTGTCATGGACAAGGAGTAAATGGAGCTATTTCTCGGTGGTGTATAGGAATGATATTCAAGACCAACTTCACAACAAATAAGCATATGGCAAATGATAGGAATTAAAAGCCATGCTTAGATAGATAGATATTCTTGATAGCTTCAATATTCACGCGATCATGCAAAGCAACTACAAAGAGTAGCTTGAAGCAATTGGTTTCCCAAAAAGATATATGAGAACATATTTGGGGAAAGCCATACCAAGAACTTCCATCACAAACAAGATCCAAAAGAGTGAGAGACTAAAAGCAAATAAGAAAATATGGACCTTGTTTGAGCAACATGCCACATAGGAATAAGATATTAACAACATCAATTCTAGGTGGCAAAACCTCACATGTTCACATTTTCTAGGCTTGTAATATGCACAAAGCTTATTACTCCCCCATAATGTGATAATCCATTTCTTTTAAACAAGAGGCAAACAAACCAACTAGAGATAATTAATGGACATTATAGAATTTGAATTTCTCATGAGCATGACATACCACATAGAGAATAGATAATATTGATATATCATCACTAAGTGGTATTCCTCATGTACACACATTTTTAGGATTGTGAAGTGCACGAAGCATATCACTCTCCCAAAATGGATAGTCCATTAATCTCTCAAAGAGAGCCAACAAGATAAGATAGCAAATAAAAGCAATAAGGCTCAAAACAAGTAAATGGTGTGCAAACCAACATACACATACTTGATTTCTCAAGATAAGTAAGTAGAGAGCACAACACATACAAACACTAGCAAGGTACAAAACCAAACACATGCAAGGGTGCAAGCAACTTTCAATGTATATATGATATAAGCACAAGTTACCGCAAGGAGGAACATTGGATAAGAGATAGAACAATATAACCCAAATGACTTGGCTTGAGAGAATATAATTGATGAAGATCCCTTAATTCTTCATGATGTAGCCAAGTCTCCAATGCCCTCCAACAACACCTATTGATCAAGTTTTAGCTTGTTGGTCCCCAACCAAGTTGGGTCCTAAGAGGTTAGTCACAATAGGCTTGGCAACCCAAATGGTTTTTTCTTGACACCACTTTGAGTACCAACATATTTGGCAAACACATTGCCAACCTTATCCTTCCGAAGAGAATAAACATCATCAATTATAATAGGGTTGGATGAGGTACCATTAGTGCATGAAGAAGCAAAGTGGCCCTTCTCACGACATATGTAGCAACATTGGCTTCCTCCTTTCTTCTTAGTTGAATCTCGACTTGAGGAGGGGTAGCTTGATTCTTCTTGGGAAGTGGCCGTTCTTCAACTTGAGAACTTGAGTTTGAGCTTGAGGCCTCTTCCCTTGTTGCTTCTCACTAAGAGACTTCTTCTTCAAAGGGCAAGATCTAACATGGTGCCCTTCAACTTTGCACTTGAAGCAAACAATCTTGGCCAATCTTTAACTTGTTCTTGGCCCTTTTTCTTCTTGTTATACTTGGACTTGTTCTTGATATTGGAGTTGAATCCAAGTCCACTCTTGTCATTGGGGCGTCTTTGAACACTCAACATATTGTCAAGTGTAGACTTCCCAACATGACGCTTTTCCAAGTCTTTCTTCAAAGAAGTGACTTGGGCCTTGAGCTCTTTTAATTCCTCTACATGGTTAGTATCAACACAAATACTAGAGGAAGTAGATGCTTCATTGTTAGAGCAACAAGGCAAAAGTAATTCATCACAAGATTTAGCAAAGTATGAGATATAGAATTACTAGGACTAGCACAAGGCAATAAACATTTTTAGTAGAAGTTGTGCCTTTGTCCACATGAGGCTCACAAGATGTTACCTTTGTAGTGATAGCCTCATGAGCTAACTTTAGCCTAGCATGGGATGCTAGAAGCTTTTCATGACTTTCTTCCAACTTCTCATACTTGCTAGTTAGCAACCAAGTTGAGCCCTTAGCTCAACATTCTCCTTCAAAATAGATGCTTCACATGAAGTGGAGTTAGTAGCACAAGCATCATTAACTTAGAAATGGAAGAAGACAACTTGGCAAGCTCATCATTCAACCTAGCATTTTCCTCAATAATATTAGCATGATTACAAGAGGAAGTAGAAGAGCTAGGCACAACAATTTTAGATAGTTGAGTTTGGAGTTGATCATGAGACTTGGTAAGGAGAGAGTGTTCACTTTCCAAAGCCTTATGAGCTTTGTCAAGTCTCTCTATGTCCTCAATTAGTCTAGCATTGCCAACACCAAATTCAACTTTTCCTTTTTAAGCACTTTACATTTAGCAAGAGCATGATCTCTTTCCTTAATGATTTTAGCAATAATAGATCATTTGTTTCATCAAGAGATTCAAGTTTCTCCTCAAGAGACACTCGAAGCTCATGTTCTTCCTCAAGAGCATTTTCTAAGGATGCTTTTTCCATAGCATCCTCTCTTTCAATCCTTCCCTTTTCTTCAATGATATCCTTGCACTTAATAGCAAAAGTCAAAATATCACATAAGTAAGAGCAAGCTTTACTACCTTTAGGGAGAGCACCAAATACCATCTCACTCTTCTCCTTTAAGGAGTCAATATCATTCTCTTTTAATCCATAATAATCCTCATCCTCATCATCACAAGGTGTAGAGGGTTCCAAAGGCGAAGATACCTTTGAATCCCTAGCCATAAGGCAAAAGTGAGAAATGGACGATGATGATGAAGAATTACTTGAAGCACCATTGAGGTCCATGTCTTGTTCCAACAAATGTTGGGTTTCCTCTACATTGTTAGTCATACAAGTACTAGAGGATATGGAAGCATTATTTTCATGACAACAAGACATAGAGAGCATATCATCATGAGATTTAGTTAAGAAACTATTACATGATATGCGAGGACTATCAACACTAGCATGTAAGACATTTGTAGTGCTAGAAGAGTTTAAGTCCAAAGATAGAACATTGCAATGAGATAGAGATGAAGTATAGTCAATAGTAGATTCACCATCAACAATGCAATTTCTATCACCACTCACCATTTTATTACCTTGTGACAAATCACATGTTGGTGAAGTGGAAGAAGTTGTGAACTCATCACGGTCGGAGGTGGAGGGACAACAATCATCCTCAATAATATTGGACACTTCATATTTATCTTGAAGCTTGGTCCACAACTTATGTGCATTCCGAAAAGGCATGATTTAAGCAAGAACTACATCGCTCAAAACACATATAAGACCATTAGATATCGAGTATCGAGATAAGATTTTTCCTCATCCTCTATAGATAATTCTTCGGGATCCATAGGAGAAGAAAAACCCATATCTACAATACTCTTTATATAATTTGGACCCATGGCCCTAAAAAGATTAAGCATGCGAATTTTCCAAACATCATAATTTGTGACATCGAATTTAAAAGTGGGATTGTGCACTAATTCTCTAAACGACATATTTACTCTCTAGGCGGTAAAGCCCAATAAAGAGAGCCCAGGCTCTGATACCAATTGAAAGGACAAGGATGTCGCCTAGAGGGGGGGGGGTGAATAAGCGATTAAATCTTTTCCGGTTTAGGTTTGATAAATGCGAAATAAAACTAGGTGTTTTAATTTAACAAGCATACAACCTAAATATACTAGGCTCACCTATGTGCACCAACAACTTATGCTAAGCAAGACAAGCAACAAGGTGATAGCAAGATAAAGGACTCCAAGCACAATGGCTATCATAAGCAAAGAGCTCAGGTATAGAAACAACCAAGGCACGCGGAGACGACGATGTATTCCCGAGTTCCTCCTTTTTAGGGGAGTATGTCTCGTTGGAGGGTGAGTTTCAAACTCAAACGCCACAAATGGCCTCACCCTATTCTCCGATGAGCCTTGCCCAAAAGCTCGGTTCACCTTCCACTATCGAAATCCTTCAAGGCGGAATCCGGAGCCTTTACAACAATCTTAAGGCACAACCCACAAAAGGATTGGGAGATCCCAAGTCACCAACAACCGTCTAGGGTCCAATGACCCAAGAGTAACAAGCTCACAAACTTTCACTTCCACGAATCCTCGTGGAGAGACCAAACCGATACACAAAAGCAAAGGCAAGAACACAAGAAGTGCTCAAGTCCTTCACTCTCAAATCCCACCAAAACAACTAATGCTTGTGGGGGGATAAGAGAGGAAGAACAAAGAAGAGAACCACACAAGAACTCCAAGATCAAGATCTACTAGGTTCCCCTCACTTAGAAGAGAGATGGATTGGTGGAAATGTAGATCTAGATCTCCTCTCACTTTCCCTCAAAGATATGCAAGAATTATGGGACAAATTGAGAGAGGGGCAAGCTTTCCAAGGTCAACAATGGTGGGAGAGAGAGAGAGAGAGAGAAAAACGAGCTACTCAAGGTTGAAAAAGGGGAGGGGTATTTATAGCCCCTCCCACAAAAATAGCCGTTGCAGCCACACTTAGACCGGAATATCCGGTCCCTGACCCAAATATCCGGCCCAAATATCCGGCAGAGTACAGAGGCTCGCGCCGTGAAGTCCTTAGCTGATTTTCTGAAAAAACTGGGGAGGACCGGATATTCCGGTCCCAACTAAACCGACCGGATTTTCCGGTGCGGAACAAAACCGGAATATCCGGTTTGCTGAAAACTGACAGAAACAGCAAAACGAAAACAGTAATATCTTTTTCATCCGGACTCCGATTTCGATGATCTTGGGCTCGTTGGAATCGCAACGAAAAACTCTACAAGATCATGCAGAGAAACATCATAGTCCATCATGTGAGGAGGAGACCACAAGAAGAGAGTTTGACCTCTCTAGAAAAAACAAACCGGTAAAACCTCCAACATAAAAAACGCAACGGGATATTCATATGAAATCCGTTTTTGATGAACTAGAGCTTGGCATGAAGATGAACCAAGCTCTAAATCCTCACATGGATAAAAGCCAAATAAGAACCAAGAAAGATGATATGCCAAGTATGCAAAGGTTTCCACAAAGATGCGATCAAGTTACTCACTTGAGAGACCCTTTTGATAGTACAGCATCAATCCTATAACCCGGTCTCCCACTAACACCATGAGTCCGGTAAAATAGAAACCCTATCAAGATCATACCTTTGCCTTGCGCATTCGACTTGAGCTAGATGAGGACGATCTTGATCTCTTCAAGTGGACCACCTTTCTTGATTGCACTTTGCTTGGTGAAGACTCACATATCGCTCCCCCATACACCACTATGGGAGAGTCTCTCTTAGGCACCTCTTCACTTGACCATTATCTCCAAATGGGTGGCAAGCTTCAAGCTTAAGATTTCTTCGAGATGCTTCTCTTGAACTTGCACTTCTCAATCTTGACGACGATCACCACGTGACGTCATTCTCCATGAGCTATATGAAATCTTCCTTTTGATGCAAGCTCATGGAAAGATACCTAACCCAACAAAGATACCCCACACACATATATCATGGGTTAGTACACAAAGCCATATGGACAATTTCTTACCATACCATTGGATCACATGATCCCACATGGTACACCATTTAGCTTTGTGTGTTGATCAACTTGAATCCACTCTTTGCACTTAGTCTTGATCAACCTTGTACCTTTTCTTCTACTTGATCATATTAAATATGTCCATTATTATCAATGATCTTGATGGCATATAACTTTGAATCCAACACATGGAGTTCAAGCGATGCCTATGGACAAACCTATAAGAATATCTCAATACGAACATTAATCCATAAGGATTGTCATTAATTACCAAAACCACGCATGGGGGCAACATGCACTTTCAATATGGAGCTTCATCTCTAACCAATTTTTGCAAACCATTGAATTCTCCTCTCATATTAGAAGCCCCATCATAGAAACCTCATCAATAAGGATTGAGAACTTCTTATCTCCAATGGCATCCTTAATAACCTTGGTCACCTCTAGTGCTTTCTCTTCATTTTTACAAATCTGGAAATATATTACACATAGATAAATTAACCGAAGCTAGTACATAATTACAATTTACAAATTTGCAACAACGAGATAACAAAATAATATGATGATTGGAGGACAAATACCACCGAAGACCAAACGCTGATGGTTCTGATGCTAACGATGCGCCCAGACGGCCAGGCGGGAGCTCCTCTCTCCAGTGCACACAGACTTCCGGCAGGCCGGCCCCTCCTCAGCCCCGCCCAAACTTCTCGCTGGAGGACGGACGCCGGACGCCGCTAGGGTTTGGCGGTTGCTGGCTGGGCGCGTTCACGCGTCGCCTTCTGTTGGTGCGGGCGTGCGGGTGCGGCGCTCCGCCGGACCGCAGCCCCTCCTTCGCGGCGTCGGTGGCTCCTCGATCGCCACCTCGCCGGTCGCCGGTCGTGGCCGCCTCCGTCTCTGTGTCTCTCTGCTTGCGTTGCGTGACTGGAGTCTGGAGATCGAAGAGCTGCGTTACCTGCCTATGCGTGTGCGAGTTGGGCTGGAATACTCAGCTAATGGGCCTCCTAGCACAAGATTATTAGTAGTAAAAAATATATTACATTTTCAGAGGGCAGGCTGAAGCCTGTTTAATCCTGCTTGCTGGCCTCGCCTTTGCTTTGGGGGTTGCCGCTGGTGGCCGATTTTGGCGTCCGAACCCCCAATGGGCCTTTGGAGGGTCATTTGGAGGGCCCCCGGTGGAGATGCTCTAACGAAATTCATTCAAACTTTTATGATATTATAAATATCTGAATGAAATTCAAATAAAAATGCAATCAAGCCTATGCGGTAGTGGCGGAACGTGTTGTAATCGTCCTAGCTGACGTTGCTGGACCTTCATCGCCCTGCCACGTGAGCCGCCACTGGGCCCTGTCGAGGTCGATGAAGTTTACGGCTTAGCGCCCCGACCACGTCAGGGCGAATGGCAAAGGTATTGCCAACACGATATTCTGCGACTTCAATGGCAAGCCATTTTTACTATAACATTGTTTGGAAATTGTTTGAACATAGTGAGAAATAAAGGTTGAGGGATCGACAAGCCCCACCGAAGAAATGAGTCCTCATTATCTTGGATAATCCGGAAGTAGTGATTAATCGAAGGGACAAACAAGCACTGGCGGCGCTAGGAATTCATAACACGGTATTCATAGGTATCCATTTTTGTCAAAATCATCACTGTTTTTGCCAAAATCGTCACTGTTTTGCTATAATCAACATTGTTTTGCAAAAATCATGGGTATTCACTTTCATACACAGGAATACACCTGGCGACGCCAATTCAAACAAGTGGAAGCTCGATGGAATGAAGATGGAGAATGACAAGTTGAAGAGGGAAACCAAGGTCACAAAGAGAGAGCAAATTGATGAGATGAAGTCAAATAAAGTATTGACAGAGAACCATTTGCAAGTCAAGATGGCCATTGGCGAGAAGAAAACCTAACACAAGGACGGAAAGTGGGAAGAAATTCGGCAAGATGAGAAGCGCAAGACCACTTACAAGGAACGCAAAATCTCTCTCAATGAGGACAAGTTGAAGGCCAAATGGTCGTCGAGAAATACCGGCTAATGATGATGGATCTAAATGGGATCACTAGTAGAAAAAGGGGCAACAAAACCGGTTCTATAGGGCCTTTAGCACCGGTTGAGCAACCGGTGCTAATAAATCGGCACTAAAGGGTACCCCCCTTTAGTACCGGTTGCTTACAAACCGGTGCAAAAGGCCTCCACGTGGGCATAGCAGAGTGCGCGCAGGCGGAGGACCTTTAGTACCGGTTCGTATTACGAACCGGTACTAAAGGTTTCTGCTATTTTTTTCTTTTCGTTTATTTTTCAGGGTTTCTATTTTTTATTTTCGTTTATTTTTCAGGGTTTAGGGTTTCGGAGGAGATCACGTCGATGCACAAAAAAAAGTTTTTCGCACACGTGAAGATCACATAGCACACATACAACTTGGTATTATATGTACACATATAAAGTACTCATAATTAATTACATATGGAGATCACTCCTAGTACATGGAGGGAGGCTACTTGTCGATATAGTGGAATTCTCCGGATTCTGGTATGACCTCCGTAAGGAAAAATCCCGCCAATTCCTCCGCGATTGCTTTTACGCAGTTTTCTGGTAGGAGCTGGTTCCGCTTTTTTGCCATCTTAATTTGAAAGAAGGAGATCAAATCAATTATATGAAGGAAACTAACACAATTGATGGTAGCAAAATAAAGTTGTGAATGATGTTTACGTACCTCTCTAGTTCTTCGAGTATTATCTCTCTCGTTGACCATCATGCGAATGTACTCGCAAACGTAGTATCCACATAAATTCGCCCCAGATGGTTGTTTTAGGCACCACTATACGAGAATAGAATTCAATCAAATAATAATCAAGAGATTGATAATGGTATTGAAACGTGAAGTACTACTTACCAAGTTAGCCTTAAACTCCAGCTTTTGTTTCCACTCACCGGGTTCTTCCTCTCTGAACTTTCTCCAAACCCTGCCCGGCAAAGAAAATGAATTGAGGAGTTATTTGACCGATATATCAGGAAATGAACGAAAGAGGCCGATATAGTGCGATTGAAATTACCTCCTGAGCATTACACGCACGCTTCTGTAGTCCTCAGGTTCTCTCCTTAATGAGTCCCAGACTTCAACTTTTCGAACATCGATTTTAATGATCATCAGAATGAAGTGGAACCTGGACACGTTTATATACGCGGTTATTCATAACTCATCAATTACACTTAATATCGGAAAAGCAAAACATAGAATGTGTACAATACAGTAACACTCACTTGAAGTTGTAAGGAAAAATTATTTCTTTTTTGGTACTTTGTCGCTTTAAAAACGTTAGCAAAACATCCTCTGTGGCCTCGGCACATTGTTCTACGGTGACTTCATGAATTCTATCCGGGTCAATGAACCCAATGTCCCAGATTCCTCCCACTCTGCATTCACGAATCTTCATTCTGCATAATTAATAGCATACAAAAGAATGTCGTGAGGATAATTACAGGCAATGAACGAGAGCTTAACTAAAGAATTAAATTACACAAATAAATTACTTACAGACAATAGCAGCTGATGATAGCTTTGTCGAGGGCACGTTGATTGTACATCTGAAAAAGTTCTTCGAACTCAACCTGCACAGCATATTCTCGGAAGTAGTGCTGTTCCTGAACTCTCGCCAGGAAATAGATTTTCCCTTCTTTTGTAGCGGCCATGTACCAGTTATGCAAATTCCATAACTGTGTTGTTAGAGCTTTCGGATCCATGACCAGAGGCTGCCCATGAACATATTTATATGCTAGCGGAGCAACGTCGTAACTTGTCTCCTCGTGCATTTGTTGAGCCGCCTTATCAGAAGGCACGATGAGCGGGGCGATCGATTGTACTTCTTGTTCTCCGAGCTGAGCAACTTGTTTCCCGCATTTCTTTGCTTCCTCCGTCTGTGCGCTCATCTGTGTGCTATGTTGCTTGTTAATAAAGCGCTCATAGTCTGAAAGGGGCTTCGGTGGAGGGTCATATAAGCAGTCAACGGTGTAATCTTTTTTGACCATTGGTATAGTCTTCAGAAATTCCTTTACGGGGTGCAGTTGTGCCTGCAGTTTTTCCTGTTCAAAAAAGGCTCTTGACTCTTCTTGCAAGCTAGTAGTTATTTCCTCTGAAGTCATCTCGCAAGCTAACTTCTTCTCAGGACTCTTGACTTTCTCGGGTATGTTTGCACGTGCATGTTTCTTGACAGGGGACCTGTCTTTCCTGAGCATAGTACTAGTCGACGTGAACAGCTTCCGCTTTGGCAAATTACTACTGGGCGCATTAGTCAGCTGACGGGACGGCACGGGCGATGGACTCGCGGCGGGCTCCCAATCGTCGGGGAGGTCGGGTGGACTTTGAGGTGGTGGATTTCTACTCGGAGGAGTCGGTGGCCTTGGTGCCGCGTCTGGAAACATGACGTATTTCTTATTCCATAGAACGATACCAAACTCGACTTCTCCCAGTGTCTTCTCGTCGTCACATCCAGGAATGTCAAGATCCATTGAATGGAATCCGGGCATAACTGTTTTCACCCCGACACGAGCATAGCCAGCTGGAATCAGAGCAAAATGGAAGATTGCTCCAGGTTGATTTGGTAAAGCATACCCATCCGCCACCGGAAAACTAATGTTCTTCATCGGCATGTGTAGCACACAATTTGTCTTCTCCGTGATATCATCCACGGGGTAGTGAGCCGCCGGCGGTTCGACTGCAGGATCTTCTACTTGTGTGGAACCCACGCTGCTTTTTCGCTGAGATGGGGCGGCATCGACTGCAGGATCTTGTACCACCAGCTGCTGAGATTCCCTTGTCTGGGTAAGTGCGTTCAGTTGCTCCTGGAACCCCTTCACCTGCTGTTCTAATGTCGTGAACCGGTCCAACTCCTTCTTCTTATTTCTGAAACGCTTTCTATAAGTTGCAACGTCCGCCGGAAATCCTTGATACTTATTAACGTCGGCTCCTCTGCCTCGACATCGTCCGTCGTGTTCAGGATTCCCGAGGGCGAGTGTCAGCTCGTCGTCCTCTCTATCGGGAACAAATTCTCCCTTTTTGACTTTCTCTATTGCGTCCTCTAGTTTTTTTACGACCCTTGTAATTCTTTTCTTCCATTTCCCCTTTGCAACAATCAGCCCTGTGTCTTGGTCCAACCCTGCCCCATGCGCGAACAACCATAACTTGGACCTCTCGGGCCAGTCATCTGTCTGTGGAGTGATCCCTTTTTACGCAGGTCGTTTTCAAAGGATTCCCACTTAGGCACGGCAGTCTTGTAGCCACCTGACCCCAAAGTATGGAAATATTTCTTGTTCTTAGCATTCAACTTATTTTTGGCCGATCGGGCCACAGCGACTGATGCATGTAAAATGCATACATGAACTTTGCACTTTAATTGCTTATATTCCAATCATATTTGCATCATATAAGGGTTATATCAATGTTTTATAATGATTTTTGGGAATATTCATTTATTTCCTATTTTTATGGAATTAACCCTGCACAGGCAGAAAACCCCGTTTTCTTATTTTAATGTTTCAGGGACCCAAACGTCAACGAAATCACCTGGAAATTTACGGGCGTCAATATTTGGAAGGAAGAAGACCTGTGGGCGAAGGAAGCGAACAAACGGAGGCCGAGGCCAAAGGGGGTGGCCCACGCGGCCAGGTACTGTGCCGCGTGGGACCCACCCGTTTGGCCTCGTGGCTCCGTTGCCGTCGATCTTCTCCACCGACATCGTCTTGACCTAAAAACGCCTATAAAAAAGGTCCCCCGACGTTCTCTGGAAGGAGCGCCGCACAAACACAGAAACACCGAAACGGAGATCAGGAGCTGCAGATTGGAGGGGGAAAACTCCGGCGGGGCGCTGCCGGCGTGGTCTCCATCTTCTCCATCGACTTCTCCACCGTCTCCATGATGAAGAGGGAGTAGTCCACCTCTGGACTATGGGTTTGTGGAAGTAACTTATGTATCTCTCCTCTCTTGAGCTTCACTAATTAGCACCGTATGAGCTGCTGAACATGATTACGGTCACCGTTGTAATACCTTTGTGGTGGATCTTTATGAGTTAATATATGTTTGAGATTGCAATGTTTGTTTCAGTTATGAGTATAGATGCATATTATGTACCCCGTTCTTGTCTACTTGTTTTGATCAAGCATGTTTATGAGAGCGTGTGTGGGGGAACGTGTGCATTAGTTGGAGTAACGGGGGGTGGCTAGTGCAGTGAACGTGAGAGAAAGTTCTGCGATCCACTTTGGTATCTTTACCTTACTTTGTTACCTCACTAGGGATAAACTAAAATACCATGCTACCGGGGATGTGGGCGTGACCATTGCCACTACTCCATGACTAGATCTAGCATGTTCTTATTTTCACTTCATGTCATGATACTTAATGCTATACTCTGAGTTATCTTAATTACTGAGGTGTTATGATTTAGTTCGCATCTTGGTGGAGTATAAGAGAGGTTAATAACCAAAAGATCTCTATGTTAGGACGTGATGCCCATATATCTAAGTAACTTGTTATCAAACCCTGTGTTGCAATCTCATATGTTAACTGTGTGTGTTCCATTGTCTACCACTTTATAAAGAGAGAGTGCATTTGTGAAACCATGAACCCCAGTCCATTTTTAATCATAAGAAACACCTTTCCAACACCATATACCACTTTTCTATTTTCAGCCATCATTAAATCCGAAAATACAAAAATACTTTTCATCTTGCATACATCATTCAAAAACCCAAAAATATCATTTACATTGCATCCACCATCATTGCATATTTATTTCTTGTTTGCATTGCATAACTATCCTGATATCATTCTTACACCTTGTGCTTGACAACCACAGGTGAGGTTGAGGACCAAAACATCTAACCTTGTTTTGTAGGTAACCAAAAGAAGGATAAGAAGATAAATCTACCACTTCAGATTCCCCGAGAGTTCGATATTAAACCCTCGAGTCACCCCTCGTGGGGAAAACTGTCTTCCACTTACTATACACTCTGCACTTGGAGTCTCAACCTAATCCCGTTTATTTTGCAGGTATCAAGCCTTGCTCTTCGGGACCATCAAGACGTTTTCTGGCGCCGTTGCCGGGGAATCGTAGCTGAGAGATTTATCCAAGGGTGTGCATCATCGCATTCATCTCACAACAAAGTCAACGTCACCAACTTGTGCTAACACCTAAGCTTGGGGAGGTTGCACCTACGTGAGCACCATCTTATCCATCTTTACTTACAAAGCAATTTATTTGTTTTGTTAGTGTCATTGCATATCATATCATATTTATTTCAGTTTTGCATAAAAAATTAAAAATACCAAAAAAAACTTGCTAAAATGGGAGAAAGAACTAAGTTGTGTGACTACACAAACACTCCTAATGATCAATTTATCACGAGAGCTATTGCCACACCTAAGATAAATGCTGAGAGTTATGAAGTAAGTCCTAGTTTGTTGAACTTGATAACTAGGGAACAATTTGGTGGTAGTGCTATGGAGGATGCCTCTATGCATCTTCATGACTTTGTTGAAATATGTGACATGCAAAAGTTTAAAAATGTGGAAAGTGATATCCTAAAACTGAAGTTATTTCCTTTTTCACTTAGAGGAAAAGCTAAAGAGTGGTTGCATTCCTTGCCATCTGGTAGTATTAATTCTTGGGATGATCTAAAAGAAGCTTTCATTAAGAAATATTATCCCCCTGTTAAAATTTTGCAAAATAGAAACAACATCCTTTCTTTTAGGCAAAATGAAAATGAACATGTTGCTATGGCTTGGGATAGGATAAAACTTATGCTTAGAACTTGTCCCTCACATGGAGTTAATGAATGGACCATATTACACTCTTTCTACAATGGTTTAAACTACATGTCTAGAAACATACTTGATTCTGCTGCTGGAGGTGCTTTTATGAGTAAGACTATAGTAGAAGCTAAAAATATATTGGAAAGCATTTTACAAAACTATAGTCAATGGCATACTGATAGGGCACCTAATCCTTCTAAGAAAGTGAACTCTATTGAAGAAACTAATGATTTGTCATCTAAAATGGATACTATTCTTGCTTTGCTTAATAAACCTAGTGTTGAAAATGTTCCTTTGCAAGAACTAGTTGGAAACAATTCTGAAAATATTGATGTCAACTTCATTAGGAACTATGGTAATAATGGGTATGGTAACAACAATTATAACTCTTATAATAAACCCCCATATGTTCCCAACAATCGTCCTTTTGTTCCATATCCTAATGCTAATGATAATAATTGGAAGCCTATGTTATCACGCAATGATAATTCTGAGGCTAACAAAATTCTCATGGAACAAGTTGCTAGTCATAATACCATGATACAAGAGTTGAATAAGTCTGTTGCTTCTATTAGTTCTGATATTAAAGGCTTACAACTCCAAGCTGCAGGACTAGACAAAGCTTTGTCTAAACTAGCTGATAATCAAGCCACTTTATTGAGTATGTCTGCAGGGAAACCACAAGCATCACCTGTGGTTGGAATGAATTCTGTTAACATTGCTGAAAATGTTCCTCTTACTTTGGAGGAAACTCTTGATGAATTATTGAACTACCCTGAATATTTGTTGCCACTCATGTCTCAACTTGGTAGTTTAAAAGAAGAAGCTAAAGAAACTGAACATGATGAATCTCTTATGCTGATTGAGTTGGAAAAGAAAGTTGAGGAAGTTAAAATGCTTAATGAAGTCAAGGATCCTTTGCTTGACTTAGAAAATTGTAGCTTGCATGAATTAATATCTATCTTACAAAAATTTGCAAGTGATCCTTCCATCAACACTAACCAAGCAGGTTTTGGTTCTTATATTGCTAATCATGTCTTGAAAGAAAAGATTGCTAGGTACAACCAAGAGGCTATGATACCACCTAAGCTTGGGGATATGTGGATACCTAAGGTACTAGTAACTATTGGAAAAGAGACACACCATGCCATACTTGATCTAGGATCTAGTGTCTCTGTTTTATCTAAAGAACTATATGAAGTGCTTGAATTGAAAAATCTTGAAAAATGCTCTATTGAACTAGCACTTGCTGATGACTCTATTAAACATGCTTTGGGAAAAGTAAGTGATGTTATGGTAGAGTTACATATGACTTTTGTGCCTGTGGATTTTCTAATCATGGATATGGGGAATAAAACCTCTAGTCCTATTATTCTTGGAAGACCTTTTCTTCGTACCACAGGTGCTATCATTGATTCAAAGGAAGGGAATGTAAAGTTTCAGTTTCCACACAAGAAGTGCATGGAACACTTTCCAAGGAAGAGGGAACCACCAAAGTTCAAGCTCCCTCATGAGCTTCGTCCACAATAAAACAACAAGTAAGAAGCCTAGCTATATGGCTATAAAGAAAGCGCTTTGCGGGAGGCAACCCGGTTATTTTTATGTGTGATTTTTCTTTGTGTCCTCTTGCTGTAACAAGAGATTTGTGTCTAGTTAGGTTCTGGAGTTTTTAATAAAGTGCCAAGTTTTACCCTTTTTGGTTTGAAAAAGTTGCTTATAGCGTTCGGAGATTTTATTCCTGCACGTCAGTGCACGGTATGATTTTTAATTCTTATTCTGTAACTCCGAATGAGCTCATATTTGAACTGTAGTTGCAACTTTTCATCCTCTGTATGCATGAATTTTTTCGGAATTTTTCGAGAAAGTTTGGTAGGGTAGAAAAATACGTTTTGCTGCTGCTGTTTTTCTGGACAGATTCTGTCCCATTTTGTTTGATGCATGCTTTGAGCTTTTAAGTTGAATCTTTTTGATCCAATTGAGTTTATGAGTAGGCATACAACATTATACTTTCTGGACATTCATATGAATTTTTGTTCAAGGATTATATGCAGCAAGGAACCTATTTGTTTATCACTATTAATGCACCCCACAGAAAAGAGATGGGAGAAACGGTGTTTTGAAGTTTTTTCACAGGGATTGGAGGAGATGCACCAAGAGCTATCCAAGGATGGTGAAGACCATAAGCTTGGGGATGTGAAGACAACCCCGCTGGACCTACACACTCTCGGTTTGCACACGTCCAACTTCTGTTTTTCGATCGAAACACTTTATCGCATAAACTTGGAGCGTCGTTTTTTGTTTTTGTTTGAGTCTTGAGAGACCACCACACTATCAATTATATATGAGAGAGCTACTGGAAATATGGGTTGAAATATGTTGGATGCTTTTATAAGATTGGGAAAAGGGATGTTTGACTTGATTTTTAATGATACATATAGTTGCATGATTCATGAGCTTGTTTATGAGTAATAGTTTGCAAATTCTTTTTGTAGAGCTATCACTTATTCATGTTTTGGTGCTGATTGTTATTTCACTTGGTTTAACATGGATTAGTTAGTTCTATGGACACTCATGCATGCATCTAGATGGTCAACTTTCTCCCTTTTGCTAGCCCAAAAACTCCAACAAGCAAAAACTTGTTTCCAACACCTTCAACCAAAGTTATTCCAGTGAGTCCACCATATCTACCTATTGGCTTTATGCTATTCCGAGTATGTTTAACATGTTGTTTGTGTTATCTTACCTCTGAATGAAAATGTTTATGTTATTGATTGCAATGGAAAAAATTGGTTATATAGCTCTCACGAACTTGATGCACAATGTTCTTTTATTTGCATAATAAAACTTGACCCATTGTGATTAAGATTATGATGTTTGTGGCTTGATGAATGTTTTGGGTTGGAAGTTAGCCCATATGTGCTGTCACATGGCAAGCTTTCAACACGCTCTTCATCTCATTTAGTTGATATCATGTGCTTTTGTCTATGGATGCTTATCATGTTGAAATAAATGTGGAAATAGAGTGAGTTTAAATGAGTTTGTGTAAATGGTTAGAGAGACGCCTGGGCCGCTAATCTAAGCCATGCATCATTCATGGTGGAAATTTACTTACATACTATGGTGAACCTTCTGTGATACACCTTGCAATAAAAAACTATTCCAAATGGTAAATAAAAAGGGTGTTGAGATTGTTCATTTTGTTTGTTTGTCTTGTCATTTTGATATGGGCTTGTTCCATATCTTGGGACAAGAGGTACCCCAGTTGACGCTCTTGATGATACTATTATGCTTACAATGATATTTAATTGAACTTGCTTTGTTTCCCAAGTTGAGTAACACATGGTGTAAGTACTTGTATTCAAGGGGCATGAGACATTCAACCCATTCTTTATCAAGCACACTACTCATATTTGCTTTCACTTTAACCTTAATCATTCAAGATGCTATGATAGGGGCAATGAGAGCTTGACACCAATGAATACCTTATTGCAATCATTAACTTAAGTAGAAGAGTTTGGAAGTTGGATGAAACTTATGCATGCTTTACCTCTACTCACATATACATCTTTCCAAAGTGTACACCTATCATATTCAGATTTTCATCTACACTCTATGACCATTGTAGGATGTTCTACTTATCATTATGCATACATGTGTTCCATATTACTTGCTACCATGTTACACTTTGTGAACTATCAATGAACATCCTTGTCTTGAATACTTGATATCACTTCATAAACTATTTGCATATTGCTACTCCTTTGAAGAATGAATCATTTGACTATATGTAGCAATAGTAATCATCTTTGATATCATTGTTAAGTATTAAATTGCAAAGTCCATGTTAGTTTTATCATCTTCATACTCGAGGACGAGCATGGATTAAGCTTGGGGATGTTGATGCATGTAAAATGCATACATGAACTTTGCACTTTAATTGCTTATATTCCAATCATATTTGCATCATATAAGGGTTATATCAATGTTTTATAATGATTTTGGGAATATTCATTTATTTCCTATTTTTATGGAATTAACCCTGCACAGGCAGAAAACCCCGTTTTCTTATTTTAATGTTTCAGGGACCCAAACGTCAACGAAATCACCTGGAAATTTACGGGCGTCAATATTTGGAAGGAAGAAGACCTGTGGGCGAAGGAAGCGAACAAACGGAGGCCGAGGCCAAACGGGGTGGCCCACGCGGCCAGGTACTGTGGCCGCGTGGGACCCACCCGTTTGGCCTCGTGGCTCCGTTGCCGTCGATCTTCTCCACCGACATCGTCTTGACCTAAAAACGCCTATAAAAAAGGTCCCCCGACGTTCTCTGGAAGGAGCGCCGCACAAACACAGAAACACCGAAACGGAGATCAGGAGCTGCAGATTGGAGGGGGAAAACTCCGGCGGGGCGCTGCCGGCGTGGTCTCCATCTTCTCCATCGACTTCTCCACCGTCTCCATGATGAAGAGGGAGTAGTCCACCTCTGGACTATGGGTTTGTGGAAGTAACTTATGTATCTCTCCTCTCTTGAGCTTCACTAATTAGCACCGTATGAGCTGCTGAACATGATTACGGTCACCGTTGTAATACCTTTGTGGTGGATCTTTATGAGTTAATATATGTTTGAGATTGCAATGTTTGTTTCAGTTATGAGTATAGATGCATATTATGTACCCCGTTCTTGTCTACTTGTTTTGATCAAGCATGTTTATGAGAGCGTGTGTGGGGGAACGTGTGCATTAGTTGGAGTAACGGGGGGTGGCTAGTGCAGTGAACGTGAGAGAAAGTTCTGCGATCCACTTTGGTATCTTTACCTTACTTTGTTACCTCACTAGGGATAAACTAAAATACCATGCTACCGGGGATGTGGGCGTGACCATTGCCACTACTCCATGACTAGATCTAGCATGTTCTTATTTTCACTTCATGTCATGATACTTAATGCTATACTCTGAGTTATCTTAATTACTGAGGTGTTATGATTTAGTTCGCATCTTGGTGGAGTATAAGAGAGGTTAATAACCAAAAGATCTCTATGTTAGGACGTGATGCCCATATATCTAAGTAACTTGTTATCAAACCCTGTGTTGCAATCTCATATGTTAACTGTGTGTGTTCCATTGTCTACCACTTTATAAAGAGAGAGTGCATTTGTGAAACCATGAACCCCAGTCCATTTTTAATCATAAGAAACACCTTTCCAACACCATATACCACTTTTCTATTTTCAGCCATCATTAAATCCGAAAATACAAAAATACTTTTCATCTTGCATACATCATTCAAAAACCCAAAAATATCATTTACCATTGCATCCACCATCATTGCATATTTATTTCTTGTTTGCATTGCATAACTATCCTGATATCATTCTTACACCTTGTGCTTGACAACCACAGGTGAGGTTGAGGACCAAAACATCTAACCTTGTTTTGTAGGTAACCAAAAGAAGGATAAGAAGATAAATCTACCACTTCAGATTCCCCGAGAGTTCGATATTAAACCCTCGAGTCACCCCTCGTGGGGAAAACTGTCTTCCACTTACTATACACTCTGCACTTGGAGTCTCAACCTAATCCCGTTTATTTTTGCAGGTATCAAAGCCTTGCTCTTCGGGACCATCAGCGACGTCCGATTTCTTATACGCCACAAATTCGGTCCACACATCTTTTATCTTCTCAAGATGTCCAGTGAATTCTGGAGTTTTCTTCCCATATTTTCTCCACAATGTTTTCTTCCAGTTGTTGAATTGTGTGGCCATCTTCTTAAGAGTCCACTGCTTGACTTTGTTCTTCTTCTTCTCTTCGAGACCTACGGTAGGCTGAAAGATTCCAAGAGCGTGTCCCAAAGCAAATCTTTAGCTCTTTTGTCGACATAACTTGCTCCAATGTTGGCTTTAACCGGCTTATTCCATTCTGCAATGGTGATCGGGATCATGTCCCTAACAAGAACTCGCATTGAACTACATATCTACGGGAGGTGTCTTGGGTTTCGTCGGTTTGCCATCAGCAGCAACTTCATCGATCGACAACTTTGCACCATCTGGAAGCTTTATCCTTTGGTTCGGGCCTCGTTGCGTCTTTGGCGAACTTGGAGGCTTAGATCCGGAGGGCTAAAAGAGAAATGATTCGTTAATAAGTGCAATATAAATCAATTAATGCATCCAGTGATCAACAAGACTTAATATATATATATACCTCTCCGGAGTTTGCTAAGGGCACTTCGTCGTCGTCTCTTATTTCTTCTAGCTCAAGTCCCTCACCGGAGTTGTTCAAACATTTTGCGCTGAATCTTCTCCATCGGAATCTTCTCCATCGGTATTTACTCCAAGGGTCTTCTAAAAAATAATTGCTGCCATTCGCTCTTCATTCTCCTCGTCTCGGATGAAGGGGGCGTCGTCCTCCATAGCTCAATGTCACTGCAAATTTAAAATTCATAGCATCAAGGTTAGAAAGTACACAAATTTTAGTAGCAAGCAAATTTAAATTTCTTATACACAAAAATTGCAACAAATATTTCTTAACAAAAATATTGCAACTAATTATGGAGTATTAACAAAAATTGTTTTCCTAACACAATTTTTAACATTGTTTTCCTAACACAATTTTTAACATTGTTTTCTAACTTAATTTGATTTCTAACTTTGCTAACACAATCATCAAATAATCTTGCTAACTTTGCTAAATTTGCTACATTTTCTAACTTTACTAAATTTGCTACATTTTCTAACTTTGCTAAATTTGCTACAATTTCATATAGCTAATAGCAATTTAATTTTCATAGCTAAATAGCAATCTAATTTTCATAGCTAATAGCAATTTTAAAATAAAAATAAGAATGTAATTTTTATATAGCAACTACAATAGAAACTAATGGAGAAATAACAAAAATATTGCAACTACAATAGCAACCAATTTGCATATCAATATTCTAATTTTCATAGCTATATAATGCAACTATGGAGAAATAACAAAAAAAGAGAATGCAAAATTAAGCTCTCACCTTGGGCGGCCGGCGGCGGTGGTGGTGTGGAGGAGACCCGGACGGCGACGACCTCGTGGCGGCCAGAGGTCGACGTGCTCGTGGCGGCCTTAGGTCGAGGAGGGGACGAGACGGAGGGGGCGCGCGCGGCGGAGCACGGAGCAGGGCGACGGGAAGGCGAGATCGACGGGCCGGGCGGCGCCGGGGCAGGGGCAGAGGGGACGCGCGGACGGACGCCGATGGAGCGCGCCGGTGGGGTGGAGCCTCGCCGGAGAATCGCCGGTGGACGGGGCGGCGCCGGGGCAGGGCTTCGCCGGAAAAATCGCACAGGGCTTCGCGGAGGAATCGATGAAGACGGTGTGCACGCGAGTGAGGAGGAGAAGAGGCAGAGCGTGCTCTAAAAACCGCAAAAAGGCCTTCAGCACCGGTTGTAGCCAACAACCGGTGCAAAAGGTACCTTTAGCACCGGTTGTGGCCAACAACCGGTGCAAAAGGTCTTTTTTGGGCCGCTTTAAATTAGTGCGCTCGAAGCCAGCCTTTAGCACCGGTTGTAGCCAACAACCGGTGCAAAAGGTCTTTTTTCGAATTTCTTTTTCCTTTGTTCATTTTTCTGATTTCTTTATTCTATTGATTTAATTGTCCAAATTTGACAAACTTTATATCAAACTTAACCCTGGACATGTATAATATTTTGGTACTGGTAATTTTCAAGTTTGACTATGTTGAATATATTCAAATTTCAAATGGATGATTTGAGTAAATTTGACATAGATTTAATCTATATCATCAAAAAAATTAAGCAAAATGCATGTTTGATTGTTTTTATATAATTTGAATTCTAAAAAGCTTTTAATATGAATTAAAAAAATAGAATTTAAATGCAAGTTTGAGTGTTCTTGATATAATATGAATTTCTAAAAATCCACCGACGGGCTGTGTATGCAGGGGAAACCTTGTGTTTTGTTCTATCTACAAATCCTTCAGTTCATCGACCGATACAAATCATTCGGATTTCCTGCATACATCCGACTTGCTGGCTCGAAGGCCATAGGATTACATAAAAGGTTTAATACATTATTACACATCACCAACATCACCAACATTATTCTACATAAACGGACTTGCTGGCTCGAAGGCCGTAGGATTAGGGGGAACGGCGGGAGGAGCCAGCCCCGTTCGCGGCCGCCCGGTTCTCGCGCGCACGTTTGCGGCGGAGGGCAAGATCCATGGAGGATGAGTCTTTCAGCGCCCAATCCAGCTCGGAAGCCTCCTTCGTCTTGAGCTGGCAGGCAGTTCTGGCTCGCTGTACACGGTCGTCGTGGACGGACTGAAGGAGGCTTCAATGGTCTCCTGCATCTGCGGCCCGCCGCGCTCTTCCCCATGGTCGCTCCAGTCGAAGTCGTCGTCGTCGGGAGGGGCGGCGGCGACTGGTGGAGGTACGGCCGCGGATCCTCACGCCACCCCTGCGGCGTACGCATCCTCGTTGGGGTCAGGGACGTCGGACCACGCGCGCTCGTACGTCCTCCGCACCTCCTCCGGCACCGGAGCAGGAGGCCGGTAGCAGGGCATTCCTTTCCACGCCGGGCCCGTGGGCATACGGCGGGATAGGCTCCCGCGGTAGCGCCCAAGCGCGCTCTGCCGAGCACGCTCGACCTCGTCCAGAAGGCGATGCGGCGGGCGTGGCGGATCCATCTCGTGGAGACGATGCGTTCGTGGCTAGGAATGGTGGATTAGCGTTTACCCCGTCGGCGACAATATATAAAGACCTACATGGCAGCGCTAGGGGAGGACACGTGGCTAGGGCAGCGCTGGGGGAGGACACGTGACTGACACGAGTCGTGACCGCAAAGCCCGCCTTTAGTCCCGGTTGGTGTTACCAACCGAGACTAAAGAAGCACACGGATCGTGTGTTTCTTTCAAGCGCATGTGAGACGTTGGATCAGGGGTGTGTTTCTTTTGAGGGATTGTGAGCTGTTGGATCAGCAGTATCACGACCACTTCGTGAGCCACATGACCGGTTGGTGTTACCAACCGAGACTAAAGAATCACACGTACCCTATATATAGCCCCCCTCCCGGACATGTTCAGCACTCAGTGTCTACTCATTGTAGTTCATTTTGGTATACGAAGCATTCAGATTCCCTACATACGTCCAACGGTGCATTTGATATGCGGGCACTCACGAGCCACCGTTGGGCTGTATGCAGGGGAAACCGTGTGTTTTGTTCTATCTACAAATCCTTCAGTTCATCGACCGAATACAAATCATTCGGATTCCCGTCATACAACCCAACGGTGCATTTGATATGCAGGCATTCACGAGCCACCGTTGGGCTGTATGACGGGGAAACCGTGTGTTTTGTTCCAATTTTTTCGAGCGCTTGTGAGCCGTTGGAGTTTTTAGAGCCAAAAATCAGTGTTTAGAGTTTTCTTCTGAGTTTTCATAACACAGTTACATAAAAGGTTTAATACATTATTGCACATCACCAACAACACCCCCTATCTATTGTTGGGGTATAATTTTTTTCTTCGCGTATGTCGACCCTTTCTTCTGATTGCGCCGTAACCATGGAGAATCTTCACCATTTAACGGGATGCTTGGGTCAGTTTTCACTTTGAAGGCGGAATTTCATGAAACTTATTGTAATCTTCTGACATGTCTGTCTTCTCCTCCACTCCCACGATGTTTCTTTTCCCTGAAAGAACTATGTGGCGCTTTGGCTCATCGTATGATGTATCAGCTTGCTTATCTTTTCTTTTTTTCGGTCCGGAAGACATGTACTTCACATAGAAAACCTGAGCCACATCATTGGCTAGGACGAATGGCTCGGTGTGGTACCCAAGATTTTTGAGATCCACTGTAGTCATTCCGTACTTCGGGTCTATCTCTACCCCGCCTGACAGGTTGACCCATTTGCTCTGAAACAAAGGGATCTTAAAATAAGGTCCATAGTCAAGTTCCCATATCTGCTGTATGCAACCATAATATGTGTCCTTTGTCCCATTGTCGTTTGTTGCATCAAAGCGGACACCACTGTTTTGGTTAGTGCTCTTTTTGTCTTGGGTGTCCGTGTAAAATGTATTCCGATTTATCTCGTACCCTTGGAAAGTCAATATAGTCGAAGATGGTGACTTGGCCAACAAGTATAGCTCTTCTCCAACAGTGGTGCTATTAATGAGATGTGTACGCAACCAACTGCCGAAAGTGTCTTCGTGTTTTCCTTTAATCCAGAAGTCGGTCTGCTCCGGGTATTTGGAGCGTAAAATATCCATGTGTTCCACGATATACGGAGCCACCAATCTGGAATTTTGTAGAACTGTGTAGTGTGCTCGAGTGAAAGAATGCCCGTCCATACTTGTTGTTGCTTTCTTTCCTAGCGTGCCTTTTCCACGCAGTCTCCCCTCATGGCGCGATTGAGGAACACCGATCGGCTTAAGATCAGGAATAAAGTCAACACAAAACTCAATGACCTCCTCTGTTCCATAGCCCTTGGACATGCTTCCTTCTGGCCTAGCATGTTACGGACGTATTTCTTTAAGACTCCCATGAACCTCTCAAAGGGGAACATGTTGTGTAGAAATACAGGACCGAGAATGGAAATCTCTTGGACTAGGTGAACTATGAGGTGTGTCATAATATTGAAGAAGGATGGCGGAAACACCAACTCGAAGCTGACAAGACATTGGACCACATCCTTATGTAAACTTGGTAGAGTTGCTGGATCGATTACCTTCTGAGAAATTGCATTGAGGAATGCACATAGCTTCACAATGGGTACTCGAACGTTTTCCGGTAGAAGCCCCCTCAATGCAACCGGAAGTAATTGTGTCATAATCACGTGGCAGTCATGAGACTTTAGGTTTTGGAACTTTTTCTCTGCCATGTTTATTATTCCCTTTATATTCGACGAGTAGCCAGACGGGACCTTGATACTGCTCAGGACTTGAAAAAAGATCTCCTTCTCTTCTTTGGTAAGAGCGTAGCTGGCAGTACCTTGATACTTCTCTGGATTCACGTTGTCTCCTTCGTGTATACGTTGCTGGTCCTGCCGTGCATCCGCTGTATCTTTCGTCTTCCCATACACGCCTAAGAAGTTTAGCAGGTTCACGCAAAGATTTTTCGTCACGTGCATCACGTCGATTGCAGAGCGAACCTCTAGCAATTTCCAATAGGGTAGGTCCCAAAATATAGATTTCTTCTTCCACATGGGTACGCGTTTGTCAGCGTCATTCGGAACAGATTGTCCGCCAGGACCCTTTCCAAAGATTACTTTTAAATCCTTGACCATGTCATATATAACATCACCAGTAGGGAGGGTAGGCTTCGTCCGGTGATCTGCCTCACCTTTGAAATGCTTGCCTTTCTTTCTTACGGGATGCTGTCTTGTAAGAAATCGACGATGCCCCAGGTACACATTCTTGTTACCTAAATATATACTGTCAGTCTGACCTAAACAGTGCGTGCATGCATTGTATCCCTTGTTTGACTGTCCTGAAATGTTACTAAGAGCAGGCCAATCATTGATGGTTACAAACAGCAACGCTCGTAGGTCAAATTCCTCCTGTTTGTACTCATCCCACACACGTACACCTTCTTCACGCCACAACTGTAAAAGTTCGTCAACTAATGGCCTCAGATACACATCAATGTCGTTGCCAGGTTGCTTCGGGCCTTGGATAAGCACTGGCATCATAATAAACTTTTGCTTCATGCACAACCAAGGAGAAGGTTATAGATACATAGAGTCACGGGCCAGGTGCTATGACTGCTGCTCTGCTCACCAAACGGATTCAAGCCATCTGTACTTAGACCAAACCTTAAATTCCTTGCGTCAGCTGCAAAATCTTTGAACTCACTGTCGATGTTTCTCCATTGCGACCCATCAGCGGGGTGTCTCAGCATCTCGTCTTCCTTACGGTCTTCTTTGTGCTATCGCAACAACTTGGCATGCTCTTTGTTTCGGAACAAACGTTTCAACCGTGGTATTATAGGAGCATACCACATCACCTTGGCAGGAACCCTCTTCCTGGGGCTCGGCTCGCCCTCAACATCACCTGGGTCATCTCGCCTGATCTTATACCGCAATGCACCGCATATCGGGCATGCATTCAATTCTCGTGCTCACCGCGGTAGAGGATGCAGTCATTGATGCATGCATGTATCTTTTGCACCTCTAATCCTAGAGGGCAGACAATCTTCTTTGCTTCGTACGTACTATGGGGCAATACGTTATATCTTGGAAGCATCCTCTTTAATATTTTCAGCAAGTTTTCAAATCCCTTGTCAGATAGTCCATTCTGTGCCTTCCATTGCAGCAATTCCAGGGTGGTACCCAGCTTTTTCTGGCCATCTTCACAATTTGGGTACAACAATTTTTTGTGATCCTCTAACATGCGCTCCAACTTCGACCACTCGTTCTCACTTCCGCAGTTTATCTGTTCATCAATAATGACCCGACGAAGATCATCATCAGACTGATCATCAACAATGATCTCATGTTCAGGTTCGTCTTCCTCCATTGTAGTACCACTGTGTTCAGAGAACACAGTATAGTTGTCATCATCCTCTTCTTCATTGTCTTCCATTATAACCCCTCTTTCTCCATGCTTGGTCCAACAAAAATA
The DNA here is from genome assembly GCA_947311845.1 of Poa pratensis. Lineage (NCBI taxonomy): Eukaryota > Viridiplantae > Streptophyta > Magnoliopsida > Poales > Poaceae > Poa > Poa pratensis. The sequence continues at coordinate 20,975,253 of CAMZMU010000067.1, forward strand.
ATTGGGCATGAAGCCTGCTCGCAATAGGTGAGAGTGGAGGGTTCTTGAGGAAGGGTAATTCCTCTTATTCTTACAGTCATCGCATGGACAAAATATAAAACCATTCTGCTTGTTTAACTCAGCCACACGGAGAAAATTATGCATGCCATCAATGAACTCGGGACAACGTCGGTCACCGTACATCCATTCCCGGCTCATCTGCATTATACAAATATATCAAATAGAGATATGTGACAAAATTCATTAATACAACAGTTCACCACATTTAAACAAAAGTAGAGTAGCGACCAAATCTAATACATAGTTCTCATAAACATTCATTAATTGAAACTAACATACAACTAGCTAAAGAATTTAAATCCAACGACAAATGCGATCAAAATCGCAACTAAGGTAATTATTGAACCAACAGCATAATGATACCAAGCCTCTTGACTAATGACATATTTTCTAATCTTTTTAAGCTTCAAGCGCATTGCATTCATCTTGATCTCGTGATCCAAGCGCATTGCCTCCATCTTGACCTCGTTATCATCGACGACGTCGGCAATCTTGAACTCCCATTTCATCTTCTCTTCGAGACGAAGATCTTCACTTCTTTTCAATTTTGCTTTCAAATCATTGTTTTCTTTTACAAAAAACTCGACAATAGGGTCAGTTGGAATTTCCGGTTCAACTACCTCCTAGATAAAAATATATGTACGTCAAGTTGGTCGGCATAATTGTTATAAACACGAAATTAAACAAATATATAGTTATAACAAACAATCGTACCACATCCGAATAATAGAGCGGACGAGAGCCGGTGTGGACAGATGTCAAAACCATGACACTATATATAACAAACAATTATACAAATAAGAAAATTATACAAGTAATAATTATGCATCTAAATCATACAACTAAGATTTTTTAAAATAAAAGATAAAAATAAGAGGCTCACCGAGGTGGTGTCGGTGACGGGGCGGCGCGGGCGATCGACGGCGGTGAGGAAGGGGACGAGACGACAGTATAAAAAACCACAAATTATACTTTAATTTGAGCTCAAAATACATATAAAACAAATGAAATCCCTAACTTAGGCATTTCATCAAACACCTTGCTAGCACTACAAAAATCAAACTAGCTAAACTAGCAAGAAAATGAGCTAAACTTGAAATGCCGGAAGAGAAGATGAAGTTGCTAACCCTTGTATATGTAGGTGCCACCAATCTTGACAAATGTTGGAGAAAAATGGGGTGAACTAGAGCTTGGGAGAGCAAAGAGAGAGAAAAAATGGAATTGTGTTCGAGCTGGAAAATGGAGCTGTGGCTCGGGGTGGAAGAAGGTAATATAGGGAAACCTTTAGTACCGGTTTGTATTACCAATCGGTACTAAAGATGAGTCTTTAGTACCGATTGGTAATACAAACCGGTACTAAAGGGTCTCACCGTGGGGCCACCAACGGCAGTCGCCTGTGCCAACCTTTAGTACCGGTTTGTAGTACCAACCGGTACTAAAGATCGGCCTTTAGTACCGGTTCATAATACAAACCGGTACTAAAGTGTCTCGCCGTGGGGCCCCGGCCGCCTCGCATCTGGAACCGGTACTAATGCCCACTTTAGTACCGGTTCGTGCCCAACCGGTACAAAAGAGGGCGCGCCGATGCCTTGTTTTCTACTAGTGGATGGACACTTTGATAAGAGAGTTTTCATAGATGATAAGAATAAAGATCATGCAACGGAGAAGCTAAGAGCTTGGTATAGTGCTATGACCTGTGGTGGTGGTGCTATGGCCGGTGTTGGTGATGGTCCTATCGGTGAATGGTGGTGCTATCCGGTGGTGGTGCTATGGCCAATAGTGTTGATGGTCCTATGACCGATGGTGCTAAGATGGTCTCGGAGATGATCTTGGCAACAATGACGTTGCTCGTTTCGTTCACTTGCTTGTTGTACATTCTTGGATATCCTTAATTGATACTTCTTTTATTGCACATTGTTTTGAATATGAACTATTGTTGAGTTATTTAGTATTGTAAGATATATAAGTATAGATCTACTACTCTCTTCGTTAAAAAATGTAGGGGTGGAGGGCCAAAATGCGTGGATTAAGAAAAATATTAGCTCTTTCTTGAAAATAACATGTAACCTTAATTTGAGTGTTTCGTTTTCTAACTATCGTGCATGCATTGGCTTGTTGAATTTGACTCATTAATCTTTCTAGAAAAAAGGAAACAAGATGAGGCATGCATAGGTAAAGAGGGAATTAAGAACCATGCATACACAAAAAATAGAGATAATTAAGACTTCATTTTTATAATTTAGAACTATTTGAAAAAACTCTCCACCCTTAGAATCCCAAACAAAGAATATGTATCACTTAGGCCCCATTGGAAAGACAGTTCCGCTAGTTAATTCTCCACACGTCATGGCATGTGAAATACACGGAGCTAGAGAGGTCCGGATTTTTCTCCGACGGTTACCAGCCTGAAAACGGCCATACAAGCGGGGCCTCATAGTTTAAATCATTAGTTTATGGATTTGTTTCGTTCGAACCCGCGCAATACCGAAAAAAGCTTTTTAGGGTAATTCAAACTTGTTTTCCGGTTATGCATTTTGAAGGGATATTCTAGAGAGCCTCGTAGAGCATTTGGTATACCCTAGAATATTGAAAACACCGCCCTACGCCCGGCCCGGCCCGGCCCGCCTCATCTTCTTCTTCCGCCCGCTGTTTCACCTTCCTCCATCACAACTGCGGCAAGGAGAATTCAAGAATAAAAACTTCGGGGTGCGGGCAAAGATCCCAAACTAGGCTAGTTCCTTCATCCAACCTACCGCGCCTCCAGCAATGCCGAAACCGGGAAAGCGGAAGGCCCCAGCCCCGCCGCGTCGCCCGCCGCCCCGCCTGGAGTACCAGGCCTCCGACGGCGCGTGGTACGACGTGCGCCTGGTGCTGCAGGGGGGCTCGCTGCGCGTCATGTACGAGAACTTCCTCGAGGAGATGGACGAGTGGTACGACCCAGCCGCGGACTTCGCCTCCCAGCGCGACGTGGCCGCGCTCCGCGCCAGGTTCCGCCCTGCGAGCCCGCCCCTCGACGACGCCCGCTGCGGCGACCTCCGCGCCGGACAGCGGCTCTGCGTCCTCTGCGCCATCTCCGACGCCGACCTCAAGTACTACGACGCCGTCCTCGATTCCGTACGTTCCTTCGCACAGTCCTCGCCGCGTTTCGTCGCACATTGATACGAGCGCCTATCAAATGTGCAGGTGAAAAGAGCGGCTCACGGCTCCGTGGAGGGCAAGGAGCGGTGCGAGTGCCGGTTCATGGTGCGATGGACGGCGGAACCGCGCCCCGGTGGCTTGCAGGAGGTCGGCATCGAGAGTGTCTGCTGCGTGGAGAACTCGCCCGTCCAAGACCCGGTGCTCAGCGAGTTCCTGGAATCTGTGACCAAGTCGTTCGGCAACGGCAAGGAGGACGCGGCGGCGGCGCCTCAGGCGACCGGGGCCACGTTGCCCCCTTGACGGCGAGGGGGAACCGCGCAGCGCCTGAACAGGCTCACCTACTCAAGTAGCTCGTCTCATGCATTCTCCGCTCAAGATTTGGTGCCTTTTAGTATTTGTGTTGCGTGTTTCGTTTGTTGTTTTTTATCGGACGCGAAATGGACAACATCATGGGTGCAAGTCTGAAATCTCTGTGAGTATTCCCTTGGAATGGAATGATCATGGAGCATATGCCTGAAATCAAGATGGCAAAACCACAATGTTGAAATAACAATGCACAAAACGTGAGGTGTGAAGTGAGAGGCTACATTTATTGCCTAGCGGAAAGTGAAACTAGAATCCCATTAGACCAGTGTTATGTGAACATTTTTTTCGATAGTTGATGGACAATCTATTAACAGACAACATCAAATAGCTTCGCTTGCAGTTGCAGGACAAATGTAGTGGGCATCAGAACCAGTCCACATGTGTCTTCCATACCATAAACCACTACATCATGTACGAGTTTCTACAGGTCCAAATTTACTCGTCAGGGCAAGTTTGGATTAAATCAGACTACCCAATCCCAAGGCACGAAACCTGAAGTCTGAAGAATGAAATTGTTCAGAACATTATATTGGCTCCAATAATCCAAGCATACGGCCTAAAGCCCTCCTTATGGGCCAGCCCCTCACATTTTTAAACGCACCAGCCGAAGAAAACTCTCTTTTTTTGACAGGCAAAGAAAACTATCTCATACAAACATAAACAATGCAAACAGGAAATACAAAGGATTCAGTTTTCAAAAGTAGATAAAACATATGAAAACGGAACTTTGTTAATGTATTAACTCCACTAAAGTATAATTTAGTCATGCTATAAGGTCAAAAAAATAATTTAGTCATGCTATGGGCGAAATGTCGCTGAATATCTCAGCAAGCATGTCAATTCGAAGGTTACTTCCCTTATGCGACACAGTTGTGAAGAGTATGTTAAGAGTTTCCCTAAAAGCGCAATGACAGAGTCAAAGAACCTAATACGTCCGCTTTCAGCAGTCAGAGATTCCACAGTGGCATGCTAACTTGGAATTTCCGAAGACACACCACAGCACGAATCAAAGAACCTAATAGAGCCACTTTCGGCAGTCAGAGGCACCACAGTGGCAAGCTAACTTGACAGCATTGCCATCTGCACCAATGATACTGTCCAGGCAATACCCATAGTCATAGGCGAGTTCCTGCATCAGGTACAGTCAAGTCAGCAAGCCATAGTCAGATCAAACAGCAGGAAAACAAAAGGTGTCGTGTGGGATCACTTGCACAATTGCTAGATCAAGCAAAAACATTTACTGATCAGTAAAATGTAACATTGAAAATGAATGAATTACTAAATAATAAATATAGATAACTGAAATAACCGAACGATATGCTTTAATGATTATGATTCAACTATCTCACTGAGTTTTAAGGTAACACAAATTTATCTTTTCGGGAGGTGCCACTCTAAAACATCTAAATTCTTAACAGATATAGCAGTTCATTAATTAAATAAGTTGCATCTATCAATTATGTGGGAGCAAACTTATTTACTTGAGATGGCCAAAAAAAGGTGAAAATGTAACGTGGGATAATGCACGAATTACTAACTAATTAAGACATTTAACAGGTCAAATAAGTAAACAATAAAGCTTCAATAGTTATGATTCAACTATGTCATCGATTTCATGGTTTACATTTTACAGAGTTAACTTCTCCTTAAGAAAGAAATTTTCAAATTTTCATCACGAAGAGTCACCTGAAGAGGGGGTATAGTATCAGCTGCAAAAAGCATGATTTTTGCTAGCTTGATATCTCCATGTGAGCTCAATACGCACTGGATGAAAAGGTTAGGTTCACAGCTATGATTTATGAACCTTGCAATGTTCCCAACCGAACCAGCATCAATGCAATACTCTGGGGCTTGAGAAGCCTCTGAGTCATGCTCGTCTTGAAGAGATGCCATGTGCAGTTCTGAGCCAGACCTTTGCTGTAGAAAAAAACAGTACATATCATGTGATGTGCTAATAAAGTATAAATAACAATGTAGCAAGGGAAGAAAATGACAGCTTCAGGTGAAGGACAATGTAGTAGATCACTTGAAAGCATATCCTGCTTTTGTCCTAATAAAATCTAGATTGGATACTCGCTTCAAGAAAGATGAACAAATCAAACCTTTGTTCATTTTTCTAGAAGTCAGAATAAAGAAACAAATCAAAGCTTCAAGCAAGAAGGTAACTAATTAAATCGACATAGTGAAACAATTTTACTACTCAAAGACGTGTGTTTGTGCTTCCGAGTAGGAGAACAGCTCTTAGACATGGTATCAATTTCACTTTGCCATTCTAACGTAGAACGATTGTCTTGCACAGTGGAAGTAGTGAGTCACGGTAATACAACAATCTATTAAGTTTCATGCACCAACCAATATAACCAAAAGTACGAACTGATGGAAAGAAGGTGGGCAATCCACATATACTGTAACACAATCCACCTCAAAAGTTGAACCAGCAAACAGAAGAGAGATGTCCAATACCTTCCTCCCATCCAGGCCTTTAATGGTTTGAAGACAGTCTATATCAAATATGTAGTTGTTGTCATGCAAACCTTCAACTTCCGCGTTCCTCCTCAATACCCCAGTGTATTCACAGATAAGTGCCCCAGGAAGAATTGTGTCCCACGATCTTACACCCCAACCTTTTAATTCAGTCTTGAACACCTGAATTTATAGTATGATTCTTAATCTATATGGCAATGCAACATAAAGATAGCACATAAAAGAAAATAGGAGTAAGCAAAGTACTAACCTCTAGGCGGTATTGCAATCCTTGCTGGGAGGTTCTATTTACACAGTTGCAGTGGCAGCTACAATTAGCACCACACTCAAACACTACTGCTTTGGGCTCCACTAACCTAAGGATTAAACAACTGATTAAAGAAAATATATGCAGCCCAAGAACAAAGAGTACATGATAGACATTCTTTTTTGTTCCCTGATAACTTAAAGCGTCACTACCACCTTCCGTTTTAGGAGAACATTAGCATGATCGAGTTTCTTGACGTTACAGTATGCTAAACAACGATGATCTTCAACACGAAGTTTTACCTTCCGACGTTTTTATATGTAGCATGCTTAGCACTCACTTTCCTTTGTCTGGACACATAAGGTAGATCAGAACCATTGCGATCAGCGCACAAGCAGTGTTTAGAGGTAGAGCAATCTCCTTTGCAATTGCAGCCAATACTGTCAGCTGGTATCTTGATATATTCTGGAATTTGGAGTGCCTTAGAGTACACAAAGCCTACAAAGTGCGAAAGGCATGAAGCAGATAAAATAAACCATTAAAGTGTATGTACACAATTTGTAAAAATCGAAACTTAAAGTAAGAGGAGGAATAGAGGGCAAAAAGATCAACTAATGTAAAACATTAAAAGCAGCAAGCAATCATCCGACATAAGCAGCAGAATAGGAGCCAAAATCACATGTGATTAATACAGGTAAAAACAATGGACAGGAGAACTATGAAGCGGCTGGACAGAAGTTCATGCACATACCAAATGGAGGAACAGGTGGATTATCAATTAAATTTGTAGCAGGAATTGGAAGGTTCTCCTGCCCATAGGAGATGTCCCGACAAACCAACCTATCGAGAAAACTCAAAGAGTAAGACTCGGAGAGAAAGGTGGCTACATAAACAACTCAACACAAAATAAAGTATGAATACTGAGGATACTGAAACATATTATGGTCAGTGCTCGCGTAACACACCCAGGTAATTCAGAAATTGGCATGTGAACATCTCCACGTTTAAATAGCACCTGCACATATATGTGTTTATAAGAACCTCAAAAGTAAGAAATACTAAAGAAATGCATCAGGATCAAAGAAACTAAGTGGAACACAGATCACTCTTTACACATATGTTCCAAACATAAGTACAACAAGCGGCAAGCCAAGAGAGTCGATATTATATAATCTGTAGAGGGTAAGAAAATTCCTAGAGGGGGCGGCATCTTCTTATTAACAGACTACAGACAGCATCAAGTGCTGGGGAATTGCTGAATAACTGAACTGAAAGATCCATGTACAGCAACAGATTCTAATCTGAGAAAAGTACAAACAGTAGAGAAACAGGAAACAACACAAACCAAACATGCAATCCAGGATTCTAAGAACGATAGCTGTAGAAAAACGGGTATCCTCCTGTTTCCAAGAAACTACAGTTGCCATGTTCACACTAACCAAAGACTTTTCCTGGTCAACTCGGTTTTTCCCAGTTCCTTAATTTTCTTTTCCCATTACTTTTGCTTCATACGCATTTCACAACTCTTTGAACCAAATATCTGAAGGGGTTTGACCAAAATCCAGCCACAACTGACATACAAAGAGGATCATGGAACCTACTCCAGTCAATACATAGTACTGTAGTAGATTTGGAAGAACAAGAATGCGGAGATAATAAAAAAAGAAGATAAGGGGCTAAAATTAGCTTCAGCTAGTATAGTTACCTACCCGGGAAGTTGTCAAAAGTGGTTGACCTTCAAGACGCTTCAGTTTGAATTTGAAAACCAAATGCCCACGCATTCCTTTCTCCGACAAGCAATCCACAACCTATGCAACATTGATAGTCATAAAACAAGTTACTCAAGATGCAACTATGAGGTGTGTTCAGTTACAGAAGTAGTAGAGGTAAGACATATGACAAGAGGCAAGACTCCTACTTCGACTATTCGGTGATAAAACACTTCAATTTGCTACAGACTACTGTGTAGAGTTAATTGAAGATCTTCCAACAGATACGCATATACTTGATAGTAAGATCATGCTAAGCGGCATTTTGGAAAAGAAAAATATCACACCAAGCGGCAAGTTTGGAGGGTTGTAGTTCAAAACTATCAGCCTAAATACACTGGTGTTAGACAGATATTTGATAATAAGATAATTTTGGAGATAAAACCTTGTATAATCCATCATAGGTGTAAACTTTTCCAGTGTAACTGTCCTTTTCTACATGGCCACGAATGACCCGTATAGGGTTGCCATTATCCTTGCTATTCTGCAGAATAGTAAATTATGTCAAGCGAGGGACAGCAGAAAATGTTAATCAATACGAAGAACAAAAAGTGAGGGAAGTAGATTGACAAAGAGAACTGGTAACTGCACTAGATGCTATCAGACATTTAGTAGAAGTAGAAGACAACTATCCAAATTAGGAGAGCTAACTCTTGAGATGGAAAAGGAAGAAGATGAGGTACTTCTTAACTTAGTGATGCAAAAGTTCAGCATACTTGAATAAGATTCATCATATTCGTGAGATTATAAAATAGAACATTTTACATGACAAGGAAAAAAAATTATAGCTGAAGTGTGACTGTATAACAAACACAAAAGGAAGGAAACAAGATCAAACCTGAAATAACAAGATGGTTTTGCAGTAAATAAAAAACATCAACGGAACCGCAGGAACTAACCTTCAGTGCCAAGTTTCCACGAAGCAATGTTTGATTAGTTTTCTGGTGACTGTTGCCAAGCAAATTGTTCCCTCCTTCGCCAGTGTAAATAATTTCATCAGCTTTGTCAAAATCATCTTCATATACCCCAGACATTACAATGCAGGTCGCAAGAGGGAATGTTAAACCCTGATACCCGGTCTGCTTAATCAAGTGATAACACCACCACATAAATCAACTTTTTTTATGGAATAGATATATAAAAAGACAATAATATCAGGTTTGTATATCACAAATGAAGCAGGGAAAAAAATTACAACAAGATATTAATAGCTAGCCAAAGTTTTGTGAATTTAGAAGAAAATTAACATTAACTTACTCAGCAAACAGAACATAATTCTAAGATCAAGCCATTATTTATCCATTCTAACCACTGCAAGTTTACCCCATAAGAATCTAGTAACAGTGCAGTTGACAGTTATGCAGTTGATAGTGATGTAGTTGATAGCGATGTAGGTGTTTCTACTGCATTTTTTCACCTGTGCCATGTGTTTCAACTGCATTTTTCGCGTGTTTAAACTGCCATGAAGTCTTTATCACACTCCGTGACCGACAAGGCCGGAGATATGATTTGGTATCCAAAAATATATTTTACGGCGAATCTATTGATATTGATTTGGTATTATAGAAGTTCATATTTTGTGTCTACAAACTTGGTAAAACTTAGAGAACGTGGTCCTTTAACTAAATTTATATTCCTTGTTTTCTGAAACGGAGGGAGTACATTATTTTGCATTATTATAAAAACCAAATACGTGTTTGGTAATCATGGAATTAGCATTTTGCTTTTGTTTTACTAGTATGGAATATTTGATGCCAAATAACAGATGGATGCAAGTTTCTCATTGAGCCGTTTCCACTGATAACGTACACAAGGACATGGTTATAGTACTATTATCCTTGCCCCCTAAACAAATAGACCGGCCCTAATCGCAGATGACGAAGAAAGGTGACCAATTTCTCCATATGGTTAACAATACATGTCTGATGAAGAAAATTAGACCGGCCCTAATCGCAGATGACGAAGAAAGGTGACCAATTTCTCCATATGGTTAACAATACATGTCTGATGAAGAAAATTTTCAGAATGCTCAGATTGCACAAACATCGGAGGAAAAAAATATACCAGAGCACGAGAGAAAGAGCCATCTCTCGGTTTTAAAAAGGAGGTCAGGAGAGGATCTTTTTTAATACTCCAGAAATATTACAATATTGACAATACCACGCTAAACAAGACTACATTTTTTTATTTTATCCAAACACACCGAAGTATGCAGAACTAAAAATTTAAAATGCCACAGTATTCCAATAATAATCCAAAAAACATTGACTACTTCACATCTAAACTGCCCCAGTTTGAAAAAAGCATCCAAACGAGACATAATATGTAGCAGTACAAAACCAAAATTTCAATTTTACATTTACATCTATGTTCTTGGAGTCATTAAAAAAATTCCATGCTAAACCCCATCCATGGTGCTCATTCGACTTGAACCTTGAACTATGAAACCATCCATATTCAACCTTGAAATTTCTAGAATCGTTCGACTTGTACCCTAGTCTGGTATTTGCATTTCAGAGTTTCCAAAAAATGTGAAAGAACTGAACGATGTAAGGAATGGTATGAAATCATAACCATCTAAACTTCATACAGAAATATGACTATTTGTGTGGGCAAAAATTAGAAGAGATGTATTCCGCTTGTCTATTTTGTATAGAACACAAATTGTCATTCCCAAAATTTTATGGATGTTCCCTAACTCTATCTAAAACTTTGAAGGTTCGAAACAACCCTAAAATTGGGGGCTACGGTTTGGAGGGTAGTTTGTCAAGGTTCCACAAAATCTAAAACAATTCAATCATGGACGTGGCGAATGCTATAAAGTGAGAACAAGCAAAATTTATCAACCAATATGACAAGAGACAAATGAATTTATCCTGTAATTTTTACACATGACACAGATATTCATATTCATGGATGAATTTTTGCAGGCTATCGTTGCATAGACTGCTCTGCACCCGTTCACATTCTTTAAATGCCTTTAACAAATTAGTCGGGTTGAATGTCACTTCTAATATTACCAAACAAACCAAGAGCATACTGAGTTGAATGTCAATTCCAATATGTAATGAACCAGTGTGACAGGGTCATTGTAGAACTATTAAATGTGCTACTGTATTATCAGCTAACTTTAAATAACCGTTCCACTAGCATACCGTATCTTGATATTTCGAACCCATATAATCTATACCCTTCATCCAATGGCCATGTAGACCTAGCACAACCATCTCAGCACGTGAGTAGAACTGATCACCAACATCAACCCCTAAGAAAGAAGACAACCAACAACTTTGTCTTGTTAGCTTCTATAAAGTGAGTAAGAAAGTACGCAAAACTATTTTTGATAATTCAATAACATTTTCTTCTTTTTGATAATCAATGGAAAACTAACCAGGAAGGTGCCCTATCCTCTTCTCTGGATAAAGTACGGCATTAGTCGCTTGCATCTGTTTTATTTTCAAGGTTCACATAAGTTTCCAATATTTACAATAAAAATTCTAATAAGTATCGTTGATAAAAATATACCTTTGTTAATGTTTTCAAATCAGGGCGCTTTGATGGCCGTTTAACTTCCTCAGAACTTCCGTCATCTTGGTTGTTAGCCTTCCATTTTCAGAATAGGCAAATAAATTTATGAAAATGAGTCAATCATTCCAAAGATAAGATAAGCCAATTTACAAAATAGAAAGGAAACCAAACATATGGCAATGCCTTATTTACAATACACATGGCACATTTCTGAACGAAGATATGCTCAAGTTAAATAGGAACAAGGCAAGCAATTATAAGATCACCTCAGTATATATGCATAAAGGCTACAAATGACTTATGGTGATTACGGTTTTTTATGTATAAAAATAAAGGGAAATTCGGAATCATTTCACCGGATTTTTTTAAAATGCCACTGGATGTGTGAATGACATGCGGGTAAATGTCCGACAAATGCAGTTGAGACACCCGGTGGTATTATTCAAGACTACAAAATTTATAATGGAATTTTACAAATTTTCTTAGATTAAACATGCATACCTACAAAGCATTCAGGAAAAAAAAAACTAGTAACTTTATTATAACACAGTTTAGAATGAAGTATACAAAAGTAAGCAAGTAACAAAGGAAATAAATAAGCAATGCAGCTATAAGATCAAAATGCACCAAATTATTCCTCGCATGCACAACGGCTACCATTAATATTCGGATTGATGTATACAAAATGGTAGAAACAAACTGAAATAGGAGCATGTGAAAAGCCTTTTAAAAATAAAGACCAACGAACAAAACTAAAGACATATTATAGTACATTTTATAAAGTGTGTTTCTAAACGGACAGAGGCCAGTGTAACACAGGTTAGGAAACAACCAAATTAAAACCATAAGATCAACCGAGCAATATGCTTCAGGCTCACAATGACTGCATAGGAGCAGAGACCTGGTAGCACAAACCATAACACATTTCAGTATGAACGTACACCCAAGTAAGAAACAAAACAAACAAGGAATTACAAGCTCAATGCACCTTACTACGAGTTTAATACAATCAGAATTAGAGATGTGCATATAGTCATAAAAAAGATAGGATCATCGAATAAATCATTTTGGAGGCAAGTCCTGGTAGCACAACCACATGACATAGCACATTACGCGACATGGGTTAGCAACAGATAGACAAACAAGCAAACACAAGATCAAACTGAGCATTTCAAATTAAGATATTCTCAAGTACTATACAATCAACACATTCTTATGTGCCCCACATGCACAATGGCTACTATCAGTATAATGTAATTAGGACTTGAGATGCTTTCTAAAAAAAAAGTAATTAGGACTTGAGATGTACAGAAAGTCAGAAACAAATAGGAGCATCTTAAAAACCATTTAGAACCGAAGTACCTTCCAACAACAGAGCCTAAAGGGTCCAAAGGTTGCATATACGATCAAGGAGAATGTTAATCAAATGACAATCAAAATGCAGCGACAGATTCACAAACCATGAGATAAAAATATTTGTAGCTAATCCTCAGTTCTCTGTGTCTAGGATTAGTTGGCCAGCTAGGTAACAAAAACTGTTGTCTAGTCTAATTCAGTTATTGCTAATCGAAAACGCAGAGAGCCTCTGTCATATAATAAAAAGATTTAGCAGAAAAGGTCTGTCACTGTCAACACAAACCACGGAAAGGCCTGATCAACACCCAGATCCTCATCACTTCACCAGTACCACACTACGTACAACGTACATACAGTTGCAGTAGTGTTGAACTAAAATTGCACATTTTCAGGACTACAATTTTCCTGTTAATAATTGTGCTACTTTAGGTGACTGATATTTATAAAGCGGGGCGAAAGCCTGTTTTGAGGTGACTGGTATTTATGAAAAATTCGGGCAACTGAAAATTAGTGAATGTTATGATTGCAGGACCACCTATGCGCAATATCCAACATTACGAGGTTACTAACTGAATGGCATGAAAAAACTGAATGAACTTCATATTCGCGCTCCCTAACCAGTATATTAAGCGGTGTTTGGTTAGGCTTATTTTTGGCTTTTGGAATTTGGCTTATAAGTCACAAAAGTGCTTTTGGCTTTGGCTTTTGGCTTATTCAGTCAAAAGCCAAAAGCCAAAACCAAAAGCACATATTTAGCTGCTTTTGTGACTTATAAGCCAAAGTCCAAAAAAGTCATAATAAGTCTCTTTCATGGACAAATAGACCCTAGTTTCACAGCTCAAACTGTTCACTGATCATAAAAGACACATAATCCATTTCGAAAAAGAAAAAAAGACACAGAATGCCACACCTGACGCTTGAGAGCCCTGGACGCCTTCAGTTCTTGCCTTACAGCCTGTTCTCTTTGTTGTTCCTCCTGTGACACAAACAACCATGTCAGGCCTTAAACACAGTCTACAGGAACAGCAAACCAATCCTTAATGAACCTATCTTCAGAAATATTTTCTGTTCAACGAGAGAATTAAGGAAACAGGGCGACCTGCACAGAGTGGAGGTAGTAGCTGCTGAACGCCCGCAGCGTCTCCTTGACACGCAATCGAGCGCTCTTGCCGCCACCTTCACCGCCCCCATGCTCATCGGCTCCGCCATCCACGGGCAGCACCTCCTTGTTGTCCGTGGTCATGGGTACGGCGACCATCGTGCGCCTCTTCCTCCCGTCCCGCGCCACCACTTCCTCGCCCTGAAGACACGGGGAAACCAAGGCGATCACCGTCTCCGTCGCCTTGGCAGCCGTCCTACGCTTCCTCCTTTCGTAATACAACAACGGCTTCTCTACCGAGACGCCTCCCTCGTCCCTCTCGTGCCCGCGGCGCTTGTCTGACTCTGCGCCGTCAGGGATCCCCTTCTCGGTGCACGGCGCGCTCCATGGAATGCACGGCGGCGCGGAGATGGCGCGGACGTCCGGCTCCGCGTAGTCGGGGTACCCCTTCACGGCATACGGCGCGCTCCGCGGACGGCACGGCGCGGAGGGGGCGCAGATGTCGGACGGCTCGCCGTAGTCGGGGCACCCCTTCTCGGTGTACGGCGCGCTCCGTGGGCTGCACGGCGTCGCGGAGACGGCGCGGACGTCGTGCTCCGAGTTGTCGCGGTCGCGGCACCCCTTCTCGGCGTACCGCGCGCTCCGCGGACGGGACGGCGTGGCGGGGCCGCAGAGGTCGGGCTCCTCCGCGTAGTTGGGGTACCCCTTCTCCGCGTACCGGGCGCTCCTCGGGCGGCACGGAGAACCGGCGACGCGCAACACCTCCATGATGGCCGCCGGGTCGATCGCGGGGCCTTCCGCCCTACCTCCTTTGGGGTGGCGGCGGCGGCGTGGGACGTTACGGTGGCGTGGGGTTTGGGAGAGATTTTGGGTAGGAGGGGAGAAGCCACGACAAACACGGGACGGGAAAGGGAGGGGTGGCAGGTGGACGAAGAGGCTATGCTCTTTTACCATTTCCGGCAAAGCCGGGGAGCGGATGGGGATTTTACCGGACTACCCCTCGCGAGGCTGTGAGTGCCGTTAAGTTCGTTGCGGATGTCTGAGCAAAAGTGGCCACGTTCGGATCGGACGGCCGCCAGCGCCGTCGCTCGAACGGTACAGCCCTGCATCGCCGATTCGCCGTCCAGCTCAAAATTAGGGTAGAGTCAGTCATTTGATTTTTCTTACTCTCCTTAAAATTGTCATAGGATTTCAACAGGTCACGTACGAGTAAATTAGCGTAGAGTCAGTCATTTGATTTTTCTTACTCTCCTTAAATTTGTCATAGGATTTCAACAGGTCACCTACAACTCAGGGTGCAAGTGGGACGACATGTGGGCTCCCTCGAAACGCCCGCACATACCCGCATAATATATGTGGGATTATGTGGGTGGCCCATGTAATTTTCGTGGGCGCCCGCGGGGCCCGCATTGCCCACATAAGTTACTCAGGCTAAATACATTAAAACACAGGAAAAACAGCCGTACAAATACCGAAGAAAGCAAATTCTGCTTCAGAACAGAGGAGCTAACATGAGTACAGCACACTTCGCCTGGCCATGCTTACAGAACCTGCTATAAGTTTCCAGCTAGCCGATCCATCTCATGGATCAACCATCTCATGCCTAGCAAACAAAAATATGTATTGATGCACGTACTGCAATGCGGCCGGTCGGCTTTGACATGTACAAAAACAATCAGTCAAACTGAAGAACTGTCCCGTACAATACGAAAGACTGTTGCGGAGGTGAATCATGTGAGCCTGCCATTTTTGCCCTTTTTGATGAACCAGGTCTCACCATAATTGAGGCCCTTTTCTGTGCTGCTGTGCTCATGAGTATATTGAGTTATTGACCCCTGGTGATGATGTCACTTGTGGACTTGAAAGCACCCCTGCTCTGTTTACCTTCTTCCGGCTCGTTCTGGTGAGGTCCTTGCAGACCTTGATGTCGTCGTTGATCCCCTGACCATCCTATGAGATCATGATTAGAAACAGTACAAAAATATGTTGAATAAATATGAGACACGGAATAGTAACAGACAAGCAAAAATATCAGACAGATTATTAGCAAAAGCATTCATGTTTGAATAAAATATGTGTGCTGTTTTGAATAAATGAGCTAGTTTTGATGAGTATACTAGTGTTGTTTCAAATATACAACCGATGAAAGGCTTAGCATATCATCAGAACTTAACAATAAAAGGCTGAGCATATCTCCATGACAGATCCTGCTCTGGAGTTTCAGGGGCAGCCGGTGAACATGGAAGCTAATATCATCTAGATAGTAGATACTAGCTAATATCAAGGTAAACCACTTGATTTAGTATCACACTCCCAAGGCATCAGAGGCTATGATTTACTACTGCGCCCAGACTATGGCTTGCAGTTCACTGTATCTAACTACATAAAAGGTTCAGGTACAAGAGATTTGTATAAAAAAAGAAAGATCAGATGAAGCTATCTACCCAATCAGCAAACAGACTAGCGTTTGCAATGGCTCTGAACTTTAGCCACCTCAGTTCAGACTTGAAAATAGCTCTGCGTCCGTATAAGTCAGGCCTGATGCCTTGAAGAAGGGCCAAATGGACCAGGCAAATAGGATAACGATCTCCATGAAGAAGGGCTTCAAAAGTACGAACGGTAAGGGGCACGAAACATGTTCAGAAGTGATACTTGCTGACAATTGCGACTTGGTCGAAGGGCTTCGTCACACTACTGAAAAATGTTCAGATAAACTAGATGGACGAGGCGTGGACAAACACACTGCTTGACAGCTTATGCAGAGGGACTGAAACCTGAAACTAACTGAACTGGATGAACGAATTCTTACCTTCTGCTGCCGTTTCTTCGAGTTTAGGGAGTCACCGTGGCCTCCACCAGATCTCTCCTTCTCGATTTTGATACCAACTAGCAGCTCCACCAAGGCATCGTCGATTTCCGCCCGATGTTGATCGCCGTACGGCAACCGCTTCTTCCATACCTCGCCAGACCCCTCATCCTCGTCGGCGTCTTCATTTTCAGCGCCGCTAGGCAAGTCTGTTAAGCTTTCTTGGATTCGAGCTAGGGATGGATTTGAGGAGGGGGGGGGGGGGGGGGGGGGGGCGATCGGGTGGAGGGAAGACCTCCATCCCCTGGAGAAGGAGGAGGCGGCGACCGTCCGGCCATGGGAAGGTGGTCGTCGGGCGACGGCGGTCGGCGGCTCGTCGAGTGTTCGATGTGGGGAACGACTCGAGCAAGGTTCGTTGGATGTGGGGGAGTAGTTGGGCTCAACGTGGGCGACGTGGGAAGTCCCACGAACTCCACATATTTTTTCTTCTTACCCGTGGGTGTCCACTTACATTATTACGTGGGCTTGGGTAGTGGGCCTCGCGGGTAGCCCACTCCCACCTGCAGCCTTACCTACAACTCCTAGGTATGACAAGGGACAATTAAATCGGATCAGAGGGAGTAGTTAAAATAGCCATGATATAATGAGTTGTGTCTCGACTCTACAAAATTATTAGCATTAAATTGATGGTGTACAATTGTAGTCAGATATAGTCTTAGCTGTCTCGACTATTGGCTATGGACAACTCCAACGGCGCCCCCGCCCTCCCTATTTTGGCCCATCTATTTGTTTTTGTACGTGGCCCAAAAATCATGCTCCTACAAACAGATAAATTGTCCGAGAACCTGGTGACGGTTTGAGGTCAAACGATACTCTTCGTGTTTTTCCCTAGCCCACCCCTCATCCACACTATAGCGCACACTCCCTTTACCTTCTGGCTGCATTCCTCTTCCCCTTAACTTGAGCCGCTGCCCAAGCACTGATGACATGGCCGACGCGTCGTCTCCATTCCCATCCACCCCGTCGCTGATGCGACGCCTCCATTAAAGTCTGTTGTCGTCGCTGATGTGGCACCTCCATTCTCGTCCACCACCACCGAAGCGCCCATGGACATGAATAAGGAGCAAACCAAGGTGCAATACCAGCAAGGCAGCGACTGGCGGCTCGATGTGCAAGGGAAAGGAAAGTAAGTAAAGGTTGTTGTCGAGGCGCAAGCGTGGCCGCCGGCCTGCACGGCGAAGTCACCTCCTGGGCCCAAGCCGATGCCTAAGAAAGGCAACAAACCCTCCTCATGGTGGTCGTCACGCGAATGAGCGAAGGCTCGGGATGCTCCGGAACGCTCACCAGGAGCTCGTTTCCTGCCCCGTCAACCTCCCGGTCGACCGACGGCTACCTTCCGGCAACGTGCGGCAGACAGTTATGAGTCGGTTCTCTCCGTGCTGATCGTCCTCGGAGGTCGGAGAGTCCTAGTTTTGTCCTCGCCCACCGGCGTCACTGCTGATGCAACAACTGCCACGGGCGTTCCAGGAGGGCACATCCCCAGACGCCCGCGACATGTTCGGCACAATGTCCATGACCATTTTGCGTATGTTTTCTAAGCGTCGGATGGTTCTTCATGCATCGGTGCCAAGAAAAGAGCTAGAAAATATTGCCTTCCAATTCCCATTTCACACTTGGGAGACCAGTTTCCCGTCCCCATTCCTATCAGGTATGGGCATGGATTGGATCCCGTTAAGGCCTCGTTCGTTTTGCTCTGGATATCCACGCGTGGAATGGATACATGCGGGGATTTGGTTGATCCTCGTTATTCACCTAATCCCCACTAACCCCTATTAACCCCTTCCCCATATTCCCCTGTATATTTCAGCCGTTCGTTTAATCCAGTACAGCCGTCTTTACCTCGCCCTTGGCTCGCTCTCGTGTCGTGGAAATTATTCCACAGGTCGGATGGGGATAATTTTTTGGAAAACGCTGCAATTCCCCCGGACGATGCATCATCCGCGTCCTCCTCCTTCCCTGCGCGACACGCGTCCGTTCGCTTGACAGGAAAACAAGCAGCATGCCCACCTTATCCCTTCACGTTCGTCTCCTCCACGAGTTTCCCTAATCTCTCTCCCAGCTCTTCTCACAACAACCATGCCTGGCCTCCCCAACACCATCGCGCACGCCACCACAGGCCGCACCGCCACAGCCTACCTCCGCCGACGTTGGGGAAACGTCGGTACAGCCTACCTCCGCCGCCGTCGAGGCCACGCCGACACAGCCTACTCCCCCGTCGTGTTGTTGCTGCACAAGGCCGTGCCACCGGAGATGCTACATGGGGCCACGCCGTCGCCGATACTACTAAGAGTGTGCAGGAGCTACAAGGCAGCCATGCTATTCTGGTAGCATGGACGAGCGACAAGCATGGACGACGGCGCGATGCTGCCGTAGGGGCGGACGCTGCTACCGGCCGGGGACGGCGGTGGCGCAGTGCTGCAATAGGGGGAGGCTGTGCTACCGTAGCTGTGAGGCGCTGCTACCGGCCAGGGCGGCGGTGCGGCCGTTGGTGAGCTGCGATGCTGCCGTAGGGGCGGGCGCTGCTACCGGTCGGCGGCGCGGTGCTGCTATAGGTGCGGAACGCTGCTACCGGGAGGGGACGACGGTGGCGGTGCTCCAATAGGTGGGAGGCAGTGCTACCGTAGCTGTAAGGCGATGCTACCTGCCAGGGCGGCGGTGCTGCCATAGCTAGGAGGTAGTGCTACCGTAGGTGGGAGGAGCAGGAGCTGCTATCGGCCGAGGGCGGCGGTGATGCGTCGGGCAGCGGCGTTGCCGCAAGGAGCGACCGACGGTGCTGCCATAGGCGGGCAGCGTTGCTATAAGTATGAGAGCGACAGCGTTGTGAGTAACATGGGGTGGTGCTGCTGGCCGTGGTCGCCGGAGCTACAAGGGGCGTCGCCATAGCTGCCAAGGGAGGACGGCGGCGCTGCAAACATAGGACGGTGGAGCTTCGAAGGATGGACTATCATGCTTGCTCGCAGGTCAGCGGTGCTGCTACACGCGGTGAGGGAGGATAGCGACGTGAAAAAGGGTCCACCCACGTGCAAGCGAACGGAACGAAAGCGACGTGAATTTTGAGACCATCCAACGGTTCCATCCAACGGCTGTCGACCCAGGGGATTGGCACGCAGGATCCCCCGGGGGACGCCTAGCGCTGCCCTTTCTTTTTGGCCAGACCGAGTCAGTGTAAAACGGACGGGATTTGGTGGGCCAGAATCCCGTCGGGGAGTAAACGAAGACCTCAAGTTAGCTGGGCTGGAAATTTTACCTCGCCGGGCTGGAAAACCAGGATTGGGCCACAATCCAGAGCAATCCATGCCTCCGAGGGATTAAACGAACGAGGCCTAAGGGCTCGTTTGGTTGCACCCGCCTTTTCCCCGGTGAATCTGGCCCGGGAGCACCGCTGGCCCATTTGGCGCTCCGCGACGCGAGGGAAAACGGGCCCTTCCACGACCTTTCCCCGGGTGAGGGTTCCCCTAGTCGGGAGGTCGGGGAGGAAATCCGCTCGCTCGTCGCTCTCGCTCGCCAGGCGGCGGCGCTCGCTCGCTCTCGCTGCCTCTCCCCTCCCGGCCGGAGACGCCTTCCTCCGGCTACCAGGAGCGAGCACGCCCTCCCGACCGCTGCCTCTACCCTCTCCGGCGAGTCCTTCTCCGTTCGAGATCTGATACAGCTCGACGTTGTACTCTCCGGCGACGGTGACGGCGACGACCCAATAGTCAGGAGCTCAGGCTTGGACGAAGGTTAACATCCTACTCCTTCTCCCCACCTATTTTTCTTCTCAGCTCAGTATTATCCGACCTAGCAACTATGGGTTGCTTCTCTAGATCTTGCACTGATCCGTGTCCTATCTAGGATCGATTTGTGTTCCATTTTACATTTGCTGGTGAGTAGTATCTATTATCCATTTTATAAGACTGACCAAATCCTTACTACCTCACTAGGTTTTGTGTGCAAGAGGGAATTTACTTGACAAGAACGTCACCACCAACAAGCTTGAGATCTACATCAGCAAGGTATGATGCGATGCGCCCTTGCTTGAGATCATTTTTGTTCCTATGTTCCTGGTTCCTGCTGGAAGTAGACGAGCTAACAAAGGTGTTTCATTGGTGTGGTCTGGATAATGGAACAGTGAGGTTATGTTCCATGTAGTACTGCTCTCTGTACTATCCTAGCAGAACAGGTTGTTAGTATGGAGATTTGTATGGTGAGTGTAGAAAGTGGCGGCTCACATCACCTCTTCTTGTGTGTTTCATGTCCTAGATGAGTCCTAGATGTGTTTCTATTTTCTAGTTGTAGTTATTATGTTGGCAATTTTATTTTTGGCTGCATAATAATTACAATTTGTTGGTTGTGTAGTTACCATACTCCTGGTTGTGTAATTTATCTGCTGCGTATGCTTTGTTCCAGCATTTTTTTATAGATCATTGGTTCCATTGCAGCTAAGGTTACATTGCAGCTAATTGTGTGAAATCTACTCACTAGAGTTTAGACATGAATGTATAATCGTGATGTAGGTAGAAGAACCACACCATCGTACAGTCAGCTGCTATATTCCCTGTAACTAAATTTTGCCCACCTAGTCATCTTGGTTGATGATTTGAGTCGAGGTTGACACCATATGGTTTTGATGTTCATTTAGCTATAGGCCTTGTGAGAGAAGGAAAGAAAAATTATATAGGTTCTGTCAAAGACCTGAGAGGAACACATCTATCTTATTTTTTACAGCCCAAAATGATATAGGTTATTTTGAGAATTCTAGAACTGCATTGTCAAGACAGCAGCACTTGTGCGGTTATTTTTACATAATCTCTCCGAACTGATCTGTATATCTTGTTGATGTGTGCTTGGTGCTGCTATTTATCATTTGTTCTGGTTGCACCGTTATTAAAAAAATTCTTGCTTAAATACTAGTGATGGGTTCTAGAAGGGATAAGATAAGAAAATTTCTGTTCGCCATGGTTGTGTCAGTCTTGCTGTTCTCCTTTTTACTGTAGGAATTGCATGGTAGTATAATATACTCTTGTTCTACAGTACTAGCTTGCAAATTGGAGAGTTCATAGGGAAGGGGAGCATCTTTGTCTCTGGTGTACACATAACTAGTAAATTCCAGAAAAGTTACTAATCTGCTCTAGCTTTTAGTAGCTATACTGCTGTGCACGGAGTTCACCATTTGGTAATATGGTACAAGGGTAGTAGCTATACTGCTGTACAAGGAGTTCACCATTTGGTACATCTATTTAACTAGTAGCAAGTTTATGTTATCTCCATCATGCGCCCAAGAAGCTGCTTTGTTGATGCTCTTATTTTTTTATTTATTTGTAAAAATATCAAGAAGGAATTACAAGGTACTAAACACATACTTTTATTCTGCAGTATTAGCTTGGAATCTGGAGAGTTAATACCAGGGGTATCAAGAGTCAGAAATCATGAAGAAGTTGTGATATTTTGGTTGATAATTGGAGTCATGACTCTTATAATTTATGAAATGCTTTTATGGAATGGGATTAATGTATGGAAGTTTGAAAGCTTGTACTTTTGAACATGTAATAATTGTTATATGCTCCATCGAATCTGGTCATTTGTGTGAATGCCCGACGCTTGGATGTTTTCACTTCTCATTTCTGTTCAAGAATGAAATCTGTGATTTATTGTTATTTCGTGTTAATTTGTGATCCGATGATCTGATGTGGAGTCACATCTTATTTCGAATTTTCTGCATTTTATTTTCTGTTTTCATTACATAATTTATCTATATACTGGTACACAATTTAGCAAATAAACAGAGCCTGTTGCAGCTGATTTGTCCCCGCTTGCTTTCCCCCGTGCTGCCAAACGAACCAAGGCCTGGGGCAGATCGGCCCCGCCTCACCCAGGGATTCTGGCGCGCACCAAAAATTCCCCTAGGGGCCTCACTACCCTAGGTTTTTTAGCCTTGCAACCAAATGAGCCTTAAAGGGGGTTGGCAGGGATTAAAATGGATTAAATCTCGTGAAAATCAAAAGCCCCCCTAATCCCCTCCATCCAACCCCAATTCATAGGAGGGGATTAACCAAACATACCCTTAGGAAGCCTATTCAAATATTATTGTCAGATTTTTGGATGTTATACATTTTTAAAACGTTATGGTAAGTATGAATTTTGGACGGGTTTGGGGTAATGGTGCCCATAGACACCTAAGAGCATCTCTAGCGGATCCCATAAAAAGGGAAAACCCTTATTATTCCGAACGATTTAAGGGTCTGGGCCGTTTATTCGGCCCGAGCATAGCCCTAAAAACTGTGGCCCGTAAAACATTTTACGGTGGCCCGTAAATTGCCTCATGGAACCTCTATATGTATGGGGCCGCGGTTGATTTAAGGTTCCATTCCCTCATTCCCCATCGCAAACCCTCCCCGACGCCGTACAAATCTGCCGAGCAATCGTGGCCGCGCTTCAACTCCTCCTCCCCAGGCCCTCGCGGTAGCATGTAGCCCGTGAAAACACCCGCGACCACGCTAGCCCAGATGACCGCAGGTTGTGGCCATGCCGCACCGCTGCCGATTTCCACGACTGAGGAGGAGAGGAGGCGCGCGACGCGGTCGGAACAGGGCCGCAACCGCGGCCGCTTGTCTCATCGTCACGAGTATGTGTGGCGCGGGCTCGACTGTGGCACACATGATGCCGATGTTGAGAGCTCTCGCGGGGTGGTGCGTGCTCGGTTGCCATCCGACCCTGCGTCGGAGGACAGAGACGACGTCGACACGGAGGAGAGCGGCGACGACTACGATGAGCTCCTCAAGATCGTGGAGGCGAAATCGATGCGCTCAGAACGCCGGCGTGTGAAGCACCGCCATGAGGCCCAGTTCGAGGCGTACAACTCTGACCTCCTCGAGCGCGGCTTCCGTGCGGAGGAGGAGCACGCAGCGCGGGGGCGGGAATGGCGCCTGGAGGCGGAGCGCCTAGACTTTATCAACGTCCCCTCTGACCCTGACGACGAGTGAGCTCGGCGTCCCCGCCGCCGCAATGTGAGGCCTGGTGAGAGCTCCTGGAGCCTGTTTTGCATAGATTAGGGTTAGATTTAGGGTTTAGGTTAAGTAGATCTAGTCCTAGTTTCAAAAAATTATGTAAGTTTTGTGTGTATGATATGAACTTGTATGAACTGTGAGAATGAATTGAACGTTGCTATTCTGATTTTTCGCGTGAAACTAGATTTTCAATTTTTAAGGTTTCGTTTACGGTTTCTGTTTTGCAAGTTCAGTTTTGAGTCCTTAAACTCTTCTAAATTTTTAAGGTTCCGTTTAAGGTTCTTAATTTTTTTCCGATCTGCTAGAGATGCTCTAGCCCAGTCGGCACCGTCTGCAGCCGCGATCCGGATCAAACCCACGGAGGCTTTTCCCTCTTCGGTCTTCACACTCTCCTCCCAGCGTCTCCCATCTCCGGAAACCCCGATCTCTGGCAATGTCGCTCCACCAGCGGCCGCACCAGAAGCCGCTGGGCGCCAACTCCCTCCCCTCCTCCACCGCCCCGGCCAACGCAGGCCCTCCTTCCCGGCCCTTCCCCATCCTCACGCTCCCCTACCTCTTCTCCCTCCTCGCGCTCCTCCTCCTCCTCGCCCTCCTCTTCCCCTGGGGGCCGCCCCGCCACTCCGCCCCGACCACCCCGTGGCGCTCGTACACGCTCCAAGACGCCGCAGCCTTCGCCGCGGCGGCCGGAAACGGCACCATCATCCTCGCCGCCGTATCCGGGCCTTACCTCCCCTTCCTCTCCAACTGGCTCATCAGCGTCCGCCGCGCCGGCCGCGCTGACCAGGTGCTCGTCATCGCCGAGGACTACGAGACCCTCGAGCGCATCAATGCCGCATGGCCCGGCCACGCCGTCCTCGTGCCTCCCGCACCCGACGCCCAGGCCGCTCACAAGTTCGGATCCCAGGTGAGGGGAAATTTTAGCTGAAAACCCCGAGCTGTTCGATGAAATGCCCACATGTGCGTGACGTCTCGCCTGCCCCATGTGTGAATGTCTGCAGGGTTTCTTTAACTTCACCTCCCGGCGGCCGCGGCACCTGCTGCAGATTCTTGAGCTGGGGTACGCTGTCATGTACAACGATGTCGACATGGTGTGGCTTGCCGACCCGTTTCCATATCTCGTTGGCAGTCACGACGTGTACTTCATGGATGATATGACTGATGTACGTATCAATGTTTCCTTTGTCAGTGCATCTGCTGGAAGATTATCTGATGATTTGGGCATTGTGGGTGCAGGTGAAGCCACTAGATCATTCACATGCGCTGCCGCCGCCAGGCAAGAAGGGGCGGCCATACATATGCAGCTGCATGATCTTCCTACAGCCAACAGAAGGTGCAAAGATGTTGATGAGGAAATGGATCGAGGAGCTCAAGGAGCAGCCCTGGTCAAAGAAAGTCAAATCAAATGATCAGCCAGCATTCAACTGGGCTTTGCTAAAGACTACCGGACAGGTTAGATGCACCTAAATATTTCTTGTGGGTGTGGCATACAAGTATCTAACTTTGTTTCGTTGCATTTGGTTGAACTGAGTGTATGCATCTGTTTCTTTGCTTGAACAAACGAGCGGCAGAGGCTTAACTGGTCAGTGGGTTCAGGCCTGCTTAAAATGTGAATTTATTTGATGTATGCTTTGTAGTCCTGGTCAGTTGAAGAGCAAATGAACTCAAATGTTAATATCAATTTCGACGTATGTAAATGGCTTGTTTTGCATACGAAAAGTTTGAACAACAGTTGTGTTTTAACACTCACAGTTTTATTAATCGATTACGAGTACAAGAAAAATGGTAGCTCCATCATGAAAAGAGTTTGAACTTAGAAGCAGAGATAGACATTTACTAGCAGTATAAATGTGTAAATGTCATCTCTGCACGATAGGGTAGTTGAAGTTGATCTTTGGGTTAAGATACTTCCTCTTCAAAATTATTCCACTTTGCTTGATCTCCATTTTTATCATCTCTATCTCCATCTGGTACACTGTCTAAAATCAATTCATTCAGTGGTATATATATTGCAGATTTCAGTAGCACTATAAAAATGCGGCATAGCTAGTAGGACACAGTATCAGTAGCTATGTCCTGCTTTAGTGGCATGAAAGGCTCTGTAGCGAATCCCAAACTCTAATTGGCTTTCTTGTGTGGCACATCAAGTTAGCAGTGCTATTTTTTATGAAACAATACCACATTATGCTGGACTGGAGTAACTGTTTCAGCATGATATTATTTTTAGATTCTAAACTGTTGTCTTTAAGTTTAATTTGACTTCGAGAGGCATGCAGTGGTTGTACTAAGCTTTGCAGTATTGAATGTGTACTTTTGTAGTAATGAACCTTCCCAAGGAAGCACGTAAAAGGAAGTTCATAACTGCTATCACATATTTGTTTACAAACTGCCTGTAAATATATCATATTTTAAGTGTAAAGAAACAAAAAATCACCCACTCACTGCGGACTACTCATTCTCGGTGAGCCAATGGCTTGTTTGGATGTCCGGGAAGCCACTCGCTAGTGGAGCTGATCCACATTTGGATTGGGTGGATTGCCCTCCCTCCTTCCCCATGTGGTCATGTTACACACTTCTTTTTCGTCTGATTTTTCTTGGATAATACTAGGTCTTTTTTTGGCACTAGTACTATGCAACATTAAAAGAATTTACTGGTGTTTTATCAATCCTTGCTGCATTTAAGTTCTTAGCTTATATTCTGCACGTATCTTCTGGAGGTCTTTATGGATGGAAAAAAATGCATGGTACACTAATATAAGATACGCTTGCAGGTGGATGTGTATCTACTACCTCAGTCTGCCTTTCCAACTGGAGGTCTATATTTCAAGAATAAAACATGGGTCAAGGAGACAAAGGGCAAACATGTCATAATACATAACAACTACATAACAGGGTTTGAAAGAAGATAAAACGCTTCCGTGATCATAAACTCTGGCTGGTGGATGAACACAGTGACGAGTCACCACTTGGTAAACTATGAGCAAGCTGCAAAGGCTAAAGTACATCTCTCCTTGCTACAGCATCACAATTTTGTAGCTGGTGTTTGACCGGCAGTGACTGCCGAACCAAATGTTGGATGATTTTCCATCCATGCACCACATGGAATGCAACACCGGAATACCATATCCGCATGCAGAAGACTTTGTATATCATGCTCTCTGGAACTACCCTTACTCACGTAGTTTGTCTTTGGAATTACACTTTTGCAACGAAAATGGCTGGTTTGAGGAGATCAGTAAGATCTTAGGGCATGACTGAGGAAGTAAATGTAGGGCAAGTCCATTAGTTAGATCACTGTATCTGTATAGCATAGTAATTTTGTGAGCCTAAAAAATCATTTTTAATCTTGATATTTTTCATATATTCTTGATTGTCATCATATTTAAATATACGTGTTCATTCAGTCTTGCTTTATCACTTTTTCCTTCGCGATTTGATGATGACACCTTAGAATGCTTTTCTGATCATGCGTTGAATCTGGCATGTATACTTTCTTGGATGATCTGTTTCAAACTCCAGGCTCCTATTCAAACACTGGAATGTTTTCCTGCTGTGCGCAAATTGAAATGTATTCTATGTAATTCCTGGTATACTCTCCTCTCCTGGTTCCAGAAAACGCACTGGAACGCCATTCATCCACACTTACACAAGGCGTGGAGTTCTGTCAGCAAATCCCATATTCCAAATGAGGTGGAAGCTCCATTCTAGCATTAATATTCTTATCTTTTCGATGTGTCACACGTCTGAGAATCCAATCTTCTCATCCGAAGGAAACGCAAGCAATTACAGTGACGGAATCCGAAGCTAGCATCTGCCGGGAGCCAGAGCGTCTAGACCCTTTCCTTGATGCCTCCTAGTCCTAGCTTTGCTTTCCCTAGGAGCAATGCCGTTGCCTTGGCCTTACACAAGGAACACCGCAGGAGCAACGCCTCACACATATATGCCGCCCCTGCCCCCGTGCTTGCATGTGCATACAGAACCTTCTTTCTTCCTTCTCATCGCCGCAGATAACCAACACGGTCGTCTACGTCGACGAGGATCGATGGGTCAGGTCGTCACCAAGGCGAAGCAAGGTATGACGAACTCCACCGGCTGTGCAATCTTGCGCATCCTGCCCAGGACAATCTTGGGCAACTTAACTTTTGAAAATACTTGTTACATTGGTTTTTATCCATTGTTGCATCACAAGATGGCACCATATGGCTAGCCTCTTCCTGAAATTGAGCTGTGTTGCCGTTGAAATTTGTGTGTCAAGTGAGGTCCAGAATCATGGACGGAGATGCTAACATGGGTGATGTTTTGGTTAGCTGCCGACCAAGTGACCCAGAAGACCGATAATGAAGGGAAGGTTGTGCCCAAACGTAATGAGGCCCAGGAGCTGATCAGTTTTATGGCGAAAAACTACGAGAGTAAAGTGCAGACCGCTACAACCTTCGACGAATTCTACCACGCCATATACGAACTCATCGAGTAAGCTTTCATCTCACGGCCTAGAGAACCACGCTGTGCAGTGTCACTTTATCTTGGTTTTTACAGCCTAAAAATGTTATTTCTGAGGGAGATACATACAAATTTCTATTGTAGTTGAATTATTGGATACATTCAGGAATTCTCATGTGATTCCTAAGGCTTTCCGGATAAAACGTGCATCCATGAGTATAAACAGGTAGATTAGTTGGGTCAGATTCGTAGCATGCCGTCGATGCCCAAGTGTTCCTCATTCAGATGTTCAAAATATAGAAAGTTAGAAACAACTAGATCTATACCAAAAAAGAACTGGGCCTGCATGCATCAGCAATGGTGTTTCGAATAAATAAACTACCTAATACTAACCTCTGTCTGTTACTTGCACCTTCTTCAGAAAGTTTTGTGAAGACCGGGGGCAGTTGCAGTACAAGATGCCATCGAAAAGAAACTTGAGGATGCGTACAAGGTCAGACATACCCTTTTTAGATCAAAGGAAGTGCCTCTGCTTTATTGGGCATAGCTTCTCAACAGAGCTTGGCATCTCTCTTTCGTTTCAAATCTTTTCGAAATTGCCTGACAACGAGGACATGCAATACATCACAATGTTGCTCGCCTAGATCAAATGCCCTGTTTTCAGTAACATTTTCTCCCATTGCACAAGCAAGTCGAAAAAGATATAGGAAATGAAGAACTGATTTGGCATCCCCTCTGGTGCAGGCTGTTCACCCCAGCGGCACAGCAAACCTGACCAGGACGGACTTCATGAAGATCATGGAGAGTATCCTCGCCGTGGACAGCTTCACCGCCGGCAAGGCCGCCATGGACGTGCTCGTGGTCCTCTTCGGCGCCCCGGTGTGCGCGCTCCTCGCCAAGAGGATCGTCCCGGGCCTCAAATCCTTATCCGACGACATCATCATCCGTTGGCCACCTCCGGCGCCGTCGTGTACCTTGCCAAGACCAACAAGCTGTGACCGGCCTGGCGAATCGTCACAAGTGTTACCACAAACAGTACCAGCTTTTACCACAAGGAGAAATAATGTGTCGAATCGTAAAAGTGCAATTGTGTGGTGGCTATATCGCGTCGAAATTATACTAATTGTATGTAAAGACGAACAAGCTGTGAGAAGAAAGGCGTCGTTGTGTTCCCTCCGCAAAACACACCTACATCACTTTGTAACTTGTTCTTTCTCCTAATATTTTTTGTTTTTTAAATGTGTTTGTTCTCCTACTTGATGAATAGGCACCGCTTCCGCGGGTCCTCTAATTTCTTTTTGAACAATGGGATGGTACCATGTCTCAGCATGGGGCCTCGCGTCTTGCTACATCTCCATGTTGGATCTCCCACTTCCTCCCTAAACCCTAGACATAACTTCACTCAACCGAAACCCGTAACTATCCCAAATGTTCAGAAACTCTCATGTTTAATACACATGTGGGGCGGATTTGAGACTGTGCGGACGCGATAGGCCAAGGATGGCCTAGTCCGACCACACACATACCCTACCCTAGACGAAACCTAACCTCTATCTCGACCTCTCCACTCCCTCCTCGGGGTGCAAGCGGGACGCTCCGCGGTAGTCCCCGCGCGCGCCGCATACGCCGCTAATGTACGCGGTATGCCGCGTCGTAGCCGTGTATGCGCAGCGGTTCGTACGATCGTTAAGTAATACATCAATTTGTTACATATTCGGAGAGGAGAGCATGCAAACTTACAGAAATTCCAAAGAAACAACAGAATGCAGTGAGATTCCTCTAACGGATGGATGCTTCAACAATTCCAAATAAACAACAGAATACAGTGAGACAAACGACACTAGTAGAAAAAGGGCCTTCCTTCGGCCCTTTTGTCCCGGCCATTATTGGAACCGGGACTAATGGTGGACTAATGGGACCATTAGTCCCGGTTCGAACGGCCAGGGCACCGGTCAGCTGACAAGGGTATACATCTCGGGTACCCTACCGTGAGGGTACCTGGTGCACGTGACGACTAAGGCCCAATAGCGAAGAGACTATTCGAAGCCCAAGACAAGATGCCCAAGAAGATGGAGTACCCTCCAAGATTAGGCATAGGCATAGTCGGTTTAGACTTTCCTTACATGTAAACTAGGTCGGTTACAAACTCCCGAGACCCAGCCTATTTAAAGGCTGGGAGGGGTGCCGATCTAGGACCAAGCCATACTCAATCCACCAAAGTTCTAGCGAGATCGATAACTCGCCGGAGCTCCCCTGTAATCGCATAATCCACACAATCAATATCAGACAAGCAGGAAGTAGGGTCTTTACCTCCACCCGAGGGGCCTGAACCTGGGTAAATCTTTGCCTCTGCTTGTCAGCCGACGAAACTACCAGTACTACCACGTTCTCTCCCCATAATCTCAACCCTAGGTCCTTAACCATGGGATTTGATGAGGGTACACCTCGTCAATTGGCGCCGTCTGTGGGAAAGAATAGTGCTGGACTCACGGTTTCTTCGGTTCCATCGAAAAACGGCGACTAATCTTGGAGGTGGGTCCCAGCGCGAGACCCTTTAGTCCCAGTTCGTATCACGAACCGGTACTAAAGGTCCATCTTTAGTACCGGTTCATGATACCAACCCGGACTAAAGGTCCCGCATTTTTCATTTAATATGGAATAATTCATATCTTTAAATCTGTAAATCGAAATTTAATAAATAAAATGTCTAAATCAATTAGAAAAATGAGAGGAATCCAAATATGACAACTATTAAATCTTTTGGATCACAAAAACGCATTTAACTAGGCGAAATTACTTTCGAAAAATCGACATAAACTCATTTAACTAGGCGAAATTAGGTAGAAATCAAGAAAATTCCTAATACTTGGGGATTATTCATAAAATGTGGATTACTCTTTGTGAAATTAGATGGGTGCCATTTTGCACCATATCTGTTTTGGAGGTTTTTTTTTACTCTATTTGATTTTTTTAAAAAGCGGTCAAAATGGCCACCATGACCCTCCTCGAAGGAGGTCAATTTTTTTTTAAACGATCGATGTTTCTGTGATATAAGTATATAACCACTGGTTGTGTATCTTAAAATTATTTTAAAAAAAAATCAGACCAAACTATCAAACACTTATAGTTCAAATTTGGATTACTTTCGAAAAATCAGCATAAACTCATTTAACTAGGCGAAATTAGATAGAAATCAAGAAAATTTCGAATATTTGGGTATTATCCATCAAATGTGGACTACTCTTTGTGAGAATTAGATGGGTGCCATTTTGCAACTTATATTTTGTACTTGGTTCATAAAAAAAGTCATTTTTCCCACTTAGAAAAAGGAAAATGATATTTATAAAAATAATTTGAAAAATCCCTTCGGAACCATTGCTTCCTATATCAAGATACACCTATTTGTAGAATATGAGAACTTTATCACAAACTATGCCGTGGGAATTGCCATGGTCATTTGGGTTGAAACTTATAGATGTTTATACATGATAGACCTTTTTGTGAAGATTTTTTTAACAATTTGTCAAAAATCAAGTTTATCATTTTTCATAGCAACTAGTACACATAAAAGGACTCCATGCCAGAGGATATCTTTTTTGAGGTTTTTTCACTTTATTTGATTTTTTTCAAAAAACGGTCAAAATGGCCACCATGACTATTCATCGAAAGAGGTCAAACTTTCTAAAACTAGAATTCCTCTCATTTTTTAAATCAATTTAGACATTTTATTTGTCAAATTTCGATTTACGATTTAAAGATATGAATTATCGATATTTCTGTGATGCAAAAGATGATATGGATGACATATTTGAATTCCTCTCATTTTTCTAATCAATTTAGACATTTTATTTGTCAAATTTCGATTTAAAGATATGAATTATTCCATATTAAATATTATTACATAATCACTGTTATTTATTTAAAAATATTATTACATAATCATTGTTATTTATTCAAAAAAAAATTACATAATCATTGTATTTATTCAAATAAATTTTGAAAATTTAAACATAAAAAAAGTGTAACATCATGACTCAGGGGTTAATATGATTGATAGGATACTATTATCAGTAAGTTCTAACTTCTCATTTGGAAGCTAATTTGGAAGAAACTCAAAAGTTAAGCGTGCTCGGGCTGGAAGATGGGTGACCGAATGGGAAGTTTGACCAGGGTAAGTATTTTGACCTGAGATTAAGTGTATAACTAGTTATTAAGTGTGTGGCTAAGTGAGAAATTTCAGAATAGAATTAAGACTAGAATTGAGAATAATTGAAAATAGAATTGATAATAAAATTAAAAAAATTCCCGGTACCTTCCACCCGCCCGCGCACGGCTCCGCCCACGTGGGGGACCTTTAGTCCCGGTTCGTGGCCAACCGGGACTAAAGGGGGGGGGGGCCTTTAGTCCCGATTTGCTAGTCCCGGTTGGCAAACCGGGACTAAAAGCCCTCTAGAACCGGGACTAAAGACCCGTTTTCCACTAGTGCGAACAGAGGTCTATAATTTAAATGCTCAAAACTTTCCCCTTCACTCTAGTCCCATCACCTTCATGTCCTCGCCCCTCCCCTCTCCCTTCACCATGGTCTGCTCTGAAAGCAGATCGAGGTCTGAAGCTGACGAATACTAGGATGGGCTTGCGGTGGAGATTTCTAACTCAGTAATGGACGAGGACATGAAGGTGCATCTCCCCTCTCCCTTCACTCTTGTGTTCAACCAAATTCCACACACAAATGTGCAGGTTTTTCTCGTCCCATATGCATTATCAGATCGAATTTTAATATGGTAGTTTAATTATGATGTGTGTTGATCAATGCCAGACCCAAAGCTGATGGACCAGAAATTTGTACTCGATCCACGAGATGATTTATTGTGCACATCTTGGTTTGCCACAGGTATGGATCATATTGGTGGAACAAAGAGCTCAAACTTTTGGGTAAAAATCCACCAATCTTATCATGAACACAAGAACTACGTGGAGCCGCATCCAATCCAAACAACGCACACTGAGGGCTTTCTCCACCATATGGGCATGTGTTCAACACTCCGTGAAAAACGTTTCGCGGTTGCTATACAAAAGTGCAAAATTTAATTATTTTTTCTTCAATTTATTATTTGGTTCACTTTTATTACATTATCTATACCTAATAATAAAAGCATTAACATTTCTTGTGGTACGTCATTTTTATTTCTGATTGTACCCCTACCCTACACTAAATAATTACCCACCTATGCCACCCGTAAGTCAGAAAAACGTTTCGATTTCTTTACCTCACCAATCGATCGATGCATGCTTTGGTTTAGTGTCGGTCGCCCAGTTTTTTCCGGCCTTGGCCAGCGGTAGCTCTGCCGATTTGCGTACAACACTGCTTAAAGAGTCTGTACCTTGACCGTCCCCGTATCCCCTCTCTCCTCAAACAATATAATAGAAACCCCACGGGTGGCGGACTCATCTTTGCGTTCGACGACGCCGTAGAATCGGCGGCTCTAGCAGCGATGCAAGGCCAGGCGTAGGATAGGAAGACGATCAATCTGGAGGACAGATGGAAATTCATGGAAAAAGGCATCGGCAAGCTCGTCAATATCGCTGTTTCTCATGCTCTGTCTGTGGTCAAGTACCCGAGAAAAAAGAAACTCAACACGCTGTAAATCGCGTCGACCTACAAGATCTGATGGTGCTTCTCGGTTTGACAACTTCGTTTTTTTTCCAACCAGCTCAGGAGCTGTTGAGTCTAAACTCGGACACTCAGCGAATCTCACCGCCAGTGCCCGGCTGCCCGCCTTGCCGCGTATCCGATCCATCGTCCAGAGAAATAAACACCAGATTATTTGTCCAGGTATTTCAGAGCTGATCTGTCCTGACCCGGCAATGCCTAATGTGTTACTAGCTTTTTACGAGTACATTAGTTTGTAATGGTTGTACTTTACTTACATGTGAGATTTAGATCTTATTTAAATTTGCTTTGTTGTACTATGCCTCTCTAGATAAATATGAGTTTTACGAGGTTTAAAGATGGAAGGGGCTGGTCGAGGTTAATGTGAGTTTTGAATCAATCTAATTTTCAGCGGCACATGTCCAATTATTTAGTGTTTGATAAGATGAGGTGATAAATTAATAATGGCATAGAATAGCTCTTAATAATGGCATACAATAGCTCTTACAATAATTTGCTACCTGAAGTCATATATAGTAGGAGTGCATGTGCGCACAAAGAGATTCTAGATATTTTTGAATGTCATGCATATTGCAGTGTACAGTTTAATTAAAAATACATAGATGTTGCAACTTCTATGTTTCAGTGCGGTGCAGAGTTTAATTTTATACTTTTTCTGAAGATTATCACGGAAGAATAAAAGGACAGGAGAATAGCTAACCTAAGATGGGTCTATCAAGCTCCAAAATACTATCCAAACTATTATCTTGCTGGAAATTCTACTCAAAAATGCAAAACATGGGCTTTTGGTTTTCGTGTGTTGCACAGAGTGGCTAGCTACACTGTAGCAACAAGGTCTAACTTTTTGTTTCTTCAAGAAACAGTTTTTTCCGACCCGTTGCAACGCACGGGCATGTTTCCTATGTTGAGTAATTCTTACTTGCTAGATGGAGTTAGTCGCCATTTGTATCATCATCTTGAGCAAAAGCCATTCACTGACCCATTATTGACGCATACTGAATGTGATATCCTGTCCCGAAAATGACAAGGTGAAGAAAAGCCAAAGCGGCAATCCGGTGATGACAAGGAGAACAAGCTAACAAGAGGAGCGATGAACTCACTGTGTATGAATTGTTAAATTTGCAATCTACCATATCCTTGAAAAGCTCAACAATTGAACATTAACCTATATAAATTTATAATTTTCAGATGAATGAATTACGTGTGCATGTGTTTACACATTTCTAAAGGGTTAGATATGAGGGCGGTGGGTTCCCGGAAGGATAAGAGCATCTCTAGCAAATATCGGAAAACTGGTCAAGCCCGTTTATTTGCAGTTTTGGTTGAAAAAACAAATAGATCCCGTAAAACGGCGTTAAGACGAGATGAATCGAAAAATATTTTCCATCTCTCCGGATGCTATCACCTAGGTACATAAAACCAATTTTAGAGTCGACTTTTGGGGTGAACGGGAATGAGTCAACACCCCCGTCAGCTTCAGTGACTCCGAGCTCGATTCCACGACGAGGAGACTCTATTTTGGTGTCAATCTTTGATTCTCGGCGAGGAGACTCGATTCCGACCGAGTACTTGCGAAATTGTTGTATGTTCGTGTAACTCCATGGAAGGACCTCCATGGCCAAGCTTTCCCATGGGAGCACCTTCACGTGAGGAGGCGGGTCAAGACGGGGGAGGCAAGTGCTAGAAGTGCCAAGCGAGGGCCTGAGCCGGACCGGAGTGGTCATGCTTGAAAGTAATTGGATTTCAGACCTTAGATTGATACGATCCCTAGCAGGGATATATAAAGTACAAGGAGGTCGGCTGTTATACCGAGAATAACAGCCAATTACAATTGTATGCGATTAGGAATCCTTGACTTGTGGATATGTCGTGACATGCCTGGACACCATGCACATACGTATTCTAACACCACCCGCAGTCGGAGCGGGAGGACACCGGGCGTTCAGACTGGAGCGAAACTCGGCGAAGATAGCAGTCGGAAGCCCTTTGGTGAAGATGTCGGCGTACTGAGAAGTTGTGGGCACATGCAGAACCCAAACATCACCAAACGCAACACGTTCACGCACGAAATGGAGATCGATCTCCACATGCTTAGTACGTTGGTGTTGGACAGGGTTGGTGGAGAGGTAGACGACGGAGATGTTATCGCAATAGATTACCG
Organism: Poa pratensis; assembly: GCA_947311845.1. Classification (NCBI taxonomy): domain Eukaryota; kingdom Viridiplantae; phylum Streptophyta; class Magnoliopsida; order Poales; family Poaceae; genus Poa; species Poa pratensis. Next base: position 21,011,418 of record CAMZMU010000067.1, read on the forward strand.
TAGCACGCTGCAGAGGTCGACGAAGCTCTTGCATGAGTTGACGCAGCCAGCGGTCTCAGCGACGGCGTTAGCAACCGCGCGATATTCAGCTTCCGCGCTTGACCGAGAGACAGTTTGTTGCCGCTTCGATGACCAAGAGACCAAGTTGTTGCCGAGGAAAACACCATACCCAGAGGTAGACTTGCGGGTGTCGGGACAGCCAGCCCAGTCTGCGTCAGTGTAGGCCGTGAGAGCAGTCGTCGTAGAGCGATGAAGCTGTAGACCATGGTCGATGGTACCGCAGAGATAGCGCAGAATTCGTTTGATAGCGGTGAGATGAGGCTCCCGCGGATCATGCATATGCAAACATACCTGCTGCACGGCATAGGCCACGTCCGGCCTTGTGAACGAGAGATACTGCAGAGCACCCACCAAGCTCCGATAGTTGGTGGGATCAGCGACGGGAGCACCGCTAGCACCAAGCTTGGCCTGGTATCAACTGGAGTAGAGCAGGCATTGCAGTTCATCATGCCGGCGCGCTCCAAGACATCCAAGATGTATTGCCGTTGAGAAAGTAACAAGCCGCTTTAGTTTCGAGTGACGGCGACGCCGAGAAAGAAGTGAATCTCACCGAGGTCCTTGAGGGAAAATTCACGCTCAAGAGCCATAATGGTCCAACGAAGGAGCTGGTCGGAGGAGGCCGTCAAAACAATGTCGTCGACGTAGAGTAGGAGGTACACCATGTTAGTCCCCTTGTTGTAGATGAAGAGCGGGAGCCGACAAATCCGAGCTGCAGAAGGTGAGTGGTGAACCTACTGTACCACGCACGAGGCGCCTGCTTGAGACCATATAGAGACTTATTAAGGCGGCACACGTGGTCAGGCTTGGAGATGTCGACGAAACCTGAGGGTTGCTCACAATAGACTGTTTCAGCGAGGGTTCCATGTAGGAACGCATTGTTGACGTTGAGCTGATGGATCGGCCATTCGTGGGCAACAACAATCGAGAGTACTGTCCAAACAGTCTCCGATTTGACTACGGGACTAAAAGTCTCGCCGTAGTCGATGCCGGCGCGCTGGGTGAAGCCGCGGAGGACCCAACGAGCTTTGTAGCGGTCCAGAGTGCCATCGGGCTTGTGTTTGTGGCGGTAGATCCACTTGCCGGACACGACGTTTGCACCAGGCGGGCGTGGTGTCAGTTCCCAAGTACGATTTGCCTGCAAAGCTGAAAATTCATCAAGCATAGCTGTTTTCCAGTTTGTATCCTTGAGTGCGCTGCGATAACTCTTGGGGATTGGAGAGATGACAGTAGCTAGAAGATTGAGCCAATCAGTAGGCTTGTGAAGGCCACGTTTGCCACGTGTGTACATGGTGTGGTCGTTAGCAGCGAGAGCAGGGCCAACGGGAGCAAGTGGAGCTGGCCCAGCAGGTGCAGCAGGTACGTGTGCTCGAGGCAGACCAATAACCGAGGGTACCATCGGGATGTCATCAAGAAACGAAAAATTGGCAGGAGCCGGAGAAGTATGCTCAGCGAAGGGAAAGGAATTTTTGTCAAACACGACGTGGCGGCTGATGATGATTGTATGAGTAGAGAGATCAAGACAACGAAAACCATGATGATTAGATGGATACCCAAGGAATACACACATAGTGCATCTTGGTGCAAGTTTGTGGACAGAAGTAGCAGAGAGGTTCGGATAGCACCTACAACCAAAAACACGATGGCTGTCTAGTGGAGGCGGCTTATGGTTAAGGGTTTCGAAAGGAGTTTTGAAGTGTAGGGTTTTGGTGGGGTGAGGGCTTCAACCCAATAAGTTGGGGGCATGCTCGCTTGGAAAAGTAGAGAACGGACGATATTGTTGGTTATGCGAATGACACGCTCAACTTTCCCATTTTGGGGCGAGGTGTATGGACAAGACATGCGAAGGGAGGTACCGATGGAGGTGAGAAAAAGTTTTGCTTCGGTGTTATCAAATTCTCGTCCATTGTCGCATTGGACAGCTTGGACTGTTTTGTTATATTGGGTGGAGACAAAAGCAAAACAGTGTTTGATGGCAGGGAAGGCATCCGATTTTAAGAGAAGAGGAAATGTCCAAAGAAAATGAGTGAAAACGTCTAAGATAACGAGGTAGTACTTGTAGCCGGAAATACTAGCTAGGGGGGATGTCCATAGTCACAGTGAATCAACTCAATGGGGCAAGAAGTGCGAGTAGTGGATGTATCGAACGGTAACCGAGTATGTTTGCCAAGATGACATGCGTGGCATAGAGGATCATTGGGAGCAATTTTATCACATGGAATATGAAAAACACTGGCTAGGGGCGACAAAGCTTGATTACTAAGGTGCCCTAGGCGGCGATGCCACAATGTCGATGGAGACGTCGTGACGAAGAAGGCATGTGCGGTCGGCGGTGGCCATTGGAAGGGATAAAGATCACCATCACTATTGCACCTGTCGATCAGGTTCTTGGTTTGAAGATCCTTCACAGAGAGACCAAACGGATCAAATTCAACGGAACAAAGGTTGTCATGAGTAAAGCGACGAACAGAAATAAGATTTTTTATGATGTTAGGGGTGACAAGGACATTGTGCAAGTGAAAAGAGTGACCTGGATTAGAAAAAATAAGTGGAACCGGTTGTGGCAATGGGGATGGATGTCCCGTTACCAACAATAACATGAGGAGGAGCAGCGGAAGAACGATAAAGAGATGATAGGGTACCCTGGTTGGAGGTCATGTGGGCGGTGGCACCGGAGTCCATGATCCATTTGGAACTGGCCGGTGGCTGCAGCGTCATCGTGTTGAAATTCTGGAGCAGCTGCTGCTGGTCGAACGAGGGCGATGCCATGGAGCTCATGGCTGGCGAACCCCAGGGAGCGGTACCCCAAGTATGTGGCGACAGTGGTGGTGGGGGAGCTGACATGGTCGCATGGTATTCATGGGGCATGGCCGTATGTTGTGCATAATGCATGGCCGCATGATATGCATGAGGCAGACCAGGCATGTTGGCGCCAGGAGGACGGGGCGCGCTTGTCCATGGACCAGGCCACATGTGAATGGAGCCAACCCACGGATTTTGAGGTGAGGGCCATGGCGCTGTTATGCCCTTGTTGGCGCCGACAGTGGTGCCGTGGCTGGAGGATCCGTTGTTGCGGGACGATGAGGCAGCGGCGACGTGCGTGAACTTGCACCTTGCACCAAAACGGCAGCTGCCGCGCTGCTGAAAGTTGCGGCACAGTTCGGAGGAGCGTCGTGTGCCACCAGTGTTGTCCGTGCGCTCTGGTGTAGAGGGGCTGGGGCGGCGCTCTTGGCAACAATCGCCGTAGGATTGGCGTCAGATTGAACTAGCGTCAGCTCCTCCAGGAGGAGGGACGAGCGGACGTCGAGGAACGTCGGGAACGGGCGCTGCTTGAGCAACAGTGTGCGCATGTAGGCGAGGCCTTGGCCGAGTCCTCGCAGGGTGTTCTGGACGAGACTGCGGTCGGAAGTAGTCGTCCCCAGGGCGTTGAGCTCGTCGGCGAGGGCCTTCTGCTTGCGGCAATAGTTGCCTACCGTCATGGCGCCCTGTTGGAGGCCGTGGAACTCCTGCTCCAAATACGAAGATCGAGTCTCGGCGTTGTCGTGGTAGATGCTCGAGAGACGCGACCAGAGTGTGTGCGCGGGGAGGACGACGGTCGTGTCGACCACCATGGCAAGGAGCTCGGGGGCGACAACACCGTTAAACCACGAGCGGACGATGGCGTCGAGGCGAAACCACTGCGGGTTGGCAGGATAGGCCGACTCGAGGATATGATCCTCAAGGGCATACTTCTGAAGGGCATCGGTGAACATCCCTCGCCATTGTAGGTAGTTTGAGGTCTGGAGGTCGAGGGTGATGGGCACAATGGCCCGGATGCTTTGGATAGCAGCGGCGAGAGACCAGAGGGCAGCCTTGGCTTCTGCTTCGGCCTGCGCCGCTACTGCTTGTTCTTCCCGAGAGGGAGCCATCGGGATTGGATCTAACCTAAACTGATACCATGAAAGTAATTGGATTTCAGACCTTAGATTGATACGATCCCTAGCAGGGATATATAAAGTACAAGGAGGTCGGTTGTTATACCGAGAATAACAGCCAATTACAATTGTATGCGATTAGGATTCCTTGACTTGTGGATATGTCGTGACATGCCTAGACACCATGCACATACGTATTCTAACAATGCTCGCAACCTCATGAAAACACCTCCATGGTGGGCGCGGATTCGCTGACGTTGGATTCGCTGACTTTGCCTGACTTTGAGTCACTTACATGTGGGGCCCACCATGTGTGGGGCCCACACGTAAGTGACTCAACGTCAGCGGGAGCAAAGTCAGCGAATCTCAACCCCTCCATGGTTAAGTTCTCTCATGGAGTCACCTCCCATGACTCCATGGGAGGAGGCGGGGGAGGCCAGCGGGCCAGATAAAGGACTAAACCGGGTAGGGCTGGCAGACGGGAGCCGTAGCGCTTTGTCCGACAATGCTCTATGTAAAAAGATAGACTCGTCGGGAAAGATGAAGAAACCAAAAACATTTTATGATATTGTTTTACGAGATTTGTTCTGTCTAGACCTTCACGATACCGTAAAATCGTTTTTGATTGAATTGGAAAACGTGGTTTCCTGTTTTATTTCTTCGGTATCTGCTAGAGATGCTACAGGAGGTCGCAGATGCTGCGAGCCACTGTCTGCCTGAGCGCACCGGTCGCATTGTCGCAGACGATCCGAATCCTCGAACCCGAATATCCCACGCCCGCGCCCCTTCCCTGATCCAAATCCTTTCCCCCTCTCGCTCCCACCCCTTCGTGTCCTTCGCCTCCAAATCCCACTCTACCTCAACCCTCGCTCCTTCTTCCTCCCGGTCTCTCGCACCGTCGCGCGGGCAGGCGCCGCCTCAGCTTCGGGCCGCCGGCGGAGCAGGTACTGAGAAGGCCGGCGGCCGATTCTTCGAGCAATTTCGGTGAGAACTCGATTTCGTTCCCCGTCCTCCTCTCTCTTACACGTTCCACCGGGGAGTTCAGGGTAGCTCTGTCCTCCGTAGGGGTATGAAAATGGACATGTCTTGCAGACTCCAGTTTGTTTTATGTAAACTTGGTTCGGTTGGGGGAGAAAAATACTCCGCACTGTCAACTAACTCCATACATGGCATGGAACCTTACTATTCAGAATGGAGATCCATCATGTTACTATGCTGCATCTATTCAATTATTCATAATAAAGATTTATGGTATATGAATGGCTGATGTAGGATTATCTGTCCTTACTGCAAGAAGGAAAATAAAAAGTAGGATAATTTGTCGGTATTTTAGTTAAATCTATCTTTGTGCATGGCCTGTGGGGGCAAATGTTTGCTTTAATTTGTAGGTAGCGTGCAAGAGCATGGAGAAATCTTAAAAAAACAAGAGCGCCTAGAAATCTGGGGCTCTGATTCATGGAAATATCTCTCCTACTTATAAAAATTCGAGTTGGTGGTCGACCATTCACTTCTTTTCTAGCCTTCCTCATCTCAATCCTTACAAGGTGTGATCATACATGCCTATGAGCATAGTTGCAAACTACTCTCTCTTCTTCTGGCTCTGATAAATAAATAAACATCAAATGAATTAATTAGACGTCATATAACTTAAGTAAACTATATTTCACATCATTTTCATGGTTCCGTAGTGTAGCATGGGCACTTTGCTAGTTTGATCAAATTCTGTCCAATACCTAGGTATTGAGCCTAGCCCAGCATAAATGATTACCTATTGTGACAATTTCCTTTTTAGACTAACTATTTTTGTAGAAAAACAAATAGCTGTTAGATAACCAATCCTATTAAACCTGTTTAAAGACTGTTTCATCTCAACCTGGCCAGAACCGGCGAGTTGTTCCTAATTCATTTTCTTTGCTTATTTGCAACCCAAAAAATGAACAACACACGGTTGTACAGTCGGAGTGAAACAGTTTTGTAACACCCCTAGATCATATACAATTTGTCCTCAACATAAGTACACAGAGCTGCTGGCTTTAATGAGATATGCAAAATCTAGAAGACGATAACAAATTGACTAATTTCTTTGTCCGACATCACCATCATTTTGTCATTAAGATACAACAGCAGATACCAGTTAGGGATGGCTTATGTTTACCAGTCAATTTTAGCAATCTGATTAATTAGCTTTGTTGCTTTTCCGTTATTACTTTATCATGTTATGTTCTTCATGCTATTGCCAGCTTGAAACGAATTTATATCTTGTACTAAATTGTCTTTTAAATTTTAATTACTGATCGCTAAATGCTTGCTTTTTTTAGGCTATCTGCATTAGTATAGTGGAAGAGAAAGGATTGTGAGAATGACAAATTTGGTCACTAACTGTGGTTTCAGCCTATTTCCTGCTGTTAAGACACATTCCAGCTCACCTAGTTATGGCCACAATGTCATCCCTTTCCAAAATACAAAATCATCACCTTCAAGTCTGAACCTCAAATTATGTCCCAAGAGATCAAATAAGTTATTTGCTCCTTGCGCTAGTGCTGCTGTACAAGGACAGACTGATATAAAACAAACACCTCTTACTGGTAGTCAGCAAGCATCTGGGAATTCGTCCTCGAAACCCAAAAAAGTTATGGTTATTGGTGGAGATGGATACTGTGGCTGGGCAACTGCTCTTCATCTCTCAAACAAAGGTTATGAGGTTGCTATTGTTGACAATCTTGTTCGACGCCTTTTTGACCATCAACTTGGCCTCGATTCTCTTACTCCCATAGCTTCCATCCAAAACCGTATTCGCCGATGGAAATCTCTTACTGGCAAGACGATTCAGCTCTTCATTGGTGATATATGTGACTTTGAGTTTCTTTCAGAAGCCTTCAAGTCCTTTGAGCCAGATTCTGCTGTCCATTTTGGTGAACAAAGGTCGGCACCCTATTCTATGATCGATCGTTCAAGGGCAGTGTATACACAGCACAACAATGTTATTGGAACACTTAACGTATTGTTTGCCATGAAGGAGTTTAGTGAGGAGTGCCATTTAGTTAAACTAGGAACTATGGGTGAGTATGGAACTCCAAATATTGACATCGAAGAGGGATTCCTAACTATTACTCACAATGGAAGAACAGACACCTTACCTTACCCAAAGCAAGCAAGCTCCTTCTATCATCTAAGTAAAGTGCATGACTCTCATAACATAGCATTTACTTGCAAGGCTTGGGGTATAAGGGCCACAGATCTTAACCAAGGCGTTGTCTATGGAGTCAGAACAGATGAAACTGCTATGCACGAAGAGCTGTCCAATAGGTTGGACTATGATGGGATCTTTGGCACAGCACTGAATAGGTTCTGTGTTCAGGCTGCTGTAGGTCACCCGCTTACAGTTTACGGAAAAGGTGGTCAGGTATGTCTGTGATGTCTACCTCAGTAGTGCAATATGGGAAATTTCCCATTTGACGTTTGCCTTGCTCTATACATACATTTCTGTATAAAGTTTCTCCTTTCCACAGTTACTTATGTGGTTCAGTGCTATACTTTTAACTAGAACTTCTAGTATTCATTGTACGTTTTTATTTGGAAGTTCAAATTTCAGTGAAGTAGCTTTTGTTAACTTGGAAACTCATGATGTCAGGATGTCAGAGCTAATCACCACCATCTACATTTCCTCACAACTTACATAAACTCTGAAATTTGGGGTGTGATCATGTAAGTTCTGTAGATAATTGTGAGTGGAGATTGAACGCTGTGCATATACTATAAAAAATATTTTCTGATGAACCAACTGCTCCAACACGGAATCATCACAGTTATGTCATGACATCTATTAGTGTGTTGGTTGGTCACTGTTTTTTTAGCCCGCGACCAAGCTTTTGGGTTTGCTTCCTAGTATTCTAAGTTTGTCAACCACAGAGTTGAAAAACTAAGGTGCTATATCTTCTTCCAGTTTCAAAGACTATAATTCCCCTGCAAAAGGAATCACTTCATGGACTATTAACAACTGTAGTTTGGTTCAGGTTTCAACTAGATCCTGTATATCTAGTAATGAATCCAAGCAACTTTTTTAGGCCATCATCATCCGACATACGATGTTCTGATGGAAGTTCTTTTACCATTCTCCAGACCCGTGGATACCTGGACATCAGGGATACGGTGCAATGTGTTGAGCTGGCAATTGCCAACCCGGCTAAACCAGGCGAGTTCAGAGTCTTCAACCAGTTCACCGAGCAGTTCTCCGTCAACGAGCTGGCCAAGCTGGTCACAGCAGCAGGGGCAAAGCTCGGGCTGGACGTGCAGACCAAGTCGGTGCCCAACCCGCGTGTCGAAGCGGAGGAGCACTACTACAACGCCAAGCACTCCAAGCTCTCCGAGCTCGGGCTGGTGCCCCACCTGCTCTCGGACTCGCTCCTTGACTCGCTGCTCAACTTCGCTGTCCAGTACAAGGACAGGGTTGACACTGCACAGATCATGCCCAGCGTGTCGTGGAAGAAGATGGGAGCGAAGCCGAAGACGGTCTCTGTTTAGAGGGAGTCAGCTTCCCTTGTTGTACTGCGTGACATTGTGTCTTGTCATGTAAAGTAGAAATATGAGAATGTAAAATTAGTTGCTGGAGTGGACTCAAATCCTTATATTAGTCGCTAGTTCGCTACAGGATTTGTATACCCATGTCCTCGAAATGCACCTACTTGGAGAGGAAATCGTCACCGATCGTAGCCTTGTACTGGTTGCTGAACTTATTGTGCACATGTCTGAATGAAATCAAAGTCTCAAGAAAACACAAACTGAAACATCTATGTACCGAATCCCAGCTTTCAGTGTGAGCTTAGAACGCCTCTTGGTGCCCGGAGGATCTGGGAGAGAAGACAGGAACACAATCTCTCTGAAATCATACCTCATGTAATCGTACAACTTCTGGCAAACAACTCTAAACTTCATCATGATTGCTACGATGGCAAGTGTAAGAACATCACAAATGCAGAAATAAAAATTCTTTCTATAACAGATCGATTATAGTTATAGTACAAATTTCAGATTTAAAGCACATGGCAGAAACAAAGTAGCAAAACAAAAAAGAGATTAGCACGAGGCACATTGCATGTCTTTGTAACCAAAACCAATCAGTATATATCCAGATCATCTACACGGCTACACGCCTGAAGGCAAACCTTGCACGATCAATCTTGAAGCACAGGGAATGCGGGGGGCCAGGTCATCTTTAAAGGATAAACATAGCAACCACAACTGTGCTCACGATCCGTCATCTCATACACTTTACGCAGTGTCCTGCACCTGATATCTAGATAGAGTATGCTTCGACCCATCTGGAAGAACATAAACTCAGCGTTGTCCCCCACATGCTTTATCGGTCCAACCGTGCAATCTGGCATCCTCAAGTTAGCACACATGTCATGCAAATAGATGGTGTCCACCAGCAACCAGTTGTTCCCTTTGTAGAGCCAGATTTGAATCTCAAGCTCCTTCGCTTGGATGAGATATATGCCAGAAGGATCATCGGCCCGTGACAACATGGTGTCTCTCCAGCCATACTCCATGCCTTGTGGTAGCTGGATTGTAGAGAACCTCGACCTCGAGGTCGTTAGATCCAAGATGATAATGTCTCTCACGCCGGCCGCCATATACATTTTATCATCCACAAGCACGGCGTTAATATTTGACTTGCGAGGAGGGAGATCTGCTGTGACCCAGGCACTCATGCTCCACACACCATCTCGCAACATATACACGTGAGTCCAAGATCCCGTCGACAGCAAATATCTGTAAGACATGTTGTGGCCTTCCTCGTCATCTTCTCTGGAGTGCACTTCGCCGAAATCGCCGGACGGAAACGGCGGGAGGACGGCCAGGTGTCTCTCCGGAAACAGCGCGCTCTGCACTCCAACTTTGGGTGCCTTGGACAATGGCAAGTGAAGGAAGACGCTGCCGTTCCGGCAGTCCTTGATGCGGCCCTGCATCCATCGATACTTCCCCACGCTGCGTCTCGCACGGCCAATGACGGCGGCGAGCTCCGGAGGCTGGGGAAGCATTGGGATGAAGCACGGGCGTGTGGCGGCGGTGTAGAAGCCGAGAAGGCGTGGTGGGTGGAGCTCGCGGAAGCGTCGGAGGAAGGCCGGGTCAGAGACGCGGTGGAGCCAGCGCCTGCAGACGGTGGCGGCGCGGACGAGGGTGGTGGGGAAGCCGACGAGAAGTAGGATCTCGATGAGGAGGTCATCGTCGTCCAGCACCTTGCACACGGGATTCGCCATAGCTGCCGGCGGCCGCCGGCGGCCTTCCATGTTTTGATTTCCGTCGGTAGGTTTGGGAACAGCTGAGGACGACGGGGGATCGACCCGGATGAAGTTTTTTCTTTTTCTGGAGACAAATCGATCCGGATGAAGTGAATCGCGACGCTCGTCTTCCAAGGCCTGCCCCGACAAGGCCCATTCAAGTCTAGCCAGGCTTCCAAACTAGGATTCCATGAGCGAGTGATCGATCTACTGCTAGCGAAGGCAAAATAATCCAGTGGACCATTTTTGTCTTGTTGTTTGCAAATCTGTCTAGAATAAGCTCCGGTTGCATTTTAGCTGAAAATACATACACTGCTTTCACCTAAACACAAGACTGTATGATTTTTTCTTGCCAACTGGTTATAATTAATATGAATCCACCGGAAGTATTAACATGTTTGTTAGCAATAGGTAGACCAGGTTTCAAGGCCAACTTGAACTCCAGTCAGTGAATTTACATCACAATCTCTACGAAGACGAGCACGGTCCTGTAGGCAGTATCTAGATGCCTCATGCAATGAAAATAGAGATCCAGATCTGTAATAAGGTATTCACGACATGTTCAAAAATTCCTTGCGGGAATCATAGTTCAAAGGATATTATGGCTGGGGATTAGTCGTTCTCTGTGCATGGGCCTTGTACACCTCAGTACCTCACAGTAGGGAAAAATACCTAATTCCGTAGAACCTCAGTTTGCTCTCGTCAAATTTCATCACCGGAAGAAAATAGTATTGATATTGCCCTTTTTGTCTATCTATGAAAGATGGCGCGACCAAGAGAAATTTACTCTTGTATATGTTCTTTTGATCAGCAAAATTCGTATTTACTTTCATTGCGTTCAATAGTTTTAAACTTCACCGTCGCAGACTAATGATCATCCGTAGCAACGCACGGGTTGTTTGCTATGTTGTAGCGACAAGTTTGCGGCTCGTGGATAACAAATATACATTTTCTACTGAAAAATCAAATGATTTTAGAATGTAAATGTTTATTTTTAATATGTCTAATGATTTTACACTGAAACATCGAAACAAGACATGAGTTTGCTTTCCGTACAAGTAACATTTAATTATTCAAAGTAATATTTTAACATTTATAACAACATGTGCATCATTTAAAAAATATATATTTATTTTATATTTACATGTGCGGCATAAGTGACAATAAAAAATAGTCCGCGGCAACGCACGGGCATTCAACTAGTATTAATATAATCTCTTTATAAAAAAATACATCACTTAGCTTTTTTGTCTATCTCATGAACGGTCTCGTCTCATGATACAGAACCACCCGATTTAGGATGTCCTTCTCTTGCGGAAAAGGGTGTGCGAATGTGCTAAACCACCTGTCAGTGATAGTTTGTCTCGTGTGATCATCTGTATTGTTCAAAGTACAGTTACGACGGTGTCGTACGTGCATGTTGCACATTTGAAGTTCAACGGCGCTCAATTCATCACGGCAAAAGCAAATAGCATGCAATGTGGCAAGGAAGCAGGTGAACGTGCAGAGCACTCTTACTGGCCCCCTTCAGAAACGAGCCACCTTGCAGGCGCTCGAGCACGACAGTACCTGCAGCGACGAACACCGGCAGCCAAAGAAGGATCATTGGATCCAGCAGCAAGATGCCCAGACGCCAGATCCACTATTCCACAAGCAGCTGGTAAACTGTCCAAAGAAATGCAAAATTTCTTCTTTGCCACTAGGTCTCTTTTGATTTGTAGGATAGAAAAATATAGGAATAGGAAATTTGTAGGATTGGGATGACATGTTTTGTTGAATTCTATGGGAATAACAACTTCCTTTGATTATGGTGAACAAATTTTCCAATGAGGTTGTAGCTCATGTTATTTTATTACAAGATTTGTACTATTAAATTCCTATGGGAATTTTTCCTACAAGATGTAATCCTATGAATCAAACGGATTCGAAGGAAAAAATCCTATAGGATTCCAATCCTACACAATTCATATACATCTCCAAAACGCACAGCACAGCAGTACAGTTAACACCGGCGAACATGGAGCCGATGGCTACTCGTTGCTCCTATACTTCTGGTCTATTTCAACGTTGAACAGCAGCAGAGAAGCTCATACCTTGCTAGCCTTCGTCATGCTCGTGGTCGGTGAGAACGGGAATGGTTTGAGGGAAAACGCCACACAATGGGGCGATCTGCTCTTGTATATTTATATCACGTTACAGGGTGCCTTGAGAACCAAGGAAACAAACCTCCTCTCGTATCAATCTACAACCGAACTAAATCAGGAAGATACGGTAGGTAGGATTCCTAGTAACTATACAGAGTATATACTTTAACATCCCCCCGCAGTCAATGCGTCGGTAGGGCGAACGCATAGACTGTACCGAAAATCCACAAACAGCTGGGACGGAAGACCTTTCGTCATAATGTCAGCAAACTGATGCGAAGATGGCACGTGAAGAACCCGAATCTGACCGAGAGACACCTTTTCACGAACAAAATGAATGTCGATCTCGATATGCTTCGTACGACGATGTTGGACCGGGTTGGAGGCCATGTAGACAGCACTGACATTGTCACAAAAGACAACAGTCGCGGTGTGGAGGGGGCGATGAAGCTCGTGAAGAAGTTGGCGAAGCCAACAACACTCAGCCACGACGTGAGCGACAGCACGATACTCAGCCTCAGCACTGGAGCGAGACACCGTAGCCTGTCGTTTGGACGACCAAGACACAAGGTTGTCACCGAGGTAGACACAGTAGCCGGAAGTAGAACGGCGAGTGTCGGGACAGCCTGCCCAGTCGGCGTCCGAGTAAGCTATGAGCGAGGTGGCCGGGGTCGAGTGGAGATGAAGACCGAGATCCAGTGTGCCCTTGATGTACCGAAGAATCCGCTTGACGAGGTTGAGATGCGGTTCCCGAGGAGCGTGCATGTACAAGCACGCCTGTTGGACAGCATGCGAAATATCTGGACGCGTCAGGGTCAAGTACTGCAGCGCTCCGGCAAAGCTGCGATACTCGGTAGGGTCGGCGACGAGCGGACCATCGTCGGCGGAGAGCTTGCAACGAGTGTCTATGGGGGTAGCACACGGGTTGCAATCCAGCATGCCGGCTCGGTGGAGAAGGTCGACGGCGTACTGGCGCTGGGACAGGATCATGCCCGACGGCGAGCGAGTAACCGAGATCCCGAGGAAATAGGAGAGATCCCCGAGATCGGTCATCGAAAACTCTCGGTGGAGCAGCTCCGTGATGTGCTGAAGTAGACCGGAGCTAGAGGCGGTGAGGATGATGTCGTCACGTACAGGAGCAGGTAGGCGAGCTCGTCGCCCTCCGAAGAATGAACAGGGAGGCGTCACTGAGAGACGCAACAAACCCCATCCGGTGCGCGTAGTGAGCGAAGCGCTGGTACCACGCCCGAGGAGCCTGCTTGAGGCCATACAGGGACTTATGAAGACGGCATACATGTTGAGGACGAGAGGGGTCGACGAAGCCAGGAGGTTGCTCGCAATAAACCACCTCATCAAGAGTGCCGTGAAGGAAGGCGTTCTTGACGTCGAGCTGATGAACCGGCCAAGCACATGAAGCCGCAATGCTGAGGACGACTCGGATCGTGGCGGGCTTGACGACGGGGCTGAAAGTCTCGTCGAAATCAATTCCCGGCTGCTGCGAAAAGCCACGGACAACCCATCGCGCCTTGTAGCGGGCAAGGCGCCGTCGGAGCGAACTTGTGCTTGAAAATCCATTTCCCTGAAACAATATTAGCGCCAACAGGACGAGGAACAAGAGACCAAGTACGGTTATGCAGCAGGGCAGTGTACTCGTCGTTCATCGCAGTACGCCAATGCGGATCCTGTAAGGCACCCCGGTATGTCTTTGGGATAGGAGAAACAGAGGAGTGGATGGCTGAAAGGTTAAGTCGATCGATTGGCTTGTGAATGCCGTGTTTTGCACGGGTAAGCATGGTGTGCGTGTTGTCAGCCGCAGCTGGAGCGGTGCGGCCACGAGTTCGTGGTGGAGGCGGTGGCGGAGGTGGGGGTGGGGATGGTGCCGTAGCTGGAGAAGTGACGCGGGAGACGCAGGCGGGGAAGCACGAGCGGGCGAGCTAGGTGCAGATGTGCCTGGAGTAGAAGCTGGAGCGGGCGAGCTAGACGTGAGCATGCAGGAGGAGTGCTGGGACGTGAGCATGCAGGAGTAGCATGCATGTTAGGCTGGGCTGATGGGAGCGTGGTGGGAGTCGGCTGGGTGCATGCAAGATCCAGTAGAAAATCTAAAGAATCAGCAGAAGCCGCTGGTTGGGTACGTGCAAACGGAAACTGAGTTTCGTCAAAGACGACGTGACGAGAAGTGATAATGCGACGGGAGGTTAGGTCGAGGCAACAGTAGCCGCGGTGGGAGGATGGGTACCCTAGAAAAATGCATGCGGTCGAGCGAGGGGCGAGTTTGTGTGGGGCCGTGGCAGATTGATTGGGATAGCATAAACAACCGAAAACCCGAAGGTCGGAATAGGACGCGGGCTGGCGATGAAGAAGGGTGTAGGGGATTTTGAAACCTATAGGTTGGCATGGGCGTCGATTAAGCAGGTATGTGGCGGCAGCTAAGGCTTCGGCCCAGTAAGAAGGTGGCATGTGTGCTTGGATTAGGAGTGTACGGGTTATGTCATTGAGTGTACGCAAGGCACGCTCGGCTTTGCCATTTTGTGGGGAGGTGTAGGGACAGGAGAGACGTAGGTGTATGCCGTGGCGAGCAAGAAACTCGACGAGGGTGGAGTTAACAAATTCGGTTCCGTTATCAGTTTGCACGGAGACGACGGGAAGGTTAAATTGGGTACGAGCATATGCGACGAAGTTAATTAGAATATCGGAAGTGTCCGACTTGCGGCGAATAGGAAAGGTCCACATAAAGTGGGAAAAATCGTCGACAATGACAAGATAATATTTTAAACCAGAATTACTCACAACGGGAGAGGTCCACAAATCACAATGGATTAATTGGAAAGGCATAACACTAAAGGTTTGAGAACGAGAAAAAGGTAAACGAACGTGCTTGCCAAGTTGACACGCATGACAAACCCTGGTAGCATTATTACATGGAATAGAAAATTGTCTAGATAAATGCGACATAGCGTCACGGCCTGGATGTCCTAAGCGGCGATGCCACAGCTCGGTGGAGTCGGTGGAGGCGACGAGGCTGAACGAGGATGGCGAGCTGGTGCTGGTGGAGAACTCGTAGAGCGGACCGGGACTACTGCAGCGTATAATCTCGCGCCGGGTGTGAAGGTCCTTGATGGAAAAACCAAACGGGTCAAACTCCACAGAACAAGAATTACGGTAGTGAATTTGCGAGTAGAAAGAAGATTTTTAATTATTGAAGGAACTACTAGTACGTTGTTTAGAGAGAACGTGTGATGTGGGGTGGGCAAAGTAGTGTGACCAGTGGAGGAAATAGGCAGAGAGACACCATTACCGACAGTGACATGGGAGGAAGGAGGGGTGTGTATAGGAGAGAGGATTATACCGGGGTCCGAAACCATGTGGGAGGTGGCTCCAGAATCCATGATCCAGGGGCTGGCGTTGCCGGCGTTGGAGGAGCTGGCCGTGTTGTTCAGTGCCGCCATCAGCGCGGAGCAATCCCATGCAGGAGCAGGAGCGCCGCCGCCGTTGGAGCTGGCGCCGTACGGTGCACCGTAGGTGGTCACTGGAGGAGGCGCGTTGGTGCCGAAGGCCTGGCCGTGAAGAGGAGCCAGCATCGTGGTGTAGGCCTGCTGGCCCGGTGGCACCCATGTCTGTGGGCGCCAGGAAGGCTGCGGGGGCAGGCTGACAGGGCGGGGCGCCAGGATGCCGGGGGCGCTGCTGGGAGGAGGTGGGCCGTGCGGACGCCAGGTGGGCTGCATCTGCTGCGCCTGGCCCGTGTGAGGGTTGAAGCAGATCCACGGGCCAGGGGATGCGGTCGTGCTGCCGCCGCCGTTCCAGCGGCCGTTGCCGCCGCCGTTGCGCTTCTTCCTCTGGAAGCGGCCGTTGCCGCCTCCACCTCCGGGGTTGCGATCGCCGCCGCCACCCCTAGAGTTGCCTTGATCACCGCCGGCGGAGGGGCCGTTGAAGTTGCCGTAGAGGGCGACTTGAGAGGACGGCGGAGCGGTGTGGCCGAGCTGCGTCTCGCGAAGGAGCAGAAGAGAGCGCGTCTGGAGGAAGCTCGGGAACGGGACCTGCATGGTGACGAGAGTGGTAATATCGGCAAAGCGAGAGTTGAGGCCGTGGAGGCAGGTTAGAACCAGCGTCTGATCGGACACCGGCTGGCCGACGTCGAGGAGCGCGTCGGAGAGTGACTTGAGACGATGGCAGTAGGCGGTGATGGTGAGGTCGCCCTGGACGATGGAGCGAAACTCCGCCTCGAGGTAGACGGCGCGAGTCATCTGGTTGTCGAGGAAGAGGTTGCGGATGAGCGTGTAGGCCTCGTACGCGGTCTGGTTCTCCGCCATGATGATGTCGAGGATGTCCTCGCTGATGGAGCCGTAGAGCCAGGAGCGAACGACGAAGTCCTGGCGTGTCCACTCGGCGGTGCGAGCGGCGGCCGGGGTGTCGGCGGAGACGTGGCCGGTGAGTTCATACTTGCCGAGAAGGACGCTGATGAGCATGCGCCACTTGGAGAAGTTCGAGGTCTTGAGGTCGAGGACGACGGGGACATGCGTTTTCACGCTGGCGACATTCACCGCAAGGGAGGCCGGCGAGATCGCGGGCATCATGGCAGTGGAGAGGGCCGCGGTGGTGTCAGACTGCAGGGCGCCGGAGGTCATGGCTGCCATGGAGGAGGAGGTTTGGCTGGGAGCGGTCATGGTGGGTTGCGGAAGCTGGGTTGAGATCGAGAGGTTCTAGGCAAATGTGATCTGCTCTGATACCATGAGAACGGGAATGGTTTGAGGGAAAACGCCACACAATGGGGCGATCTGCTCTTGTATATTTATATCACGTTACAGGGTGCCTTGAGAACCAAGGAAACAAACCTCCTCTCGTATCAATCTACAACCGAACTAAATCAGGAAGATACGGTAGGTAGGATTCCTAGCAACTATACAGAGTATATACTTTAACAGTCGGCCATGCGTGCGTGCTTGCCGGCGCCCGCCAGACAGCGGCGCCTGCTCGTCACGCTCGCCGCGCGCGGCGCCTTTGGCCGCCGTGGCTTTCCGGCTAGTGCAGCTAGCATGGCGCCTGATGCTTTTGAGATTCCCGGTGGTGTTACCAAAAGGCACGCAACAGGAAAGCCGCTTTGTCATGTAAGCTGAAAAGCGCCCGATCTGAAACTGAGGTTTGAAACACTCGAATGAGCGTGGAATGGGGTTCATCAAACCTGTGTGATCAGTGTTCTGACTTCGTGCTGATGAGAGTGAGCCAGCCCACATTTTCTTGTCTAGCCTACCGTCTACGATATCATGCCATACCGGGCTTGGAAACAGCGCGACCAGGTTTGGACAGTTCGAGCTGTAGATGAGAGAATTCAGTCATTGAGTGCCGCTTTATGCCTCCAAGGACGAATGATCTGTACTGCTTGTTTAATTTGGTGTAGCACACATTGTACTCTAGCTAGTAGGCTGCATCATTCTGGGTTTGCGATTGCACGCTCTTCACTTTATGCGTGTGTTCCATCCGGTGTTAAGCACACTGATGAAGAAGATTGTATTCATTCTATTCAAAAGAGATAGAAAGTCACAGCCACAACTACTCACTCTAGTTTTTGCTTTTTGTTTGTATCAATCGGTGAGACCGGATACATGCTTCTTTTTTGAAGAAAAAAACGATGACATGGTATATTTGGATTACGAACTTTTTTTCATAGATTGTTACTATGACATGTTACTAATGAAAAACTAAAAACATATACACAATTTTCACAAAAAGTCTTTCTAGTAACAACGGTCCCGATTGGACCATATCTGTTCCATAAAATAATTCTTATATTTTTAGTTAAAAAAATCAACATAGTGTAAGTTTGACCAATTTTATAGAAAAAATATGAACTTTTCCAAGATTTAGTAAACACTAGCTAATTGCCCGTGCGTTGCAGCGGGAGCATGAATATTTTATAAAATTGTACGTGATTATGTATCAATCATTTATATATTCAGCACGTTTAAATTTTGGTGAGCTTCCGATTACCATGATTTATTATGAAGGTCGGGGGGTGTAAAAAAGGGACAACTATTCGTTTCCAAGCAGGACAACTATTCTTTTTGAAGCGAGAGAGATAGCTAAATATCGCTCATGCAATGCACCAGTTGAGTGTCCATAAACAATTTATAAAGCCACATTGGACGTAGTTCATTTCATTACAAAAGTGTTACTTGAAAATACGATTAGAAAATGTTATTTGAAAATACCCGTGTTTCAAAAGTGAAATGTACAAGATAAATGTCAAGTGTACTTAAATTATTAACATAAAAACTAAGAACCAAAGAAACAAATGGTTATCTACATATATGGGGAAATTCCAAAACTTAACATCAAAATAATTTTTAAAGAACCATACATGGGATATATTCTGCTCGAAATAGCCATCAGATCAACAGACCACATTTACATGACTCAATATTTTAGCAACGAACCGTATACACACAAATTACAAAGTAAAAAAGGTAAATAAATTGGTTGCATGGTCCATTCTAAATGCTACAAGTGCTTTGTTCCTCCAGCAAGCTCTCTCTATACAAATGTAAATGAAGTCTTGCAGCAACCTGAAAATCGTAGAAGTGAAGGGCACGGCTACATCTGTTGCTGCATTCTGGAAAAAAAAAATCATGTAATCTTGTGGCTTCTTGCCGTGTGAAATGAACTCGACAACATCAGGCTTGCACTATTATTTGAAAGATTACCATGCTTTGCACTTGGCGCATGTCTGCTTCAACTCAGCAATATTGACCTTTCGTTGCAGCCTCTTCTTCTTATCGGCATGCCTCCCTCTCCCTTCTTCAGTAGGGCTTCTTATTTGTATCCACGGCGCTTTTGTCCTGCTTCTCCTACCAGAAAGTACTACAAGACTTTCAATCAGAATTATATTTATTTGGGGGAACAATGATTTTTATCAATATATATAGCCAACAAGGCCTCACTGACTGTAACCAACCATTTAAATTGTAACATAAGCATCCACACAACATTACAGGACTTGATGGACAGGATTTACCTATGGTATGGATTTAAAAGGCACAACTAACCTGACTAAAATTTCCCACAAACTCATGCAACTATAGAGTACAGACCATGGACCAAATGCTTCAGAAACAATTTCATCGAAGCTCCAGGTTCAGTGAAGCAGATGTAAACTCAAATAGCAGTTAAAAAAATCTTATAGATTTGCCATCCATAAGTTTCGCCAAGATGATCATCAACAATCTCAAATGCACACATGGACAAGATGAAGACAAGCAGTGCTTGAGAATAAGATATGAAGCAACTAACTCTCCTCGGTAGTGAAGATAAATATATTATGGCCCTTGTCTAGACCTCTAAAGCTTCTTTTAGCTCTTGTCGACATCTCAATCATGCAAAGAAAATAACGTTAGCATTAACAACTAAATTTGTTGGAGTTCCTCTGAAAAAATGATGGCTAATTCACATCAATGACTAAATCAGTCTGCACCACTTTTTGATCATATCAAGCATAATGGAAGAATAACTGAAATGCATCTTTTTAGAGAATAAAACAACAACTACATGATTTAAGATAGTTCATTATGAGGTTGTAAAGAGCACCTCTGCTTTAGGACTTACCATTGGGAGGGACTGGGTGGTGCCTCTGGATTTAGGTGCAGCCAGCATGGTTGAGGCCTTTGTCGGTGAGTGGGAGAGGTTTCAGTGACAGTCCTGAGCAAGAACGCAAATAAATGCCTCAGCTTATAGTTATAGTGATCCAGAGAATGTCTTAGCGATCGTCTTTCTTGTCCATACTATCCGAGATAATGTTAGTAAATTAACAAGAAATGAGTTAACTATAATCTAAAGGTGCATAATTTGTAACCCAGCTGAAACTTTAATAACAGTCCAGCTACTACCGCCACATATGTATAACATAAGCGTTTCATGTCACTTTAACAAATGATAGAGAAACAGAACCAGTAATGAATATGTCTAACCTTTCGTACTCCAACTCTCTTCACTTGGGTCGGGGAGATGAATGTTGTCTTCTGGACAGGAACATAAAGTAGGCAAATAGCATGAGAACTTCAAACAAACAGAAAAGTAGATTCTGGAGTGAAAGGAGCTTAGTTGCTCTGCTACGAGATGGTTCCAAACTGAAGCCACACTTCTGCAAAATAACAGAAAGATAGGGGTTAGCAAATATAAAGAAAACAGTGTGATGCTGTCAATGATAGGATAAAAAAATATGCACTTGAAAGCTAGATATCTGAAGCAAAAATCTACAATCACAGCGCAAACTGACCATTTCGCCTTGATATGCATCCAGAACATATATATGGTTGTTAGTTGTGGTCAAAAGCATAAGGAATAATCAGTAGCAACTATCAGCATCCCCCAACAGAATAATCTACCAAAAATCACATACCATGATACCAAACATTTGTATCCCTCTAACCTGCCATCCCCCTCCGTGCCGGAACCGCCTCCCACCTCCGCCTCCCATCGGCGGACCCAGCGCCCCTACTCCCCGGCGCTCGCCCGGGCTTCCGGCCGGATGCGTAGAGTAATTGTATGGTATTTGTACAGTATATTGTCTAAAAAAATCATTTTATACCTTCAAATGCACTGTTTGCCCGGGCTTTGAGTTTGCCCTGGGTCCGCCACTGCCGCCTCCTCCAGTTTGGCGAACACAAGGCCCAATTAATTGTCAATATATTTAGAATCTACATAAACATAAAAATGTATTTAGTTCCGAAAAACTATGATAGGGCTCAATCTAGGAGCCATGACAGGACAGGCGCCAGCAGCCCTGGCTGTTCCGTGGCGTGAGCACTGCAGTACTCCAGTAGACAGAGGCATAAGCGACGCTTTGGATTCGCCTGCCATGTGGACTACTGGGGCAACCCGGTCAAATCTTCAAGCATTTGAGGTGAGTTACATGTGTGTTTTCTTTCTTTGTTGTACATGTCAGAGTTTCTTCTAATTAATAACACAAACTGAGGATAAATCCATTTTCCGAAAGCATGGACACTCTGTTTGGAAACAACTTCACAAAGCATGGTCATTCAGATTTTAGGGCTTTGTCAATTAATCCATCACAGATCTTTATGTGTACTTTGTGCAGCAGCTAAGTTCGTACAGCAAGATATATAGGAAAAAATACTAATACAGGGAAGGGTGATACGAAACTAATTCTCCAATATCTCTCTAGAACAGCCCTGGGATCGGGCATCTCTTCAGGACGACACCTCATTATCTGCACATACTCCACAGGTAGCTGATCGTATATTTCCAAATAATCACGCTATCTACCAGACAAAGGAACCCACGAACGACCAAATCAATTCAGACATGCCGGTACAGAGTTCGAATCTCGTACCAGCTCTGCGAATATGCGATGCATTGTCCGAGATTATGAACATGTGGTCGTTGCGGATGCAGATCCCACGCTCGTCGCGGAGGCGCCCATCGGCAGCAGCTCTCGATGCGGTCATCGCTGAGGCGCCCTCTGGAAGCAGCTCTTTCCACGGCCGTAGCAGCCCTCAATGCGGTCGCTGTGGAGGCGCCCACCTCCCGCTCCTCTAGTTCGGGAACCGCCGCCGGTCTCATGCGCACCGCCCCTTGCTAAGCGGGTGGGCCGAGTTTGGGAAGGAAGGCCAGCGCCCGTGCGAGATAGATCCGCAGTTCCCCGCGGGATGGAGTAGGCCAGCGACGGCGAGTTCGGGGAAGGAGGGCACGCTCCTGGCGCAAGGTGGAGGCGCGGTTCCCGCACGCTATCGAGGCACGGTGGCAGGGGCGCTCGCGTGAGTCGCAACCAGAGCCCAGAGGAAGGATCGAGGAGGCGCCGACAGTGGAAGGATGGATCGAGGAGGAAGCTGGGTTCGGCTTGTTTTTTTAGAATCAGCTGGGTTATGTTGGGCTGGCCCAGTTAGACACGGGGCGAGCGCGGCGCGGAGACAAGCGCGAGGGGCGCGATGTTGGACGAAGTGGACGACGTAAACGACGTACGAGTAGGAACCAAATTTCCTTTTTAGATAGTAGAGATAGAGATATTATACAAATATATTCTTTGTTGTATCTATTGATATTAATTTGGTATTCTTTTTTTTATGTCTATATGATCGGCCAAATTTACTATATGTTGACTTTTGACTAAATTTATATGTTGTATTTTGAAGAACGGTGAGAGTAATTGGTTACCACATGTTCCCTGTCTGTACCCTAATATATTCTCCCTCCTTCCTTTTTTCTTTCTCTAGAGTTTCAATAAAGTGTGGAATTCTTGATGTATGTAATAATGATATGTCATGTGTACTTGCAAAATTTCATATATGACTATTCGTGGCATAAACAAAAAATTAAGATATGAATGGATAATGGTCGAGCTACATACCATGCAAATGATACAAATTTGTCTTCTTTATATGCCACAATAAGTCATATTTTGACGAATTTTTGAGTTTTTGCACATGAACATAATATAGTACGAATTGCATCCATGAACAATTTCACATTTTCTAAAAACTCGAAAAAAAGAGGAGGCAAATATGAGGTGCAAAGAGCCAAAATGTTTCTCCTTTAGAGTAACAATATTTCTATCTCTCCGTGTTTTCTTCGTCGCATTCTTTTTAGGACTCTTCTTGATTCGTAGGATTCTGAAAACTCAAGAATAGAAAAACACATGCATCAGATATAAATGTGTGTGAATAAATGGAGGACGAAAAACACATGAATTTAGTAAACTTGGGTGTTGCATTCACATGAATAGGAAAAACATAGGAAACCTCATAAATATGGTTGAATCGAAGTTAAATCACATGAAAGGGTTTAATTGGGTTGTTATTATGCCACTAAATTCCACCTAAGGTCCTGAAAAATCTTTTTCTTTGGATTTGGACCTACAGTAGCCACTTGTAAGAGCAGGTTTTGAACCCACTGAGGTACGATCTACGATCAAAGTACCATGAATCTGCTTATAATCCACTTGACGGCCTACTCAAAAGCTATCTTCTTTCCTTCGTTCGGTGTATCCACCCGATCAATCGGAATCCCATGGCAGGGAGGAGGGGGAGCTTTGTTAGGAATATTCCCCGCTTCCACTTCTATATTATGGCATAAAGTGCATTGTACCAAACTATCTGTGGTATGCTTTGCTTCTATTGAAGATCTCTTCGAAAGAATAACGATAGAAGGCAGCTATCTCGAAAGGTCTCTCATTCTTCGCTCGTAGGAATTTGAAAAGGAGGTCCAAGATTGCTGGTACTGACAATTTGGACAACAAGTATGCAAGTTCTCCGGGTAAAACCCCATGATCTCACATACAACTAGGTTCGACATTATAGATATGCATGCACCAAGCCCTTGTTGAAGGAGTTGGCTTGAAACTTCTGCTTCGTGTATGATGATCCCAAATTCAACCTTTGGTTGAAACATCGGCGCACATGCGGCCATCCCTTTTCAAAAGCTTTGTCTTGGAGTAGTGTAATCTTCATTCGGTCTCCTATTGGTTTTGTCGGTGATTTGTGATCACCGATATGTTGTGGTAAACATCGGAGTAGATGATTATATTGTGTATTTTTCTTTTTTCTTTATGAAAGCCGATTTTATTCATCGTCACAGTTTGGTTTTTCTCGACATCGTTAGTAATTAATGATATATGAGTATGTGCATCAATTTAGACAGAACCCGGAGGTTATCCACCTTTAATAGAAGATGTCATTTCGAAAAACAATGTACTTTCTACAAACTGCTATCCCAAAATCTGCGCATCACGTCATTTTGTTGATTTTGTTCCGAGAACAGACACTTCTCATCTCAGAGAAGTTTGTTTTCTTTCTTCACTGTTAGTACGATGCATGACAACTCAATCAGTTTTGTTTTCTGCAGTATTAGTAGGATACATCCACTTTTTTTGCAAACTTGAGACACTTATTTTGGGACGGAGGGAGTACATGACAACTCAATCAGTAAACCGCTAAATTCGCAAAAAGAAAAACAGTAAACCGCTCAGTATATTGTCCGCGGGGCGTGTCGTGTCATTTCTGGTACGCTATCCACGTATATAGGCGTGCAGGGCGGAGATGAACCACCAACAAAATCCATCGACACAACTGTGCTCCCGCCTCAACCAGACGGAGGGAGGGCCCTTTTCGTGGAGATGGCGAACAACGGCTACGCCTTACCTCGTCGGGTCAGTGGCTCTCGCAGCACCATGATGGACTCTTCCAACAACTCGGCTGTCAATCATTTTCTGGTTTGCCGTGAAACTCATCATTGTCAAATCTCACTCACGGTCAAGTCGGTCACCGTTCATCACTGTGGAATGAACCGAGAGAGCGTCGTCCCCTTGGACCTCGCCGGCGGAACCCGTAAAATAAGCTGCAGTCTTAGCGGCCCTGACAAAGACCCTGAAGTCAACTTGGTAAAATTGTGCAAGGGAGATTCGAATCTCCGCGAAGTTAGGTTGGTTGCCGTCACATGCGTCATGGTGGAGGCAGGGGCACTGAGATTACATACATGATCCACTTGATTAACTAATTAATTATGGTCCACCAACGAATTAAAGAATCGCAGTAGGACTATCCCGGTCCGTTCAGCTCGGCCCCCACGGGCGGCACAACAGCCACATTCCCGTGACCACGCACGAAAGCGCACCGGCACCGGTCTGTTTCTAGCATTTCGGAAAGGTTTCTGAAACAATTTGTACCGAACTCGCCCTAATTTCATAACCAAGTGGAGCTGGGTTGATATAAATCGCCGCGAGTATATAAGTGGGGTGGGGGTGGCTGGAAAGGAAAGGGCGAAAGAGCACAGATCGCATGCGCACTGGTTCGTATCTACCTGTCCCGAAGTAGTACTACTTAGCCGGGACCGGACACGAAGATAGAAACAGAAAACGCAGGCCCACTCCTGCGCAACCTTTTCCACCGGCGAGCACCACCCAACAACAGCGACCGCCACGATCCAGACTATCTTGACTCGTCGTCCACGTCGAGAAAGAGAGCGTAGAGAGCGCGAGGTAGTGACGGATTCAAGGGGGACGACCCCCCCCCCCCCCCCCCCCCCCCCCCCCCTCCTCCCTATGATCGTATTTGAAAGTAATAGCATTTCACCTACTTGTTTAGTGTATGTTAGCTCCCTGAGCCACCCTCATACAAATTATACACGTTAATTGCTCTCTTAACCTTAGTTTCTGGCTCCGTCCTTGGCGTGAGGAGCCACCCACGCCACGATTACCATCTCCACATAGTTGGTCGGACAATCGTTCGTAATTTGGTTTCCGTCGACGCTCGCTGCATACGAATAATGCATTTCATTCGAATCCCCTTTTCTTCCTCCCTCGCCCCGCAACTGCTGCCGGCTGGTACCGACACACGCCGCGTGGAGCGACGGCCCGACCCGACACAAATGGGGTACCTCTCTTGTCGGGTGGACTCATCCGTAGCCACCTATCGCTCCATCACGGCCAACTCGCCGCTCCCCATATCACTCCACTCGGGCGCATCCCGCCCGCCTCCCGCCACACCGGAGATCGAGCTGTTCGCGTACGACGAGCTGGAGGTGGCCACCCCACAGTGACGGATTCAAGGGGGACGAGCAGGGGCTACGCCTCCCTCCCTCCCCTATGATCGTAGTTTTCTTTGGAAGTAATAACATTTCACCTACTTGTTTAGTGTATGTTAGCTAGGTGAGCCACCCCCATACAAATCACACACTACTTGCCCCCTAACCTTAGTTTCTGGCTCCGTCCGACGCGAGGAGCTACCGACGCCATGATTACCATCTCCACATGGTCGGCCGTACAATCATTTGTAATTTGGTTTCCCTCGACGCTTGCTGCATACAAATAATGCATTTCATTATGATGAAAACAGAGCAGATATGAACGAAATTGAGTGTGCCACATTTGTTTTCATTTTTGTGTGGAAGAAAAACAAATATAAAAATCCTGAAAAACAAAACAAATATTATGGGAAACGGATACAAACCAAATACGGTGCGGACACGAAATAGAAAGCAGATGTTTGTCAGAATCTAGAAAACCCCTGGAATAATGCTGGAAAACTCAAGCAAATCAATAAAGTTGTCAATTTTCTAAGATGAAATCAAAATATAAGGAGATATCACGATTATATAATATAGTGTGCATAAGTTATCAATTTTGGCACAAGAAAAATACCTACTATCGTGGAAAATAGCAATATGAACACGGGGCATCTGCCCCGGTTTTCAAAAATATTTTCTAGATGTTAAAATTCAGAAAAAAGTTGCGCGCATACATTTGCAGGTTATATGTGTGCATAAAAAATTCGCGAAGAAACGACTTTTTATTTGGCTTGTGTAAAAAAGAAAAAAATGTCTCATTATGTTATTTTGTACCACAAAAAATTCTCTTTTTTACTGAGGCAAAATAAAATATCTTTTTCACAAACTTTTGTGCCACACACACTTTTTTTTACAGGATGTATGAGTGGAATTTTGTTTCAGATTTTTGACATATTAAAAGGTCTTTAAAATGCATTTTAAAAAAGTGGGCGCATATGCCCGCGTGTTCAGATCGTTCGCTCTACTGCTATCGTCCCTAACCATAGTGCAACACTAAAATGGTGATGCTGAAACGACTCAAGAAGGAGATGATATGCGAGTATATAAGGCCTATGCATGGTCTTTTCAGATACTTTTTCTTTTTTTAAATCCGGATACTAAGTTGTGCCTAAATGTTCACACTATTTATTTATTGTGTATTTGTTATATTCGAAAAGCACATCATAGCAAAATAAGGAAAGCTCCGTATTTATCGGAAACATAGTTTTTTTCCGTGGTCGTTCTGTCAGAATATGCCGTTTCGTTTTCGCATAAAATTTTCCTTTCTGGTTTCACAACATTCCGTTTTCGTTTCCGTTTTTTCGCGAAAAATAAAAAATTGATTCCATCTTCATCCCTTGGACCATTCCGCGCATGATTAAGCAATCCGTCACCGCCCGGCTTCAAAAATTTATCGCCGCGCTCCGGCCTGTCCCGACCCGGGTCCCGCAGCCGCGCCGCGCCGCGCGGAGACCGGAGCGCTGTCCCCTTCCTCCGATTTCCCCATCCAGAGTTCCAGACCACAAAGCAAACGCCCCCAGAAGCACCGGAAACACGCAGCCCTTCCGTTCCAACTCCACTTCTCTTCTTCGGATCCCCCTTTCCCTCCTCCCCCTTTCCATTCCGCCTCGCCCCGCAGCGGCTGGTACCGGCAGCGGAGCGACGGCCGGTCCGCCCAAATGGGTACCTCTCCTGCCGGGCGGACTCGTCCGTGGCCACCTGCCGCTCCATCACGGCCATCTCGCCGCTCCCCATTTCGCGCCGCTCCGGCTCAGCCCCCGCCGCCGCGCCGGAGATCGAGCGGTTCGCGTACGACGACCTAGAGGCGGCGACCTCGCACTTCGCCGACGCCGCGCTGCTCGGTCGTGGCAGCCACGGGGCGGTCTACAAGGCGGTGCTCCCCTCGGGCCGGCTCGTCGCCGTCAAGCGGCCCTCCCCGCGCCGCGCCGAGGTGGACAACGAGATCCGCATCCTCTCCTCCCTCCGCGGCCCACGCCTCGTCAACCTCCTCGGCTACTCCGACCCCGGCCCCGACCGCCGCCCGCGCCTCCTCGTCGTCGAGTACATGCCCAACGGCACGCTCTACGACCTGCTCCACCCCGCCTCTCCCTCCGCCCCCAGCCGCCGCCCCCCGGCTGGCCCCGCCGCCTCCGGCTCGCGCTGCAGACCGCCAGGGCGCTGCGCGCGCTCCACGACGCCGAGCCCGCCGTCATCCACCGACGTCAAGTCCGCCAACGTGCTCCTCGACGCCAACCTCGACGCGCACCTCGGCGACTTCGGCCTCGCCCTCCGCGTCCCCAAGGGCGGCAATGCCGCGCTTACTCCAGCGCCCGCGGGCACCCTCGGCTACCTCGACCCGGCCTACGTCACGCCCGAGAGCCTCAGCACCAAGACCGACGTCTTCAGCTTCGGGATCCTGCTGCTGGAGATCATGAGCGGCCGCAAGGCCATAGACGTCCAGTACTCGCCGCCCTCCGTCGTCGAGTGGGCGGTGCCCCTGCTGCGCAAGGGCAAAGTGGTCTCTTTATTTGACCCGCGGGTGGCTCCGCCGCGCGATCCGGTCACCCGACGAGACCTGGCCGTGCTGGCGGCGAGCTGCGTGCGCTCAACAGGGAGCGACGGCCTTCCATGTCTGACATCGTGGAGCGGCTCACTGTCCTCAGCAAGGCCGTGTCCGCAAGGTGTGGAACGGGATGGCCGTGGTAGGGAACCCTTGCGCGATTGTTGATGTTCAGAAGACCGTCTCCAAGCGGCTGCTGCTGCATCGGAGAAGGAATCGACTTCAGGAGTGGCATTTGATGATGACGATAAGGAGGCGGATGCAGCATTGGAGGAGCTGGTGCCGTTGGTGGGTGCCAGGAAACCGCCGCGGCCATTGAAGAATGGGAAGGTGTTCTCTGAGGCAGGGGATGGGGAGAGGAGGAATCTCTTGGAGCTCATGGCTCGAATCGATGGTGTCGCGGGCCAAAGATTTGGCATTAATCGGGCAAGAACAGTGCGCGGCACTAGTGATCTTCTTATCGAGAAGGATGCAGTCTTGATTCTGAGGAGGAACCAAACTGTAAAAGTCGTTGAATCTGAGGCACTTGGTAAAGCTGAAAAGTTTTCTCGTTTAGATACAAACATCAAGCTCAAAGTGGTGAAAGAACAAGAGAAGTCAGGGAAAATCCAAGACAAGGCGGATGTCCAAGAAAAAGCAGAGAAAAACCAAGAGAAGGAAGGCAAAATCCAAGAAAAGATAGGGGAAGTCGATCAAGCAGAAAATATCCAAGAAAAGATGGGGCAGATCATCGACAAAGCTGAGAAAAGCCAAGCCACACCAGAGAAAATCCAAGAAAATGAAAGAAAAATCCAAGAGCATACAAAGGTAGTCCAACACAATGCAGGGAAGACCCAAGACAAAGCAGGGAAAATCCAAGAGAAGGAAGGCAAAATCCAAGAAAAGATAGGGAAAGTCGATCAAGCAGAAAATATCCAAGAAATCGACAAAGCTGAGAAAAACCAAGCCACACCCGAGAAAATCCAAGAGCGTACAAAGGTAGTCCAACACAATGCAGGGAAGATCCAGGACAAAGCAGAGAAAATCCAATGCAAGATGGGAGAAAATTCAAATTATACAACTCTTCTTGAGGCCAGCTTAATCAGTTAATGTTGGCAGTCTGTTCTCGAGGACAAAGCTCATGAAGTACAGATCTTATTCTTCCGGTGCTGGGATGGTAACATCTGTTCTATCCAAATAGAATGGCCTGGCTGTGACTTGTGATGATTTACCAGTAAGACATTGAAATTCAAATCCTACTGTGCTGGCAATGCCATCAAGGTCAAATGGTGCTGGTAATGTCGAAACTCTGAAGTGTGAACAAGAACACAGTTCAGTAGGTCATGACTCATGAGATGATACATCACTTGGATTCTGTCAATGCAATTCTCACTCCATGTAAGCCAACTGATATTCATTTTGCTGCTTCAAATCAAATCATGTGGAGCTTCAAAATGGCCATCCGTGGAAGCCATGCCTTGGATGAAATAGATAGATTGTTGTAGTTTTTGTGCACTTCCTTGATTCTTTTAATTGTGTCTGCATACAAGAGGGAATCACCAAGTGAGGATCCATCCATTTGTATGTAGATATGACGGGTGCTGAAGTGGATGTTAAGAGGAAAAGAAATATTTTGACATTTCCATCTTCAGAAGGTAGAGAACTGCTACCCTGCCATGCTCTTTTGCAACAGTGATATGCTGCTATTGGCAATTAATGCACCATTCAAACTATAGATAAGAATGAGGCGCCATTCATACTATTTGGCACTGCTTTATGTTATTGCCTGTGTCACTCTATTCTGTCCTTAGTTTAGGCTGTGAGTTATCATGCTGTTCAAATGAAGGCTCTACCAGAATTTCTCATCAGATTGGGGGGGAGAAACAATTCAAGCACGTTGTTCACTGTTTCATTCTCCCTATTTGTAATAGGCGCAACCATTCAAGTGTTGTGTCTGTTTGTTTTGGAGATTATCAATGGATTTGGAAGAGAATGTATGCATGGCTGGTGGCTAGTCTTTTCGTCAGCATCCTTCAACAAGTTTTGATTGGCGCCTCATCTTGTCTGTGTTTGAATGGCGCATTCATTGCCAATATATTCATCACATGAACTGTGTGGGACAAGTGCACATTGCCGTCCTCCCACATGAATGTCTTGCCCAGCTGTCTGCGTCATCATGTGTCCTCAACATGGTTTTTGAATCGATGAGTCGACGAGTCGTCTAGGGGTAACGACTCTCGACTAGTCTTGACTAGTCGGACTCATGTTCGACTCATGCAGAACTGTATATAACACTAGAAAGCTACAGAACCATGGGCAAAAGAGGAAGGACTTGGACACTCGACTAGTTTTATATAGTTATTAATAGTCTAAAATACAAACCTGGGCAAAACAGTTTTGGCTCGGGGGAAATTTGGTCGATCTAGATTTCACGGGAGCTGGGCAAGGAATATTGGAAAAAAGATGCCAACTTTAAGTCGCGGTCGACTCAAAAACCTGGACTAGTCGAGACTAGTCGATTGAGTCGCTTGACTCAACCAATTAGTCGAGTCGAGATGCCGAGCCGGACTTTACATTGCGACTCATCGACTAGTCGTCGACTAGTCTCGACTAGTCGCTCGACTCAAAAATCATGGTCCTCAATGCATTCATTAATGTGATACGGGACATTTCTATGATGTAAGTTATCTCAAAAATTTGGTGGAAGTGGCAAGAATTTCGGGGATTGAGACTTGTTTTTTTTATAACATTTGGGGGATTGACTTGCTTGTTCAAAGAAGGGTACATATGAAGGAAAAACTGCACTGCTTTGTCAGCCAGCGGAAGAGGGTGCACTGGAATGATCTGCATGAGAGATCCAGATTGCGACAATTACAGTGTATTAGCTTGATTTAGATCTACATTACATTTTTGTCAAATGAGCAATGTATATTTTGTGTGGAAGGCGTACATGTAGGTTACTAGTGTGGTACAAGAGTAGGTAAGACTGAACATGGCAAGTAGGGACATGATCGATGCATGATACTCTGTCCCGTATCACTGTATGCATAATACATTTGTGTCATGGAGGACAATGGTAGGCCTGCAAGAAGTATGAAATGCCTTTATTCGTGGTATTTTTAAAACACACAGAGAAAAGAAATCCAGGATTACAGTTGGAATGCCCTCTTGGATCCAACACGATGGAACAGACATTGGCACCAAGGAAGATGTGAGCTATATGATTTTCTCCAGACTCGTGAATGAACTGTGGTAACCTAACAGACAGAGCGTGTGTAGTGTACCAGCCAGCCAAGTCTACCAGCCAACGATCCACGGAGTATATTTTAACAGACGTGTGATGAAAAAAGAATACGTAGCCACCATTTCAAAAGACATACCTGTAATCATTCTTGTTCGTATGCTTTACATTACACGAGTACAAATTTGTGAGCGACACTTCGCCGGCTCATTGTCATGATTACTGGCCTTTTGTTGTTTTGCCGAGTAGGGCCCCTTTTGTGACTTCATATCTTCTTTTGACCACCCACAAAATGAAAAGGCAGAATTCCTTTATAACACTTACAATAATCTTGCTAGTAGTAACCAAAAACAAACAAGAATGAGAAATTACTCCATATTTTGATGCCATTCATGAAATATTTATCTTTCATGCATGGCGTGTGCGCTATTGCCTAGAGAAGATAATAACAGTGTTTCTAGTGAGCTATCACTGTCTCTTTTCCCCATCTTCTTCAGCTGTCCGAGTGTGGGAGGAGAAAGGGAAATCGATAACCTCCAGAATTTTCGTTTAAAAAAAAGACAAGCTCCAGAATTTTCGTTAGGTCAGAAATCTTGTATTTTTGCATTTGGTTGTACGTATACATGCAAAGCCCTGAGTGAGAAAGCAGCATCTTGGACCGCGGCCGTGCTCTCGGAAGTTCTGAATGGTGCCAGCGACTAATGAGCGCTAATTATTGGTGTTCTGTTTTGTACATCAGTTGTCCTTGCAATTCTGTGATTTAATGGAATCGAACCGTGATCTTATTTTTGTCAAGCTGAAATCTCATCTCAGGAAGTAGGTGCTGGTAAGGCCCGCCTGGCGTGATGTTGATTCATTATCCTACTGGAATAAAGAAGGATCAATGGCCGTTCTTCATCATTTCGGCTATTATTAGCGTGGTGGTTTAAGAATAATCTAATACTCCCTCCGTCTCAAAATAAGTGTCTCAAGTTTGCCCAAAAGTAGATGTATCTATACGTGAAACATGTCTAGATACATTTATTTTTTGGCAAACTTGAGACACTTATTTTTAGACGGAGGGAGTATTATTGAGGTAGTTAGAAGAGCAGCTGGCGCAATTGAGAGGCATGTTGTTCGCAGTTATACACTGCATTCAGGATCTTTAAGAAGGTTTTCAATAAACTAACTTGGTAGATACAGCTCACTAAACAAGTGCTGCCACAATAGTTTCAGCATTTCAGGCTTGAGTACCTCAACAGCAACAATAAAAAAGCAACTGCAAAAAATGACATGTTTTCTATATGGCCTGGCACGACATCATTAGACAAGCGCAATACCATTGATTAACAACTCCAGGTAGCCCCATAATCTATTTCATAAGATCTCACCAGCCATAAGAACTCAAACTGTTGAAAGGAAGGCAACCATCCAGCGTGCAAAAGAAAATTGGGACAATGCTTAGATAATAATCAAGATAACTCCAAGAGCTCCTGTTAAAGATGTGTCATTCGTGCAACCGAGAGAACAACTCGGGAAGCAACGTTTCGTTTGCCACCACACCATGTTTGTTGGAGTAGACATCATTAACCATACTTTCTAGGTCTCTGACATCATTCGTAGACATGGCGATGTACTCACTCAGGTTATTGGTGCTTCCATCTGAAACAGGTTCGAAGCAAGAATAAGTAAATGTGATGCATATTTAACAGACCAGTTATCCTCAAATTAAAATTAACCATGGACTACATAGATATCACATAACGATATAAATTTAACAGATATTAGAGATAATGTTCAATTTTTTCACCACTGCTTCAAATCATATGTCCAGATGTTCTATGCATGCCTGATATTTCCAAGAACTACTTGATGACTATGAGAATAAGAGAGTGCAATGATAGTTCAGGCATATAATCTGATACCTTCAGCAACAATTGGTTCATATTTTGGGGGTGGCGCAATCCAATTCCCCAATGCGTCCTTCATGTGGCTTCTATCTGATGCGAATGCTCGAAGAAATACAGGACCATGAATTACACGGAAAAGTCTGTAAGCAGTAGATGGGAGATAGTTAGTACTGATTTTCAACCCCAAAACCGAACCACCGTTCATGCCCTCCAATATTTTGACAGGCATGTACGCCTATTTAGATATATATAGAGATGCAGCAGAACAGGTTTGATCTAACCTAGGATGGGAACATAAGTAATTAAGTAGCCACATCTATATTATCTTGTGTCAGCGTAACCAGAATATGCTATACTGTTGTCCTCCATCGTTCTGACACAATAATTTGCACACAAAAGGAGTAACTCCGAACTAGTAATCAGCTTTCATTACATCAATATGACGAGGTTGACACACAATTTACATGTAATCTTGCCTGAACACCTTCACAATTTTCTCTCACCAATGTTATAATTCTGACCCATCTATAGATCACTGAGAGCCATTTAATACATGAAAAGGATGCATGCTAACTCGTAAATTCCAAACTTTCAAACAATTTTCCCACCCACTAGGCGCATATTTCATGTAAAAATAGCATCATCATGTCAACTGTGTAATTCATACATGGCCACATGGTATGTTTTAGATACGTTACAGACAACTTCCATGTACTTTACACAAGTGGACTATAACTGGTATCTGCAAAAGTATCTCCAAAAGCAACAGAACATTACCTTCCATAGATGGAGTTACCAAATGATAGCGGTTGAATGGCCTTGGAAACATACTGGAGGAATGTACAAGGGAAAGGAAGACTGGAGTCCAAATCCCAAACAAGATCAAGAACAACTCCTTTGTTTCGCCTAGACTTTCATATGCATAACAATAAGTAGGTGCCATGAAATGCTACTTCATAAAAAAGACAATGCTTTTATGTTGGCAATAAATCTTAATCTCAATCTATATTAAAGCTGAGTACTAACAATGACGTATCAGAATGCCACATCATCGATCACAACTTCCCCTTTGTGTCTGTTTTACATCCTATAGACATGAATACAGCATAACAAAACAACTAGAAACGGGAACCCATGCTTAAAAATCAAGAAACTGAAACCTACTATAAAACGAATTTCATTTATTAAACCAAATGAGGAATGATGTTTCGTTTACCACCACACCACACATAAATTAGGCGAGTCTCAGCTAGCACTTGTGTCTAGGGCAAGAAGACAATGTTGTTAAGAAACTTTGGCATGCCAAACATTTGACGGTAAAATAAAGTGTGGTCCAACAAGCAAACACGGGCCTACATTTGTTGGGGCTAAGTGGAGTGAAAAATGAAACATGCCCTTACTCCTAATTTATTTTCATACTTAAGGTTTCTTACTTAACTTTTTTTCAAAAATCATTAAAAAAAATTGTAGAGCTCAATCATAGTACAAAGCCAAAGAAAAATGTGACACTAAACTAATATAGCATTTACCTGGATACAGATTACATGATAATCCCACAAGACAAATCCATTATCATTACTACTTGCTTTCTGATACCAGAGAGGAACCTGCAATCCCAATAAAAATACTTCACAACCCCTAAAAAGTAACACAAAAAAGGGGAAACTGCAATCTAAAGAAGGATTTAAAGAAAAGGAAGTAATACACACTAAAATATTAAAAGAATAATACAGAGGATAAAATAATATCACCTTCTTTTCCTCATTTGATATGAAAACAGCGTAAAGGTCAGTGCCCGCAGGATCAGCAAGTCCAGATCTAATCAGTTCCTTACATAGCAAGTACACATTTTCTTCGCTACACAGTGGAAATTAAATCCAGGTGTTATTCAATGGATAAAAACAGCAAACAACTTTGAATTTCGAGAGGATGAACATCAATAATTCAACACTCATGAATGAAATAATGGCATCAATTCTGTACATTACACATTATATAATGGTTTAGGAGTGTCATGCAATAGTAAGGTTTATAACTATAGTTGAAGAATCATCCTCAATATGTACACGCTTACTCCAAATCATAACATCCGAAGAAATCTTACATCAGTATGTAATAAGTGATAAGCAATTAAATCGACCTAAAAAACAATTAAAAGCAAAGTTTCCACAGAATAAACTTTTATATTTGCTCCAAGGAATCAATCAATTATCATGATTTATGTTACACTTACACGTCATTGGCGTTTTTCGTAGTAGGACCTAATCCTTTAGCTGCCACTGCTATATACTTCACGTGTGAGATTGGTATCATATTCACAGGAATGTGTTCACCGATATATACACTAAAAAAATCCTACAAATAACTGAACAAGAAACTGTAGGGTGATAACAACTAACATGGCTGTAACACTTCAGCGTCTCCTCCACAGCTAGTAAATATAGACAATCTTATATGAGCTAGTCTTGGACAGGCTTTAATTACTTAGCACATGAAAACACATGGAAATAAAAGCCTTTTTATGCATGTACATAAACGATACTAGGTACACAGTTTGGGGTTTTAGGCCAGAACGAATGATAGAGATTGCATCCTGATATGAAGTTTCAGACCCGAACGAGGGATGCTCGCATTCAATATCTCTAGTCTCTATTCCAATTAGCACGTCACTGACAGTCTGACACACTCTAAGTACCTTCAACACAAATCAGTAAAATCTACTCCTATATAGGTAAATAACTGGATAGGGAAGATCTCTCTCGTCATTGAGAAACCTTTTCACCTCTTAGGATCCTACCCAGAACCTCCCTGTGTTCGAGTATTCGACGGGAAGAACTAAGAATACGTGGTACAGCCATGGCTACCAATTTGAGCAAGTACGGATCAAGGCGAAGGGATCGGTTACCAGTAGTATGGGGTGTGGGTGAAGGTTGCGACATCAGGGGGCGGGTCGCTCGGCGCCGACGTATGGAGAGGCGGAGAAGGGGGAGAGTGGTCTGCGCCGGCGGCTGCTCCGTCGTCGGCCATGGAGAGACGCGAGTGGTCGGCGAGGCTTGCCCAGGTAAGCAGGCAGGCAAGAATAAGGGCTTATCACTTGTGGGCTGTCGGAAGTTACTGCAACCATGGGCTTATTTGAGCCTCTTACTGGACTCAGGCCCACGGACCGTTCTAATCCAGTGAGTCCAGTCAGCCACGCCGCCTCGCCGTCCCGGCCCGATCCGCCGTCTCCGCCAGTCCGCCGCCATCCCTCTAAACCCCTCTTCTCCGCGCCGGCGAGCCCGACCGCACCCGCTCCCCCGACCTCACTAAGTTTCCTCCCCGCCTGCGCCTGCAACGCCGAGCCGCGGCGTTGCCGCTCCGTGGTCGGTTTCTTCCTCGTCTGCACCTGCGCCGCCGCCGCGTCGTCGCCGGCTCAGGCTCGGTCTGTCACCGGTTTGGTCTCCGCCTTCGTCTCCGCGCGTCGTCTCCGCCGCTAAATGGTCCGCGGCCATGCGCGCTAGGTGGTGGGCGGAGCCGCCCTAGCGCACGCTACCTACGAGCTGCAGGTAGAAATTGCCGGC
Source organism: Poa pratensis (assembly GCA_947311845.1). Taxonomy (NCBI): domain Eukaryota; kingdom Viridiplantae; phylum Streptophyta; class Magnoliopsida; order Poales; family Poaceae; genus Poa; species Poa pratensis. Next base: position 21,048,588 of record CAMZMU010000067.1, read on the forward strand.
GAGGGGAGCTCCAAATTGTTCTCCGATGGCGAGGAAATATGTCTTCCGTCGCCGGCGGCTTCGCTCGGCCGGCGACGAGGACCGCCTCAGTGCGCTCCCTGACGATCTTCTTCTGCATATCCTGCGCCGTCTCGGCACCCGCACGGCGCTCGGCACCGGTGTGCTCTCCAGGCGCTGGGCTAACCTCCTCCGCGAGCTGCCCGTCCTAGATCTCCGAGTCACGGACACGCTACCACAGCGCTACCGCCGATGCCTCCTCCGCCGCGGTGAGGCCTCATCGCTGCCGCTGCTTCCTGAATCTTCCAGCAGGCTAGCCGCTATAACGGGGCGGTACGAGCGTCGCGCAATGCGCAACATGGTTGGCTCCGTCAAGGGCCTGATATTGGCTAGCAGAGCAGCTCACCGTCGCCGGCGTGTGAACAAGCTATCGCTCGAGGTCTTCGCCTGCAGCACCTCTCCCTGGATCAACCGATTGGTCGTGGACGCCGTCGATTCCTGGGGCGTCAGGGATCTCGAGGTCGTCGCCACCCTGACGGAGCCGATCGCATTTCCGCCTCCGGTGTACAGATTCCCCCATGGTCTCATCAGCAGAAAGCCGGTCGAGTCCAGCCTGCAAAGCCTGAAGCTTGCCAACTGTCTGCCCCCGCCGCTTCAGGGGTTCGCTGCACTCACCACACTCATCTTGCAAGACTTGCCCAACTCCACACCGGCGGCCGTCTACGAGGCCTTGGTTGCTGCGTGCCCACAGCTGCAAGTTCTTCATCTCGTGTCCTGCCGGTTCGAAAGTCTACACAGGAGGCTGGTATTTGACGCCCCCATGTCAGGAATCAGGGAGCTTGTCATTGACGACTGCTGCTTGTTGCGGACGGTTGAGCTCCGCTCTCTCCCGAAGCTTCAGAGCCTTGCTACATTGCACACCTTGTGCAGTTGTGCTCCGACGCAGCCCCGTGCCTTGAGAATGTGAAATTTGTCTTCGATGTTGACTCACTGGAAGGAGAGAGTTTAACTGTCGTAAATGGCTTGATGCTAGACCACATCTATTGCACGCTGATTCAGTTCTTTCGAAGCGCCCATAGCATGACAGAGCTTACCCTCCGGTTTACCAGGCCAGGTTTATGGATCGCCCTTAAGAATCCCTTTTGTCCAATGCATAATCTCAGGAGGCTACTGGTTGTGGATATGCCTTCAGCCCTTGATGTCTCTGGGCCCCACCTCCTCATCGAGGCAGCACCATTGCTAGAGAGCATCCATGTTCATGCCCCGCAATGCGAAGATGAGTCGGGCCAAGAGATACCATGGCAGCCGCCCTCAACTTCACGCCACTGCCATCTGAAGGAGCTGGTGGTTGTTGGTTTTCGGAAAACAGAGAGACATATTCGCCTTGTGAGGTACACCATGGAATTATCCACGGCACTGCGCCGTGTCGCTCTGTTCAAGTATGGCCATGTCAAGGACAAGGGACCCTGTGGCTGGGAAATGGTAACACAGCAAAGCACGTGGAGCAACGAGGAGCAACTTGCAGTCCTGGATGGGATCTCCTGTTCAACAGCCCAAATCGAACTGGTGCTAGGCTGAATCCAATTTGTGTACTGTATGCAGGAAGTGATAATGATCGTGGGTTTGATTTATGTTATTTGAGAAAATAAGGTTGATCATGTTGTTCTGGTTTTCATCCTGCTGAAGAAATGTATGGATCTACATGCTATGTAACTGAAATTTTTCTGTTACATTCTGCTGCTTTGCATTTGAATTTGCTGAATAATGAGGTCAATATGTTGGAGTGTCACTTTTTCAATATATCCCAAAAGTTCCAGTTTTATGGACTTCATTTAGCTAAAGTGCTAAACATGAGATGGCCACCATGCACTGATGCTCGATTGCTTGTAAGTGCCCTACTTTGTCTATGGCTTGCCTTCTGTATCACTATTTTGGCTGGTGATAGGATAGAACAGAGGCTAATTGAAGCCTGATTTGGTCTTGCCACTAATCGAACATTTTCCACTGTTCTATTAAATTAAGTACCTGCTGTTATTCTTGAACTAATTTATTTACAGTCCATTGGGATGAATCTGTACTCTTTAGACCTCAACCACGAGATGTCCTTTGGTGTCTGAAAAATTAGTTGTATGCCTGATGTAAGAAACTTTGATTTGGGATTTCCTTTTCCTTATAAACAAAGTTGACAAAGATAAAACATGCTACATGAACCAGCTTCTTGAGCACACTATCTTTCATGTTACGAAAGAGTCATGTAACTTGGTAATTGTGCATTTTTTTCTTAATATGATACACCATTTCTGTCAAGTACAGTCAACTATCTTGCATTTCCGCAGAGGAGGAAATGTAGTGCTAGGAGACAGCCTATGATAGTAGTTGGTCTGGAAGTAGATCCTAGCCAGAAAGGTTTGTTCATTACTCACTACACAAATTGTATTTTGCAGAATTTATTTGGCATCATATTTTCTTGTTGTGTCCTATGAATTTTCGTGACAGATTATTCTAAGAATGTGTCCCGATCTAGAAATCAACTAAAATCAAATTGTCCACGGAATAACTTTCCATATATGCTAAAGAAGGCCAAAGTTTAATAAGAAATTAGCAAACCCATTCAATTAATTTGAAAACTCATTAGGATATTATAACTTAGTGATAATCTGCTAAAACTTGGCATGTTGTAAAAACAAGCAACTAGCTGCATTACAAGTTTTATATTATTCCATTCCTAGTAAGTGACTAATTTGATTCAAATACGATTTCATTCCAGATGTCAATTATCATCATGATTGATGTTCGCGTGACTGGGGTTTCCCATAGTAGGGCTGTGGGCTGCCACCACACACCCCAAAGATACTGCAAACAATAGTTTGAAATTAACAAATAGCAACTATATTGCATTCTGAACTTACAACACTGCATGCTCGATACATCTAGTCGCCACATTTCCTGAACGTACTTTTTTTTCTATGCTCTGTTATAAAAGGAAATTTGGTAGAAAACTTATTTCACCATCTATTACTAACCTCATCCGAAAACCACCTGACAGTAAGTCAGCAATTATAAGTAGAAATACGTTGTCTAACTTTATCATTATAATGCTAAAGCAGGCATACTGGCAGCCAAAAAAACCAGTGAAGGAAACATGGCATATTACTGTAACAGAGATTATTATATTTGTTCCAGAATTATTTACAGAAAGTGAAATCAACTGTCCGTAAGAGGTAACACTTAAGATCTTTCGTAATGTGGAGAAAAGAGAATGAACGGGAGAGTGAGGTCGCAGCCTGTAATTTTTTAGACAATTTGTAAACACTTGGACACCTTATAGACAGGTTTATGCCCATTTCATGCATGTTATCTATTATCTTGCAATACAAAGTTATGGCAATTGTACAAGGTGTCTTTAATTTATCTATAGATGACCTGGAAGATTAGTACAGACAGAATTTTCGATTTTTGACTGCATCACTACTAATAGATATATTATCTAAACTACACATATATGCCCTTAGGATCAGATAACTGGACACTAACATCTTTATTACTGCAATGGCGTCGGATCTGCTTTCAACCAGATGTGCGCCTCGTCATAGCATAGTTGCACCTAGATGTCCTGATCATGTGAACGGGTCACATGCTAACTGATTTGTTCCGGTCCCACATTAACTAACACATCTTGGTATAATTTTAGTTTCAACTTTAAACACATGTTTCCATGTTTCTATTATTTTTGTGTGTACCATTTTATTTGAGGTAATGTGATTTTGTTACTTCGTCACATTTTTTGCTCTAAAAAACACTGATATATGTGTGCTTTCCTTTTTTACGGGACATTGCTTGATACATTTCTTTTTTCTGGGGAACACCTTGCTTGATACATGTGCCAAGTGGGTACCTTGCTTGATGCTCAAGTAGAAATATAATCTTCAGCACATATCATCAGCATTCCCCTGATTTTGCAACTATATGTACCGCCGCCTCTGGTGGCCTGCTGATTTCACCCATCAGCAAAGAGCCAAGATCATCTCCGTCACGACAAATTGAGGTATAACGGACAAAACATGTTTTGCATATTTCCATTCAGTTGTTTACTTTGTTCCTCTTCTATCTTTTTTTACATCTTCCGGATGTTTGTGAACAGATTAAGTAGACGATACTTAGCTGTTTAAGTAGTGCGTACGTCTATGTATGGATGCATCTGCATGAATTTATGTGTCAACTAATTTGTAGGATAAACGAGCTGGGACGCAGGAGCCATGGCTGTTGTCCTGGATGCTTTGGTGCCGTATGTGAAGAAGATGATCACAAGCATGGCAGAAGAAGAGGTGCGCATGCTGCTAGGTGTCTCCAGCGAGATCAAGAAGCTGGAGGCCAACCTGGTTTACTTGCAGGGCTACCTCGCCGATGCAGAGAGAAGGCGCATCACCGACAAGAGCGTGAAGGTGTGGGTGGGGAGGCTCAAGGACGCCATGTACGAGGCCACTGATATCCTTGAGCTCTGTCAGCTCGAGGCCATGGATCAGCGACAGGAGGAGCACAGCAGGGAAGCCTCCAACACGAGCCGTTTCTGCTCTCTCGTAGGACAGTTCAAGAAGAAGCTGCAGAGTTTCCTCGAACCGTTTCTGTTCTGCCCGCAGAACCCCGTGTTTGCCCACGAGGTTGGCGGCCGTATCAAGAAGCTGAATGGGGACCTGGACAGCATCCGCAAGGATGCAGCTGCTTTCAACTTCGTCAACCTCGGCTCCTACGAGGAACGGAGAAGGCCGACAGATTCGGCAAAACGCAGCAGGATCAGCAAGACGACCCCCGGGTTCGACGAATCGGCCATCGTGGGGGACAGGATCGAGAAGGACACGGAGGAGCTGGTGCAGAATCTATGCAGCCATGGCCACGATAGCGGCACCACCAAGGTGAAGGTGGTGTCTATCGTTGGCCCCGGCGGCATGGGCAAGAGCACCCTCGCCAAGAAGATCTTTGCACAGGAGGCCATCAAAGAGGAGTTCATAACCAGGATATGGCTGAGTGGAGAAAGTATCCGGTGGAAACCCAGTTTCAATGGAAACCGGTGAAAACCACGAAAAAATCATATTTAAAAACTTCAAAAAATTCTTAGCAAAAATGTATTGCGTTGGGGATGTAAAGTTTTATAGGCATGCAAAATGGCAAGTTGAAACTCTAAGTTTTTTAGGAGATACAAAAATGACAAAATCAGCAATGAATAGTGCTTCAGCAGTGAATAGCTCCTAAACAAATTTGAGTTTCAAGTTGCCATTTTGCATGTCCGTAGAACGCTACCTTCCCAATGTAATGCATTTTTGGTTAGAATTTTTTTGAACTTTTAAACATGATTTTTCCGTGGTTTTCACCGGTTTCCACCGAAACTGGGTTTCCACCGGATATTCTCTCGGCTGAGTGTCACTCAACATTTCAACAAGGCGGAGCTGCTGAGAGCCGCCATCACGCACGCCGGGGGCAGGCATGGCGAGGAGAAGGACGAGTCCATCCTTGAGAAGACCCTCACTGACACCCTTTCTGTGAACAAATTCCTGCTGGTCTTGGACGATATGTGGAGCGACGGAGCATGGAAGGAGGTGTTCCGGGTCCCCGTCGTTAATGCGGGTCGTAGACAACCGGGGAGCCGTGTCCTGGTCACCACAAGAAATGAAGACGTCGTTCTGAAGATGGGAGCTTCGAGCAGTGACCAACTCCATGTCAGCAAACTAGATGACGAAGATGCCTGGTGCTTGCTCAAAAAACAGCTGCCGCAACAAGAGGTAACTAACTCTATTAGTTGGTTATTTTGTGCTGCTACTACTTAATCATCAGTGCGCTTGTAACATAGAATTATTTAAGTCTAGGTTAATCTGCAAGATGATTTTCTGCTTCTGCACTAGTGTTTAATTAGTTAACACCTCTTCTTGTTTTTTGCTTCCAGAATGCAATCATGCCAATTAGATTCTGCAAGGTTGTAGACTAACCATCCACTATTCTAATCATAATCTTGACATGATAAGCAAATGGATGGTTAGTCTACAACCTTGCAGAATCTACCGGCTGTACTTTGTACACTTGTACTACTCTACTACTGTTTAATGAAATAGCAGCTCTGACTGCATTTTCGTCTAAATTTTTTTGAGATATGACTATACAAATTAATAATTGGTTGGATATCAAATCTACAGTAGGAAAGACTGGACAATTGTGCACAAATGTTTAGTTTTTAATTTTGATTTATAATGTATTCATGGAATATTTTAATTTATTAGAAACTAGATTTCTACTTTTTCAGTTTTTTCGGAATGAAAATATTTTTTTTCTTACGACATAACAATTGGAAGAATGTAGATTACAACCTTCAACTTTTAAACCAGGAAAATCCCTCACCCCTCGGAACCAAACAATTTACAGACCTCAGACCATCGCAAAGTGGTTTGACCCTTTTAATCAGGTTTTATATAACGTGGCACATACGTGTTTCCCACATCACACTACCTTATCACATTCCGTAAATTCAAAATATTTTTTGAAAGAGGATTCAAGAAACACTAAAAGAAAACTTTGTTATCTTGTAATTCAAAATAAAAATCTTCCAGATTTAGTTATTGTGGGTAAACATATTTTGCAATTTAAGTAACAATAAATAGGACTTTATTTTTGTAGAAAATATACCTAGATAATAACTTTTGTAAAATTATTGTTTATAAATATTCTGCATTTCAGTTTTGAAATAAAAAGTTCAAAATATTGTTTTTGAATTGTGCCAGGGTTTTCTAATTTGTTTCCTTTTTAATGATTTTTTATAATTGACGGATTTTCTAATGTGTTTGTTCAAAAGTTGGTGACATGGCATGTAATGTGGTGCCATGTCAACTCAATACCGGGGTTGACTCGTCACAACGGTTTACTCTGTCCAGTTTTGATAGAGGGTTAAATTTACCTTCTTTTTGTTGAAAGATGTAATCTGAACTCTGTCAATAGTTGAAGTTTGGAAAACTATCTTTCTCTTCGATATTGAAAAATGATGTGATGCTTCAGTTTCAAAACTTCATATATTTGAATATTAATTTTTATTCCAAAATTGAATAATAAAAGTTACTTAATTTTCCCTTCTGCATATATATATTTTGAGATCACACAAGTTGGAAATTTTATCCAAAATACTGGCGTGATCTCAAAACATAGATACTTTCAAAAATAAAATACCATTGTTTTATGGTAACTATTAGTTATTAACCATGAACTTTTGCATATATTGAGGCAGAAATCATTTTTATACAAGATTTCCAATTTATGTATATTTTGATCATAAGATTCTTTTCTTCAAACTTTATATAATTTATTTATAGACACCACACTTTGAAAAAAAATCCACTGGACATTTTTTAAAGCACTACTTAATATAAGGACACCATATATTTAACTATGCACATATGCGACCACATGTATATCAAGATGTAAACAAGCAACAGTGCAGATTACCATTGCTAAGTAGTCTTATACATCTGCAGGACGGTAGCGAGAGTGGTTTTGATCAGCTAAAAGATGTTGGGATGAAGATTATTAAACAATGTGATGGTTTACCACTTGCTATTAAAGTGATGGGAGGACTTTAAGCACAAGACACCCAAGCGAACGTGAATGGGAAATTGTGCTGAATAAGAATCTTGATTGGGAAGAATATGGGTCACAGGAGGAACTGAACTACTCAGTGCATTTGAGCTATGACGATCTATCTCCAGAGCTGAAGCAATGCTTTCTATACTACTCACTTTTCCCTAAGGGTTCAGATTTTATAGAGGATATAGCTACTAGCATGTGGATCAGTGAAGGGTTTGTTCAACCTGATGAGAGGTCAGAGTCAGGCCAACAAGATCTAGAAGAAATAGGAGTTGAGTACCACCGGGAGTTAGTCGCTAGGAATCTTTTAGAGCCCGATGAGTCAAGTGAGAGTGGATGGGTATACATCATGCATGATGTTGTCCGGTCGTTTGCTCAATTTGTGGCTAGGGAAGAAGCGCTTGTGGTTCTAAAGGAGCAAACTGACATTAGAAGTCTTCTTTCGCACAACCAGAAAATCCGCCGTCAATCTATAAAATTGGCTAATTCAGTACTAGAGTGGAATATCCTAGAGAAGCTGGAGTCACTAAGGACACTAGTTATAGCCTGCAACTTTAATCCTGGTGGTGGTTCTTCACTTGCTAGCTTTGCTAGTTTACGGGCATTAGATATAAGCTTTGCAGACTGTGACTGGTTGGTTGACTATCTGTGTCACTTGAGGCACCTAAGATACTTGTCATTCACTGCCACGGATATTTCTAGGCTGCCCATGACATCCATAAGATGAAGTTCCTCCAGCACATTGGACTGTTCAACTGCACGAAGCTGAACAAGCTTCCTGACAGCATTACAGAACTGGGGCGTCTAAGGTATATTTCCTTAGATGGGTCCAGTGTTGATGTTGTACCAAAGGGGTTTGGCGGGTTAAAAATTGAGGTCAATATACGGGTTTCCAGCAAAGATGGTTGGTGGGTGGTGCACTTTAGAAGAATTAGAGTCCCTTTCTCATCTTAGGACTCTTAGAATACAAGGTCTAGAAAATGTGCCTGATGGTTCAGTTGCTGCAAGGGCCATGATTAGCAACAAGAGGCACCTAAGCTTTTTGGACTTGATCTGCCACAAGAATGAGGAAGAGGAGGAGGAGGAGGAAGAGGGTGACGAGGGAGAGGAGGAGGGAAAAAGACAAGTGATTGCGGAAAAGGACCAGGAGAAAATTGAGACGGTATTCGATGAGCTCCGCCCCCCACCATACTTGGAGGATCTATTCATGTCGGGATACTTTGGTCGTCGGCTACCAAACTGGATGTGGACTCCACTGCAACGGTCTTCAAGAGCTTGAGGGGTGTTATGCTCACGCGTATGCACTACTGCACCCAGCTACCCGATGGTTTGTGCGGTATCTTCAGTTTGGAACAACTGGTGATTGACTATGCTCCAGCCATCGAGCTTGTCGGTCCTGGGTTCCAAACACTTCCAAGTGAAGATGCAGGCGGTGCCATTGTTACAAGGCCGTTCCCTAAACTGAATATCCTGGAGCTGCGCGGTATGTCTGGATGGAAGGAGTGGGACTGGGAGGAGGAGCAGGGCAAAGCCATGGCCATGCCTGCCCTGGAGAATCTCAGTATCACGGACTGCATGCTCATCCATCTTCCTCCAGGACTTGCTAGCAACGACAGGTATAACCTGAGGACGATCTACCTGAGTGGGCTGATTATCCTGGCGTCTCTGGAGAATTTCCCTTCGGTTGTAGAGCTCGATGTGCTCTACTGCCCCAAGCTCAAGAAGATCAGTGGCTTCTCCATGCTGTGGAAGATAACTATTAGTGATTGCCCAGAGCTGGAGGTGCTGGAGGTGTCCCTGTGCTCAAGAGCATGCTGCTGGATGATGAGCCATGGGAGATTGTCGGAACACCTGCAAGGTGTGTACCCAAGGGGTACCAAGCTGGGCTGCAGCGTCAGCTCCGACAAAACCTAACTATTATCAGGTAGTTCTGACCTCAGAGACAACCAACGACGAAGACATGCGCCACCGGGCGTCCATCCCTATGCTTATAAGAATGTAACGAGACAGCATTATACTTCTCTTCCTGAAATCATCCTTTGAGCATGAGAATTGCTGCTCACCTGGGACTATAATTCTTTACCAGGCTTTGAATGGCTAACTGAATCTGTCGATTTGCATAGACAGGATGGATGACTGAATCTGTCGAGACGCCAAAATTTCTAAGGATGTCTTATTACATAAGAGGGCGGATTGGTAGTGCCAAGTGTATGTTTTGCATCAAGAATGAATCTGCGCAGTATTTTTTATTGTACAGTTGCTAGATATATATGGAATGTGGGTGCAATGTGCCTTTAATTTGAAAGCTGCGCCAAATGCTTTGACTGATCTTCTGATCTTGGTAAAGAGGTTTCCTGTAAAAGTTAGATTGATTATTTCGGTAGGGAATTCAGTGTTTTTTTTTTTTTGACCTAAACACGCAACTTTATTGATTACAGAACATCAATACAAAGAGTCTTCCGGATTGACACCGGAGCACAAACTGAAATGAAACCTAAGGTAGATAAATCACAAGAACGGGCCAGAATATGAGCCGCTTTATTGAGGGAACGCCTGACGTGTTTGAACGAGACCGATGCAAAGCTCGCCATCATAGAATTGATCTCCGAGACCACCACTCCCACCATAGACCGATCAGGTGTAGGAGTAGAAATGCGCTGGATTAGAGACAAGCAGTCAGATGCAAATGTCACCTTATCGAAGCCACGCTCCTTAGCGACAAGGATCACTCGCCGGAGTGCCAATGCCTCCGCCATCTCCGGGGCGGGGAACCCAGGAAGGGGTTCACTGACTGCAAGGATGCACTCTCCTCTATCGTCTCTGAAAACAGCACCAACAGCAGAACGAACTGCAAGGATGCACTCTCCTCTATCGTCTCTGAAAACAGCACCAACAGCAGAACGACACTGTTCCGGGAACAACGCAGCATCCACATTTACCAGAATCTCTCCAGCCGGCGGCGGTGTCCACTTCTGAGCTTCGCTGGACTCACACCTATTGGCTGGTTTGATCTTGAAGCAGTGCTGCACAATCATGTTCACGTACGCAATGATCTTCAGACTTGTTTGCTTCGGATTAGGGCACTGCTGGTTGTTGCGCACATCATTCCGTGTCTCCCATATATGCCAGCAGCCCACCGTGAGGACCGTGGCCTCCAACTCGGTTGCTCGCTTCAAGAAGTCGAATAACCAATGCTTGGGTGACATGAAATCACGTCTAGCAAGTTGAAGACCGAAGTTGATTTTCACTAACCACCAAACCTCTCTTGCAAACTGACATTGAAGGAAGGTGTGCTCGACATCCTCCTCCCTGCCACAGAAAACACAGGCATTGCTCGCAGGTATGTGGCGGTGAACCAGTTGAACGCCACTCGGCAAGCAATCATGTGCGAACCTCCACATGTGAATTTTCATCTTGCCGGGCGCGTTAATTTTCCAGAGCAGCTTCCATTCTTTCTCCTCGTTAGCAACCGAGGATGAAGAGCCCCCACCTCGTTTACTACGAGAGACAAAGAAGTTGTTCGATCGTGCAAGGTTATACGCTGACCTGACCGAATACATACCGTTCTTGGTGTGCGGCCAGCGAACATAGTCTCCACCGTTCTTGCTAATCTGAATTTGCAGAATCTGGTCTGCCGTCTCCTTGCGGAAGAAGGCATTGACAGTCTCAGGAATCCAAGACTTCGTGTGCTCATCGATTAGGCAGTGTACGGTGGCAACAGCCGGGATCGGCTTAGCAGGGCGAAGCATGTATGCCGGAAGGTCTGGGATCCAATTATCGGAGGTGATATTCACTAACCGTCCATCGCCGATGCCCCATTGCGCTCCACGGAACAACTCCCGCCCAAACAGGATACTACGCCAGGTGTATGAAGAAGACCGGGGTTTTGGTGCATGCCAAAAATCAGTGTAGGGGAAGTACCGTCCTTTCAAAACCCTGGCGCATAAAGAAGATGGCTCCGTAAGCAGCCGCCAGCCTTGCTTGCCGAGCATAGCCTGGTTAAACAGGACCATATCGCGGAAGCCCATACCTCCGAGAGGTTTAGGGGCCGAGAGCCATTTCCAAGACCTCCAATGAAGTTTTCGTCTCCCATCTTCAACTCCCCACCACTGATTAGCCACAACGGACCTCATTTTCTTGCAAGTTGAGACCGGTAGTTGAAAACAACTCATGACATGGGTCGGAATAGCCTGGATAACTGCCTTGAGAAAAGTTTCATTGCCAGCACGGGACAGAGGCCTATCCGTAATCCCATTCATACGCTTCCAGATCATGTCATAGAGAAAGTTAAACGTCGCTTTGGGGAGCGACCAACGGAGGTAGGCATACCCAAATATCTATCATTTAGGATCTCACTTTGCACCCCAAGGCTGCTCTTAACTCTATTCTTGATCAAGTCATCACAATGGTTGACAAAGAATACCGAGGATTTGTCCAAATTAATTTTCTGACCGGATCCATCACAGTATAACTTCAGCGTCTCCTTGAGGGCATCCACGCCCCTACCATCACTCCGTGCAAAGAAAATGCTGTCATCCGCAAACAGTAAATGAGAGATAGGGGGCGAGTCTACCATTTCTGATACCATAGAGCTCATCTCGGTCCTCCCTTTGTTGCAGTAAACATGACAGTCCTTCAGTGCATAAGAGAAATAAGTAGGGGCTGATGGGATCCCCTGCCGAATGCCCCTAGAGGGCACCACTGGTTCAGTTAGCTCACCATTCACACGAACAGCATACCGAACACAGGTCACACATCGCATCACTGACTGAATCCAAGAGGGCGCGAAGCCCAGCTTGGTAAGGCATCCATGGAGATAGTCCCATTCAACACGGTCATATGCCTTCATCATATCAATCTTGAGAGCGAAAAAAGGCCTCTTACAGTCTTGTTGGCGAATGGTATGTAGACACTCAAAAGCAATGAGAGCATTGTTCGTGATAAGTCTGCCCGGAACAAATGCACTTTGTTGCTCAGAGATAATAGATGGGAGAATCACTTTCAGCCGGTTCGCCAACACTTTAGACGCAATCTTGTAAATCACATTACATAAACTGATAGGGCGGAAATTCTTCAGATGTTTCGGTTTGGCCACCTTCGGGATCAGGACAATAATGGAGTCACAAAAACCCTCTGGCACCTCCCCTCCTGACAAAAAGGACCTCACCGCATTACTAATTTCCTCTTTAAAGAAATCCCAGTGAGTCTGATAGAACAGCGCCGGGAAACCATCGGGCCCTGGAGCTTTCGTTGGACCCATTTGGAAAAGTGCAGCGCCGATTTCGTCATCAGTATATTGATGGCATAGATCTTCATTCATATCCGCTGTCACTTTAGACGGAATAGCATCTAACACTGCATCCACTGAGGTACAAGTTTCTGAGGTAAAAAGATCTTCATAAAAACCCTGAACCATACCTTTGATCTCTCCTTGCACCTCACATTTGGAGCCATCTGCACGAAGTAAGACATCAATCTTATTGGTCTTGCGTCTAGCAGTAGCCCTAGCGTGAAAGAAAGAGGTGTTGCGGTCACCCTCCTTGAGCCAATCAACCCTGGATCTCTGACGAGCCATGATCTCCTCCCGCTCAAAGAGCTCACACAGCTCCCGCTCTGCCTCTTTCTCTGCCAGCACAGTCTGATCGGTCAGCTCCTGCTCACGGATGTCACGTAATTTTCCCTCAAGCTGCCGAATCCTCTTGCGGACTGAGCCAAACGTAGCTCGGCTCCAGTCTTTCAGAGAGGAAGCAACACGATTCAGGTTAGACCATGTGGACTGTAAAGATGAGACGCTGGTTCTCCCTTCGGACCAGGAATTTTCGAGAACTTCCTTGTAGTCAGGTGCACGCAGCCACATCGCTTCAAACCTAAAACCATGTTGCACAGGAACACGCAAAGCAGGCCGCATACCCTGCAAAGAGATGAGGATGGCGTAGTGGTCCGAGGATGTGGTGATAATGTTCTCAACCGAGCAGTCCTCAAACATACTTGAGAAACCACCATTCGCCACCGCTCTATCGAGCCGAACCTTCACGTTATTGTCAGCTCCCTGCCTATTACTCCAGGTGTATTTGGGACCCTCAAAACCCAAATCCCGCAGCTCACAGTCCTGCAAACAGTCACGGAAGGCATTGATCTGCGTTTCAGTACGGTCACGGATCCCCAGATGCTCGTCTTGACTGAGTACCTCGTTGAAATTTCCACAACACAGCCATGGGCCATTCCACCGAGCACGCATAAACCGAAGAAACTCCCAGAACTCATGACGGTGATCTCTGCGAGGTTCTCCATACACAAAGGTTGCTCTCCACTTTATTCCATTTTCCGGTGAGATATGAACATCGATGCACCGGGCATTACAGGGCATAACAGTAACGGAAACAGAAGACGACCAAAACAAGGCTAAGACACCACTTAGACCTGAGCTACTAACAACAAAACATCCAGAGTATCCTAATGACCACATAAAGCTTCGAACTCTGGAATCCCTCATCTTTGTTTCTGACAAGAAGAGGAGGGAGGGGCGGTGAACTCTCACAAGCCAGCGGAGCTCGCCAACTGTCGCGTCTGACCCCAAACCGCGACAGTTCCAGCATAGAAGTCTCATTGCGTGCGGCGGGGCTGCACCACAGCGCCCGCCTGATCCGCCGATCCATTGGTCTCACTTTTCCGATTCTTGTTCGAGTCAGAGCTGTCAGCACCCGACGTCAGAACCTCGCCCACATCCGGAGCTGGTCCACTAGTACGCACCACTAGAGCTAGTGGGCTCTCCACCTCATCCGTCAGCAAAGGAGTAGTCTTAGCCTTGTACACTTGCACACTTTTACGTTTTTGGCCGGAGATCACACTCCCATCCTGACCTGCAGCTCTCCCTTTCACAGACCCTTCACCGGTCTTAGCTGCCTTGGTACGGGAACGCGGCTGCTTCTTCTTCCCTGGAGAGGAAACCTCACCATCAGAGTCCTTCTTTTTTGCTGCAGCCGCCCCTTTATTGCCAGGCTGAGAGGGCCGATCCTTCACAGGAGAGGGCGATCGACCCATTCCAGCCGACATCGAGCCACTCGACGCTTGGGCTCCTGTGCCTTCTTCTTCCTCTCATCTGGAGCACACAGAAATTCCGCCGAGTAAGGATGTCTCCCATTAGCATCACGATCACCTGGATTTAGACAGGCCGTGGACGAGTGACCGATTAACCCACAGGAGAAGCAGTAGCGTGGTAAGTGCTCATATTGGAGCTCAAACCAATCAGTAGTATTGCGGCGCTGCGAGAAAACCGTGACTCCCCGCTGCAGCGGTTTGTCAACATTGATCTCCACACGCACTCTCATGTAGTCCCCCCAGCATCGCCCGGATGCATCACAGTCCACCACCGGGACACTTCCTTCCGCTCCAATGGAGCTGGCAATCACAGAACCCGACCGCCTTTGCATGTAGCCAAAGGGCAAGTTCATGATCCTGACCCACACCTTCAACTTGTTGAAGATCAGGTCACTAGGCTTCAGATCGACGTTGAAGTCTTGCAGGAGCACCGCGCTAGTACCGACAACCCAAGGAGGGCCGTCTAACACGCGATCCATGTCTATCTTGGTGGCAAACTCGGCGACGAAGATGTTGCTGCCACCAGGATTCAGCAGAAGTCCACGCGGGTTGCCCCACGCCGGACGCAAAGCGGCGGAGATCGTACTGATGTGCAGGATAGTGGGGGAGAGGACCTTGCCGACGAGGGTCCACTTGGAGTGCGTCGTGTAAGCTTCGGCACCCTCATCGAGCACCACAGCCGCGGCCTCTGCCGCCATGAGCCGAAGCCGCCCCATCATCTCCTCAACATCCACATCAGATCCATCCGCCGCCATCGATGGTTGAGGGGTCATAGCAGGACCCCTTGGAGAACCAGAGATCGCCGCCGGTGCGGCCTCGATGGCTAATTTGCCGCTTCCACTCCCTCCCGACAGGCCCGTCATCGTTGTCCCCACCGTCCTCCCGACGCCCAAGAGCGGGTAGCAATCTACGACAGCCCCTGAATCGCTCCGAGGCAGCGAGAGATCAAGCGAGGGGTTCCTAGGGCAAAAGGAGAGAGGGGAGGACACGAGAGAGAGATCACACCCGCGAGCGCGACCCAAACGTGGTTTCAAACCCTAGGTTTAGGCGATCGCCATGGGAATCGCCATAGCCCTAGGAGAGAGAAAAAACCTCGGAAATTCAGTGTTATTGTGGGAAATCTGGAAAGCTAGAAATGAAGCTTTCTTTCAAGGGGTTAATCCTTGGTATCCCACCAGTATAGCTTACTCGATTGCTCTCTGGTGTGGTTTAAAAACGCAAACCTGCCGGCAAAGCAGTCATTCTGGTGGCCACGACGTGTTTCGCATGAGACAGGGCTAGGGTCCCTGGGGTCCTATGATCCTGATTAGTAAGAGACTGAGAAGAAGTTTTTGGGTGCTGGATTTTGTGAGGTCTGCTTGGCCCTTTTTGTAGTTTCCTGTTGTATGGCTTGAAAAGCTAGTTTGTTCAGGTAATGGAGACTGAGAAAGAAGGTTTGCGGTTTTGGATGTTTTGTTCAGGTAGACCTCGTTGTTGCTTTGTCTGGCAGATGTGCTTGTATCGCTGTGTTGTTTAGCTTGCTGGGAGCGTGTCGAAGTTTCGTAGTTAGTTTTTGTTTCTTTCTATGATCGCTGGGCTGCACATGCTCCTTTTCTCAGAAAAAGAAAAGAAAAACAAAGCCTTCGATGAACAGCATATATTAGACTGCTGGCACCATGATCACCACGCATTTCACGGGAACGAGCATATAATACCAGCATGTTGAATCCATGAACACATGATCTCTAGGCTCAAGGACCAAACTTCATTATTACACTGGCCGTAGCCCATGGCGGAACTTAAAACGAGGGTCCGACGAACACCGAGATACATCTCTCTTTACCCGAATTCAGCATACGGACTCTTAAGTGCATGGATACAATACAACCGCGATCGAGAAGTATCTAGTCATGGTTCTGGGCGATCGTCTCGGTGGCGCCGGTGTCCTTGGCGGTGTTGTCTCCCCCCATCCCCAGCGTGCTCGCCACCGCGTCTTTCGCGCCAACCACCACGTTCTTCGCCTGCTCACCGGCCTGAAACGCAACATTTCAGACACGTAAAAAAAACTCAGCAAACATTGCTAAAAAAAACTAGTCATTCGGTGTCTCGCTGACCTGGCCGAGGAGGCCGCCGGACTTGTCCTTGCTGGCGACGGCGGAGTCGTTGGTGTTCTGCGTCGCCTCGGACCCCTTCTGCTTGGCGTCCTCGGCGGCCTCGGAGGCCTTGTCCTTGGCGGCCTGCGCCGTCTCGGACGTCTTGTCGCCCGCCTCGCCGGCCTTCTGCTTCGCGGCCTCCTTGGCGTCCTGCCCCTTCCCCGTCGCGTCCGACGACCGGTCCTTGGCCTCGCACGCCTTGTCCCTGATCGCGCCGGCCACCTGCCCGGCCTTCTCCTGCAACGAATGAAACCATGGAAACATATCAGGACAGAACACAGTTACACAGTACGCACCCGGCAACTAGGTGAACAAAATGATCGGTCGATGGAGATGGTCACCTCGGTGTGGGCCTTGGCCTCGCCGGCGCGGTAGCTTGCCTTGTTGTCCTGGTTGGAGGCCATCGTACAGGACGGCTCAAACAAACAGTGGAGTCTTAACACGAACTGAGATCTTTCTTGGATCGTTTTTGGCTAGTGCTCAGCTTCATCTGCTGCTTAATGGGAGTGAAGGATATTTATAGGCTGCGGCTGACCAAGTGACCATACGGGGCCCGGTACACGTCGCAAGACGGAGCCCATACGCGACCGCCACGTAGAGAGGACACGCCTTATACCTTCCCGAAGCCTCTCCATGTAGATGAAGCTGACTCGAGATCCATGTGTTCAACTTGGTGATTACAAGTTTTTTTTTTGGCAAACAATCCCTGCTTTATTTTAGTTCAGAGTATAGGGCCTGAGGCATAACTGTTCCAGTTACAAGTTTGAGGCGCTTGCTAATTTCACCGTTCACCGACCTGAATTTACACTTTGTAGGTAACTTGGTGCGGCTACTCCATGTGTCATCAGCGTGTTACTACATTTTACTGCAGAGTACGGCCTACAGTAAACCTTTCTTTTATTGGATTTGGTTAGTCTGTAATTTGATGAAGCCCAGTTAACCCTGCGACGGTTTAGGTTACCACTTCTTTTCTGACAAAGAGGCACGCGTTTCCATTAGAGAAAACCTGTTTTCTGACAAAGGGAATGATCAACCGGCGTGGACTCTCACTAAATCTTGGAATTTCACAGTCAAATATTTGGATAAGGAGCTTTCTAAAACCTGGATAAATAGACCTTTTAAACATCTGTGGAAAACAATGTTTACTTATAAAACTTAAATTTCGCTTTATCTAGTCTGCCATAACTACATCGCTACGAAAGACAAAAAAAAACAGGGGGTGGGGGAGAGTTGGCAGGATGATTTGAAATGCAGATTATGTGATGAGTTTGAAACCATTCACCATTTATTTATTTTTCCTTTGTCCTACTGATATTCTGCTATGTATATGTAATCATGTGGAGTATCGTCAGTGTTTTACTGTTTTCATCGGAGCTCATGATGGACCTGGGAACTCACACAGTGTTTTTTTGCATGTATTCAGTGTTTTCAAGGCTTGATGCACAGATAAACATGATGAGGAATAGGGAGTCATGCCCTCTGAGTAACCAATTGTCGTTCACAACACTCGGATCGCCATCTCAGACAAAATCAGTAGGATCACAGCTTCACTATTCTTTTCGGAAAACTCTCCGTTCTCAAATTAGACTACAGACTTCATTTTGCTACAAACCACGGATATAGGGGAACTATGCCAACAGATGCAGGTTGGCAACATCAGCGAACAAGTGAAAGGTGACAATCAGAACCATGTTGATCTTTTCTTCTCAACAAGAAAGATGCACGCCTAGGCGTGTACTCGATTGAAAAAAGATAATCAGAGCAGTCTTGCCTTGCTAATTTAACAGCCACAAACCTTCCGTGTGCTAAATCATTCTATGATCCTCGCAAAAAAAAAATCATTCTATGATGACCACACGAGATTAACTTGCAGAATACACTAGACAATACTTTTCATCATGTTCCCAAGATTGCACAAATTTGTGAAATAACACAGCTTTTCGCTTTCCAGTTATTTAGCTAACACTAAATCTGCAAGGAATCTGCGCACTTCAAGGACAATAAAAGAACCCACCTGAGGGAGAGCCAAGATAACAAGCTAACTAATGGCAAAAGAGTGATTGATGTTAGTGTCCAAATTCTCTGCTGACACCTGAGGGAAGATTTGATGATCTTTTCTTCAATAGTGCAAGAAGACACTCTGCCTGAAGAAACTACAAGTATGCAACAATAAGCAAACATGCAAATAGCTGAATTATGACAACTTTTATCAGCTTCAGACCAATCAGCACTTATCAGAAACTTTTACTGATTTGAGTCAAAAGAGGAAAGCAGCACCATTTTTTTTTACTACCGCATATACTGCATAAGGTGACATTTATCACTTATATTAGGTAAGGCAAGGAAGGTGGAGTATCCTTCTTCGACAGAACACTGAATGACATCGGGGCATCACGATTTACTGAAGTTAAGATGACAGCAAAAATATCTAGGTTCTCCATACAGTGTGCAGTAGTTAAGATAAATGATTTTTTTTTTTTTTTTGCCACATGCCATGTGGTCGTCTTCAAAGTCAAGGAAGTGGCTGTGAAACCTTAACTATCAACAAAATAATGCCTTGCTGCGAACTGTTATAGCTGAACTTTGTATACATCACAGAGTACAGACTCAGTGTCACATAGTTACGGATGGAGCAATACATAGATGGACATTGACTAACAACACGAGGGTATAACTAGGCCATAAACAGGTAAGAGCATCTCTAGCAGACCCCTCAGCTTTGAGGGTCGCGGAACGCACGTTTTTTGGCTCGAAACGAGGTGCGGCGGAACAGAAACCGTAAAGCCGAGCCTCAAAACAGAGCGGCGGAACAGAAACCGTAAAGCCGAATCTCAAAATAGCCTCGTTCAGAACCTTAAACCACAGCATTTCAACATAGAAACAAGAATAACATAGATGATCTATTTGACATAAAAACTCAATAATGAATAAATAAGAACTAAATTATAAATATTCTTATTACAACAATAGTACCTTATAAATAAAAACCAATAGTTTAGTACAATAAAAGTTTGAATCACACAAATTAAACAATAATTCAATACAAGAATGATGTCGAATAAAAATATTGTTTGAATCAAACATGGTTCAAATTAATTAAAAAAATGGCTACTGCCCATGTAGCTGCCATGTGTGTTCAACTAGGTCTAGCTGCAGCTGGTTGTGTGTGTCCGCATCCTCTATCTCACGGTAAGTCTGAAGAAATGCTTCGATGCGATCTGGGTTTCTAACAGGTTTCACACGGCTACCAATATTGTCATAGGACAACTCCAAGTCCAAGTCCCTTTCATCCTCTACGATCATGTTGTGAAGAATCACACAACAAGTCGTGATGTTTTTCAGAGTTTTCTTGTCCCAAAAACGAGCGGGGTCCCGAACAATGGCAAACCTAGATTGCAAGACACCAAATGCCCTCTCTATATCCTTTCGACATGCCTCTTGAGCCCTTGCAAATTCAGCTTCCTTTTTGCCTCTTGGTTTTGAGATGGTCTTCACAAATGTAGTCCAACTTGGGTAAATACCGTCGGCAAGATAGTACCCCTTTGTGTAGTCATGTCCATTAACAGTGAAGTTGCAAGCCGGAGCATCACCACTAGCTAGCCTAGCTAGTAGATGAGACCTCTGCAACACATTGATATCATTCAGTGTGCCCGGCAAACCAAAGAAGCAATGCCAAATCCATAGATCCTCAGACGCAACGGCCTCAAGCACAATTGTTGCATCGCCTCCCTACCACAATATTGCCCGTGCCATGCCTTCGGGCAGTTTTTCCAAGTCCAATGCATACAGTCTATACTACCTAGCATGCCCGGCCAACCTCGCTTCTCATTTGCCGCCATCAACCTCACCGTATCTTCTTCGTTTGGTGCCCGAAGATAAATCTTGCCAAAGAGACGTATTATCACTTTGGCAAACATACGAACGGACTCGATCGTAGTATCCTCACCAATACGAAGGTACTCATCGGCGTAGTCAGCCGGGACGCCATAGGCAATGACTCTCATTGCGGCGGAGATCTTCTGGTATGCGCTGAATCCCATCAAACCCGCGGCATTCCTTCCACGGGTAAAATAGCGACAATTCGCCTCACAAGATTCTACTATCTTCACGAAAAGAGATCGGCGCATACGGTACCTTCTCCGGAAGATGTGAGCCAGGTACGTCGGTATGTCGGCGAAGTAATCACGCATGAGCAGCTCGTTGCCGTAGTAGCGGTTCCGAGGTATGCAAAGGCGGCCAACCTTGAATCCTTGCCGTTGCTTTGCATACCGGTCCTCGAAGTCCTTGACGGCGAGGACGGCGACCACCATTTGCTGCCGACGGCTTTCAAACAACGTCTCCACGTCGGAGTCGTCGGAGGGGGACGAATCGGAGAGCAAAAACTCTTCCTCCGGGCTCAACTCCATCTGAAACGGGTGCCGCATAATCACTACATGTTACTCCGCCGGAAAACATAGCGAAATCGACCGGAGATGGACTCACTGACAGATCCGCGGCGGCGGCGCAGATTTCGCCGGAGATGATTCTCCACGGACGGGGCGAGCCAGAAACCGGCGGCGGGGTACATCCGCGGATGGGGCGACTCGCGTGCGGCGGGGCGCCTGCAGATGTGGCCGGGGAAAGGGGCGAATCGAAGGCGACGGGGCTGGCGGTGGCGAGATGGGGAAGAGGGCAAAGTCGCGCGTGGTGAATACTCCCTCCCGCCAACCGTTTTCACCATATACAGGGCCCCCTCAGTTCGGCGGTGAAATCTGCGAATTCACGGTTCCGAGGGCCGGATTCACGGGCCCCCTCAAAATGGTTTACGGGTCGGCGCATTTTAAGGTTTCTGTTCTTTGCGTTTTTGAGGTTCCGAAACCTGATCCGGCGGTTATTTTGAGGTTCCGCGCGGTTTGAGGGGTCTGCTAGAGATGCTCTAACCATTCCTAAATTGATACATGAGCAAATCTGAGGAAAAGAACACTGATTTTGTGGTTACAGCTGCAAAAAAATCCAAGACAGTTCTGGGTAGTAGCAATTTAACTTACTGTCCTAAGGTTTCACAAGAAACATTTTACACAAACTTCTATAACTTAGAGAAACATCGTGAGCAGAAAACGAGAATGGAACAAAGAAATCTTCTGCATACACCAGGATATCATAGTGTCATCTTCCTCCTCAGCATAATCTTCTTCATCATTTTCTGCTTCAAGATAGTCTATTTCGGCATCGGACATATTATCGGATTCATCATCGACATCGACATCACGGCCATGGAAAAGGTAGTGGTCTTGGTCGACCTCGACGAAGCCTTTGGCGGCGTACTCGGCGCGGACCAATTGCTGGACCTCGGAGATCATCTTCCACTGGGCATCCCTCGACTCGTTCCAGCCTAGGAGCATCTCCCTGAAGTCGTCCGCCTTCGCCTGCGAGTAATTGGGGCCGAGCTTGCTCAGGGTCTCGAACTCGTCGGGGCTACTGTAAGGCGGCCGCTTCGTCCGGGAAAGGATCCAGTCGATCTTCCTCTGGGACATCCGCTTAATCTCCTTCTTCGGAGCCTCAACGCCATGGTGAGCGGCAGCGGCATTCACCCCCTCAACCAGCGCCGCATCCGCCAGCTTCCGCCTGGTGGGGCAGCTGCAAATAGAATCCGTCCCCTCCTCCGCCTTCCTTTTGGTGGCGCAATTGCAATCCATTTTCGCCAGGAGTTTCGATCCGAAGGAAGCCTAGCTAGGTCTCGATGGGAATCTGTTCGAGTGGTGAGACCTTCATTTAAATAGGGAGGCCGGGCCCTAGCTCTCCGTCTCCGTTAGGAATTCCACCGGTAAGAATCCGAGTCGGAAAACCGTGGATCGGTCAACTCGTTGTCGGTTGCTTAATCAATGGACAGGACAAGGCGTCCCCCGGGGATCTTTCTGTCCGATCCCCCGGCTGGAGAGGCCGACACGTGTCCCATCTCGCCCCAGTCAACGAGCGACGGACCCGCACACATCGTTTCCCCACCGAAAAAACACAAAAACAAAAAAAATCCCCGCTCGTCAACGCAGGCCGATCCGCCGATGGCCGCAGGCAGAACCGTCCGTCCTCATCGCTCCGACGTATTCTGACGGCGTCCGTCCTCATCGCTCCGCCGTATTCCGGCGGTCGTCGTCGGAGAAGATGCCGTCCCAACTTCTCCGTTTCGCCGGCAACGGCGTTGCGCACCATCGCCCTTCGCTCGAAGCTCCGGCCAGACCTCGCCGGCCACCATCCAAACTCTTACAGCATCCTCGATCTCCCGCTGGAATCACCGGTTGGAGCATTGCCCTCCACCATGTAGCAAATTTCTCCTCCCTGTGATGCAAAACAGAAAAACATCGGTAGCAAATTTCTCTCCTATGATGCAAAACAGAAAAACGTTGGTAGCAAATTTCTCCTTCCTATGATGCAAAACAGATGAACATGGGTAGCCAATTTTCCTTCCTATGATGCAAAACAAAAAAATGGCATTAGCAAATTTCTCCTCCTATGATGCAAAATAAAAAGACATTTGTAGCAAATTTCTTCTCCTTATGACGCAAAACACAAAGAACGGGAGTAACAAAAATCTCCTTCCTATGATGCAAAAAACAAATTAGTAGTAGCAAAAAATCGCCTAGTGAAAACAGATTGCAACAAGTAGCAAAAAAAGAAGGAAAAATTGCTACAATTCACATCGTGAAAAGAAAAAATTGCAGCAAGTGAAGAAAGAAAATTTGATCCAATAATTTAAGTGGATTTGCATCCAGAGAGGAAACTTTTTGCTACAAACATTTCCAGAATTTGCACCACACTGAAATTTTGCATAAATCCCGTGAACCAAAAATTGCAGCATGTGAGATATGTGGATTTGCATCCAGAGATGAATTTTGTTGCTACAAACCTTTCGAGAATTTGCATCACAAAAAAAATGCATCATCTGAGGACAAAAATGCTACAATCATGCGGTGGATTTGCGTCAAAGGACAAACAAAATTGCTACAAATCTTGAAAATATTTGCATCACATATAGCAAAAGAAAGAAGAAAAAAGCTCTCAGATTTGCACACCCAGCTCAAAACCGACCTCGCCGGTGCTTGCCTCCGATTCGTGGCCTCCTTGCAGCAACATTGCGTCGCCGGCCCTGTGGCTCGTCCATGCGCTTGACCTCGGGGAAGTCGGACGACCTCGTGACGCCGGCGGCACGCACGACGGGAGATCGGGGCAGCCGGGCAGGAGGTCCGCGGCGGGGGCCCTAGGCCAGGTCGGCGGCGGCGCGGGAACTGCGGCTGTCGGCGGTGGAGGCGTGGGGCTGGCTGTGCATCGGGCGCCGGCGAGAGGGGCAGCGGGCGCGGGGCTGGAATCGGGTGGGTGGAGGCCGAATGTGCTGCGCCAGCGAGCGGCGGAGAGGGTAGGCGGCGCAGGTTTGAGGAGGAAGAGGGCGTAAGGGGAACGAACGGGAGGAAGACGAAGGGGATGACGTTGGTGTGGCCGTGTGGTGCGGTGCATGTGCGAGGACGAAGAGATAAGGCGTGCTGCGGGCCTGCGGTCGTCGGTCGTGTGCGGGCCCGTTGGAGGATGCGTGGCGCGCAGAGAAGGAGGAGGATGCGACGCACCATTCCCCCGGGTGATCAGTAGGCTTTTCCTTAATCAATTGGGTTCGGCGAGTGAGAATTATGTCAGATGACGTTATCCACTCCAAATCATGTCTAATCCATCATGCATGACAGCTGAGAAATTTTTAATTGTAACTCACGTGTAGCTGGAAAACTCCAGTTGCAAATCATGTGCAGCCATGTGTGTCTGGGAAATTTTTATAACTTATGTGCAAAACAATTCATGTGCAACTGGAAAAAAATTGAGTTGCAACTCATGTGAAACACGAATCACGATGTAAGTCAAACAGGATTACTGTTAACTGAGTTCTAACTTAACTCTCACTTGATTGAGAAATAGCAAAGCCGTAATTACTTGCTTAAATAAGTACCACGGGTTATTTAAGAAAATAAATCTACCGTGGTTCCTCAAAGCAAAAAAGGTTGACTCGATATGTTACGTGGTGTTTAGTTGTGTCTTCTTTCGCTATTTTGCTTTAAAAAGGAAAGGCAAAAATTAATCTTAAAGTAAAATACTACCTCTAGTTCATATTTATTGTCACAAATTTAGTATAAAGATTTACTAAATCCGCGACAATTAATATGGATTGTAGCGAGTACAAAATTTCTTCAACTATGTTAAAAATTTACAAAAAAAATCAATATTTATACCAAATATGCATATTATAAAGATATATTTATGGTGGATTACATAAAGTGATTGGGAGTTAGCATATTTGCTATAGCTTGGTCGAAGTTCAAAATGTTTGACTTGGAACAAATTTAGAACATTTCATAAATTTGAATGGAGGAGCAGCTCTTTACGCGCCGGATAATCTAGTGGCCTGGTTGGTGCAGATGCCTTGCCTTCCCCCCTCTTGGCGTTGAGCTCGGATCTGTATTGTACTGGATATTGGGTTTCATACCTAATCAGCCATAGAGTTTTCGTTTGAGTTAGCAAAGAAAAAAAATCACACATGTTGATGAATAGATTCACCTTGGCTCGTAGGGCTCTTGCTCGAGCTCACGTCATGAAATAAATTGGTGTTGTCGAAGGAGTTAATGACATATGGGAGCTTAGGATGGTGATATCCGAGAGCGGATAGTCCCCCCGCGGCTCGTCCTCGACTCTATATCATCATCACCAAGAATCAACGAAAGGTCAACTTTGTTGAAGGTATCGCTCATGAAGTACTTGAAAGTGGAATGTCAATTTTGCATGATTAGTGTTGACGCGGTGTAGAACCTTGAATGGACCATCTCTTATATATAGGCGTTAGATCAAGATTTAGTGCCTTACATTCACGTGTACCAGTTTAGATTTTAGGTGAACACCGCGAGGTGGATATGGTTCATTGGATTGTTTTGGGATTTAGGAAAAGAATGGAAAAGAGATCCTAAATATATTTTCTGTACAACATATAAACAAATTCCAACTTTTTATATATGTCTAACAATTTTCCTAACATCTAAAAAATTCAATAACTGAAAATGCTTATTACGGTCTAGCCATCACATACACAATTTTGAAAATCATTTTGGTTTTGTAAACATGCTTATAAGCTTTTATTAAATCCCAGAAGTGACTTTCTATGGTTTAATAGATTCGCATAATATTATGTAAAATCCAACTATGCATATATACGTAAACCATTGGAGACAATTTCCAATATATATAACTGGAAAGTCATATTATTACCCTATCTTGTCTTTAAATGATTTTGGAAATAATTTCCATTGATATTAAAATTTCAATTTATGTAAAAAAATGGTATGAGTATGATAAGCTTCTATTACATATCTTAAATTAGAAATCTGGGGTGTTATCATATCTTTCTTGTGAGAATAGCCACTGTGTGAGAAAGACTACATATTGCTTTTGTTTTTACTCTTTTGGCCGAAATTCGTTTTGGCACCCGAGTCCAGATGAACACTATATCTACACCATCCAATGTCCTCGAGATCCGGCCAGACCTTTTATTCTCCACCGTATTCAGCTGTGTATATCAGACTTCAAACAGTGCCAGGCCCCCAACTCTGACAGCAGTTATTGCTTGTAAAGCCGTTTGCACACAGTCCGGACAAACGGAAAAGACTTTTCCTGTACCGGGCCGATTAACATCTAGACCGGAAACTGTCGAAGTGTTGTCAAAGTCATCTGAAGCTTCAGCCTCGTTTCCGTCCAATGTTTTGTGGCTTCGTACTGGTCTGTCTTCGTCCATCAATGGATTGGTCGTAAGGTTCCATGCCATGGTAGCCAAATTATCATTTGAAAAGCCACCTTGAGTTATCGTACGCACTTGCACTTGTGTCTCCTAACCTCATTGGTTTCATTTCCTGCAAGTAGAGTGTCTGTACCTAAAAGACTAGCAAGTAGCAACAGCCGTCAGCATGAGCGAGTCGGGTGTAGTCGGCGGCTCGGCGCCCTCATCGTGGCGAACACACAGATCGTCTGCTGGTAGGCGGAGCCGCTCACGGCGACGCGCCCTGCCACCACCGCGAGGGACAAGACGGCCATCTTGTGGCTGTGCAGCGCACTTCCGACCGGCTTCCGCCGCCGCTGCCAATGTGTCACGGCTCCGAACGATGAGGCAACGTATATTCGTGCCTCCGCGGCCTCGGCGATGACGGTGTCGACGGCGCTATTGTCCTTGTTGAGCACCCGCTCTATGACGCGCCGCCCTTACTAGCCTCCCGCCGCCACACCATACCGTGTCGTCCGCAAAGCCGGTGAACGCCAGCGCGTCAAAGCCTGTCGCGGCCACCGTGTTCACGGTGTCGTCCTTGGCGCGTACCTACTCGAGGCACCGCAAGCTTGACACACCACACACGCCACACCTTGAACGTCCTGTCCCAGGACCTGGAGTAGAACTGTCCGGCGTTGGCGTCGACGCTGAGGCACGAAACGGCGTCGAAGTTCTGTAGCAACACGGAGCTCTTCCTGCGCCGCCCCGTCTCCGTGTAGTGCGACGGCCTGACAGTCGACAGAGCTCCTCAGAAACTCCCCGAGCCGTGGGAGCGACCCGCCGCACTTGTGCATGGCTGGATCGTCGTCGGACGCACGCCACAGGGACGACGATGGCCTTGACGAGACGGCTTCCGCATTTGAAGCCGGTGAACTCGTGTCGGCCGCGCCACACCCGCACGTTCTTGAAGTCCGTTCCGGCGTAGAGCCAGATCCCCCGCCGCGGCGAGCGAGTACACGTGCATGTCCGCCTTGACGAACGACCTCAGGAGCCCCGACGGTCCGTCGTCTCCGCGACGGTGTCGAAGCCTAGCCCCGGGAGGTTCACCCATGGTGACGGCATGTAAGACGACGGGAACGCCGCGGCCTACGTGCCGACGCTGGACATCGGCGATGGCAGCGAGGAGCACCTGTCGTCGTCGTCTGACGACTTGGCCGATCTGGCAGCTAAAACTGAAGCAACTTCTTGTGATTCCTCACGGTCAGGACCTCCTTCCGGTATCACTCGTCACGGCACAAACGGCGACACTGAATGGCATTTAATTCTTTCCATACATACAAATTTCAAAGCTACAGACACGCTTTCCAATGGCCGATTTCTCTCATTACTGCCGCACCGTATATGTCGTTATTAATAGCAGGGCACATATCCCACAGCTCAAGAGGACGGTCCAGATATAGTGTGCATTTGGACCCCAGAGCCAAAACGCCACCCATTTTGACTGTTTTGGTTGTTTTCATCAGAAACATCTTTTTCAGAACATAAGCTATAGAGTATGCGGCTATATTAAGATGCAAAGATGAATGTAAAAAATACAAATACATACATATATCAAAAGAATATACACAAAACCATCAACATAGGAACAAGATCGAGAATCACCATTGCCCAATAACTTTAAGAGTTGCAGTAGCCACCTGCCTACTGAAGAAGACATCAACTATTTTGCTGATACAACATGACTAAGGAAACACCCCATGGTTCTCTCTTTCTAGATCTAAGCCCACCGGCGGACGCCGCCGCCGAAGAAAATATCCAAATCTGCTCTCTGCATACCTGACATCACAACTTCCCCTCTTGAGTTTACATGAAAAGGACCGGCGAACTAAACTCTCCACGTACTCCTCATTGGAACCGGAGCCAACACGATCGGAACATGGGTGGAGCACGGAGGGCTTATTCCAACGCGAGAACACCGTATGGGAAGAAGAAGAAGAAGAAGAAGAAGAAGAAGAAGGGGTTAATCCCCACCATCATAAACATCACTATAAAGTATGTCGTAATCTGTCCGTAAAAAATATTTTTCTACCACCATTTGTGAGAAGAGTAACAGATGCACCCATATAACCGTTAAACACTAAGGGCTAGTTTGGGAGCTCTGTTTTCTCTAAACTGCAGTATCCGGATACTGAAGTATTAGAGTGCCCGGCGAAGGAATACTTCAGTTTCAACATACGGCATTATTTCTCAGTTTTGCCAAAAACTGTGAAGCGTTTGGAAACTATCATTTAACTATCGCTTTGACCGAGAGTGCATGGATGATTCCTTTGACCGTCGATTGCTGCATGGCGCGCATGGATGATTCCTTTGACCATCGATTGCTGCATGGCGCTTGCATGCATGGTTGTGCATGAGTTGCGAACGTTGAATGCTTCAGCTTCATCTAATTAGCTCTCCTATAAATGATGCTTCTAATCAACAACGAGATATTATGTTAGATCCTACTTCCTCTACTCACGGAAATCCTTCCTTCGTTGTCATAGCATCCGGCGACCGGCGATCGCGCTCAGGTCCGCCGGGCGGCCGTCGGCGAGAGCAGGTTCTTGCATTTCCCTCCTACTTTTGCTCTCATATGTGGATCATTTTGTATGCAGCTATATTCTATAGACGTACGTCTTTACTTTTCGTAATTTTATGTTGTTTCTTGATTCGGATCATGTTGATTAGTGCTTGTAAATAGCAAATCAAATACTTATTACAATCTTCAAAAATATTTATGCCGTAGATGTGATATGCAACAGGTTAGCAGGTGTGTTCTAATAGCAAGCAACTATTTTCCGTAATGTGGGGAAACTTTTTGATGCGCAAACGAAGAGATGATGATGAGTTGGCCATCATCGAAGCTTTATATAGTAATGAAAAAAGCTCAGTCAACCGCACACGTATTCATACTTCCATTCTTACGGGTCATATGTACGTGAGAGAAGTTCTAGAGGGTCATGAATTGAGATGCAAAAGGGATTTTCGGATGGAAAAACATGTCTTTCATAATTTGGTAAAGTGCCTTCGCGAGAAATGTCGTCTCAGAGATACGGATTGTGTCTCTGTCGAAGAACAAGTTGCCATATTCCTATATGCTGTTTCTAAGAATGCAACCAACCGTACACTTCAAGGGCAATTTCAGCATAGTGGTGAGACTATAAGTCGGTACTTCCATATTGTGTTGAACGCACTCATGATACTTTCTGCAAGTGTAATACAGTTACCTCCAATTAATGTTCCTTCCAAAGTAGCAAGCAACCCAAAATTTATGCCATATTTTAAGGTATTATTCGTATTACATCCGTCTAATGATATTCAAAATAAATGTAGATTTTACAAATTTCTCATCATATATTTTTTCTCTCTCTAGGACTGTATTGGAGCCATAGATGGGACACATATTCCGATTAGCATATCTCCAAATGAGCAAGATCCTTACCGTAACAGAAAAGGAACATTATCACAAAATGTCATGGTTGCATGTGATTTTGAAAATCATTTCGTTCATGTCAGCGCCGGGTGGGAAGGTTCAGCTTCGGATGCTCGAGTGCTATACGATGCACTTCAAAACAATTTCTATGTCCCTGAAGGAAAATTTTATTTGGTGGATGCGGGTTATGCGAACACACCTAACTTCATCGCACCTTATCGCAATGTGAGATACCATTTGCAAGAGCAAGGAAGAAGCCATCAGCGGCCACAAAACCCTCAAGAGCTATTCAATTTGAGGCACGCACAACTTCGTAATCATGTTGAGCGTATCATTGGTGTGTTGAAGAAGCGTTTTGCAATACTGAAGTGTGCAACACAATACCCCATCGACTCAACAAGCGGAAATTGCAACCCATCATCCCTTAGAATTTCATCTGTATAGCCTCCATGTTCAGGATAATGAGACATGTTGAACCGCTCGCCAATACTGTCTGTTGTCCTTTTGGAACGCTTCCCTGTTGCTATTTTACCTGAGTAGAAAGGAAGTAAACTGTAAGTAACTTCATAGGAGTCTATATTTTTTATTTATCATTATTGCGAGAACAAACCTTCATAAATTTCATATAAAACATCATAGTGTGGGAATGCTTTGAATCTCCACCTCCGCTGCTCTTTGGACAGCTCATCCCATTTTTCATCTGGGGCTGTTGCCACTCCCTTCTCAGGATCCCAACCAAATCCACTCTTCTCTAAAATAGACCTGACCACATTGTGATCCTGCTTGAGCCTTTGTTCTCTATCTTTCACCTGCTTCTTAGTAAAATCAGCTCCAGGGGGCTTGGCATTTAAGCGTTGTGTCATAGCAGTCCATCCTTCCTTGGTCCACCCATTTTGTCCACGAAACTTTCCCGCATCCGCATACTCTTTCATCATAAATACTAGAAAAGCTGTCTGACCTTCGGTCCATGTTGCTCTGTTCTTTTTTTCTGCAACAAGTGTTACTTTACATTAGTCATCATAAGTTTTCACACCTTGGAGAGCTAGTTAGATCTGTTCACCGGTAGTATAAATAAGACCCTTTTGTGTAAGTTTGTATCAAACTAACTAGATAATACCTCAAGCAAAGGCGTTTGTGTAGCCCAATCGACTATATACTGTGAGGCAAATATGAATATGAGTTGTCAAAAACAGCAGATTGCAGGCAAGAATGAATGAAACTAGGAACGATGGGTGCATGCATGTTTCCTGGTAGGCTACGCGCTCATGAAAACCTTGAGGTCTTGTGGTGTACGGCGTACTACGGCTGTGGCTTCGTGGATTTCTTGGACGGAGCCGGCCGCCGGGACAGGCATGCTAGGTGCGAGCTGAGGTTCGGCGTCCGGGCCATCCGACATGACAACAGCAACAGTTCGTGCGGAGGCTATGGAGCGCCAAAATCGGATCCGTGGCAAACGTGTATGCTGGGATCTGGGCGAGAAACCAAGCCCTAGATGGCAGCAATGATGCAATCCAACAGAGAGAATTGCGGACTGGAATAAGATCAGAGCAAAACGTACCTTCTTTTCCACGTGATGAACCTCCTCTCTCCATGGCTGAGGAAGAGGACATGGATGAAGACGAGGGCGTCCTAGGCGACGGAGGAATAGATGCGTTCTTCGAGGAGGAAGAGATGCGTTTCTCCGTTTAGAAAAAACTAGATGACCGGTTGCGCCACTGGCGCACGTGCCGAAATCAATACTGTAGGGTCGCCTTAAGTTTAATATATTTAGGTCAATTGTTTAGATGACCGGCTGTGGCCCTGGTGCAGGTATCGAAGGTGACACCGTAATGTAGCCTTAAGTTTATATATCTTGAG
Source organism: Poa pratensis (assembly GCA_947311845.1). NCBI lineage: Eukaryota > Viridiplantae > Streptophyta > Magnoliopsida > Poales > Poaceae > Poa > Poa pratensis. The sequence continues at coordinate 21,080,518 of CAMZMU010000067.1, forward strand.
CCAATAGTTTTTTAGTGGATACCTCTTTCTCACTGCAAAATCTGCATCCGTTAAAACATTGAGTTAATGTGGAAATCAAATATATTGATTTAAAATTATTAGTAATACAATACCATTTTCATATTCCGATAAGTTGGAACAATTAAATCAACCGTGAAGATCTAACTTCCATGCTCCATCTTACACATATTTATAGTGTAGCTATAGCGTCACAAAGTAGTGTGCTAATTCCAAATATGTCTGTTAGTGGCACGTGTTTTTTTTTATTTATCGTATATCTGTTAGGCCATTGGCGCATGTGAGGAAAGCAAGACTGTAATATATTCTTAAGTTATATATATTTTACGTATATTGTTGTCACGGTTATCATACTCGAGGCCATCCATAAGAGCCGTCGCGGCAAGCCACCCTTTGGAATCCGGCTAGTGTATGGCCTCCAACTGCTCGCCCTACACCACCAGCGCACATGTGTGCACTTAGATTGAATGCCATTAATCAAGCTTATGATCATTTTACTGCTCTGCACTGTTCAAAAAAAGAAACCTTCAGTACATACGGGCTTATGAAGTATAGTTTGTAACATATAGAAGATATGCAATACCAGTAAACGGTAACTCATGCAGCTTTGCTTTCTCTAATCAAACATAGTTCAGCCGTTCAGCAAACATGCATCTAATATACTTGTTGAATGATTTCGAAGGATACAATGCTGATGCAGATGAAATACCAGTAGATTTCTAAACATATTTAGTTCCAGACGTGTTTACAATTTCTAAATAGAGGTAGAATTAATTTTCAATACAAAATTAATGAAGAAAGGAACTAACTATCAGTATGGTCTGAATCAACCTGTGAAATTTACTGCAGTTCACTCCCAAGGAAATGCCACTCAAAGACCAATGAATGGAACCTCCCAGTCTCCTATATTATCTAAAAAGCAATCCTACAGAATCAAAACACCGAGTCAGAAATTCTTTGAGAGCAGTTTGCTACTTCGCAGTTCTATGCTTCTACTTCTCCTTTTTCTTTGAGACCACTGTAAGTCACACTTTTCCTTCAAGATAAAAAATAACTCATTTCAGCAAGTTGGAAAGTAAATCAAAATAGCAGTGGTGATTGATGGCAACTTAGGATATAAATTTTCTTATAGCAATGCTAGGGTACAAAACCACTGACTTTCACCTGGAACAAATGTTTTCAGTTGTAATTAATCATAAGCAGGAAGAATATAGGACACCATACGATCAGATCTACGATAGCCAGAGAAAAGCACCTTATATGAGCATGCATTAGAGAGGACATTAAGAATAACACTCAATTGTCCAACGGAACTTACTGCCCTTTCATCTGATTTCTGAACATACAGGGAATAAAGTTCCAGACAGTTCGTAAAAAAATCGATATGCCTTATATTTCTGTTGTAGGTATAGACAAGACAGGTAACAATGAATCTACTTGAGTCGTAAGAAATGAAGAGAGGAACAAGCTCTGATCACCACTTGCCCAAAAGCGAACTAAAATCTGTAGAGTATATACAATATATATATATATATATACGTACAGTGAGTTAGTAAACTTGGACACCGTGTCTCCTTATTAGATAAACCTGGCTACTTTGTATTCCTGATCATAAAGTTTTGCTTGAAAAGAAGAGCAATGTTGCAGCTTATATATACCTGAATGATAATGTTGAGACTGCTCAAAATTGTGAAGAGATCGAATAGATAAAATCAAACGCTCAATGAAATCTTGAGGGCACTCCTCATAAGTAGCTGCCGCACTACCAACAGGGCATTTCCCAGGTTCACCTACAAACCATACAAAAGGGAAAAACCATAGATACACTCAACATATTAGAAGAAACATACAAAAATAATATTGAGTTTTAATATCACCTACTTTCTGTAAATAGCCCCATGAGGCCCATGTATATGCAGTTGTATGTATAGCAAAGAAGAGAGACAAGGGGTGTAGTGATTGCAGAAATTCCTTTAACTACCACAGGTAAGTAACAACAAAGTACCAGATGTGGGAGAAACCAAGTCTTAAAATAATCAGTAGGATAAATAACACATGAACTTGGCCTATGATATGCTAACTCAGGTTAACGTGTTAAAGTGCTTACCAAGCACAGACAAGGATGGAATGGCCAGCATCTCATAAATCACACACTGACTATCTTTTGGTCTTACATACAGAGTTCTTTAAACTATCTGAGCAACATATGAATTCAGGCCATGCTCAAGTCGAACTGTCGAAGTATGTACTGTAATATCATATTATAACCTGGATTATTAATTTTCAATTTGACACTGCAGTAGATCATTCATCACACATTCAATGATCACTGATCTTAAGACTTATTTTTGCAATTTGGCACTGCAGGAGCTCACTGAGAAAATTCTCCAACCGAGTTTGACACTAAATAAACTAAAAATGAAGCCTCGAACATAAGGCACCCAAGAATCATCTAAAGTTGGTCAATCTAAAAAATGGAGTGTAAACAAATAGGAGATGATATTGTTCGAAAACAGAAGTTGGAGGAGATGGGCATAATACCACAAGTAGCAGCGATGACCGCATGCCCTCTCTGCCTCCTCATGACTCAGCGAATGGAATTTCGAGATATAGTGCCGTCGCCTACTGCTGCATTACTCCTGGACATAAAATGAGGTATGAATATTGTCACCCTGAAATTTTGGAAGTGGCTGGAAACTCAAGACATGACGCACAACAGGACACTAATTATTTTTCAATGAATAACATATATACATGCACTCTAAAATGACCACCAGACAAGCAAACAAGGAAAAGCTAGTGAACTGCAAAATACTCTACCTCCAAAAGAAGACTAATGGATATGATTAGCAAGAGCAGAGGCCAAAGTAAAATAAAATAAAAGAAAGAACAAAATGAGACTATCTAAAGGAAATTCAAGTGGAATTTCAGGCACTGTACCTGATCATTTCATAAGGAAGTGGGCTCAGCTTGCAATCTGCATTTTGGCATCTATGTGGAAATTATATCAAGTAGCTGGAAGCAAGAAAGTAGCTGGCTGCTAGCTCCAAATTTCTGCATTCAGGCGAAGTTGGCTGCTAGCTCCAAATTTCTGCAAAAAAAAGGGCCACAATACACAATTTTTACCGACTATAATAGCCTACTTCTTCTGTAAAAGATTCTTCTTAATCCTTAGCAGGAGGGGATTTAGAGGTACTGTAAGGAGGAAAATAAACCTTACCTCGACCTGGTCCAGTGGCGCTTGGGCGAGTTCCCCTTCAAGGTTCAGAGTTCAGATGCAATGCACCCGCTTGGGTCGGTGCCCTTTCGAGCTTCAGACGTCCTGATAGCCTGCTGAATAAAGACACCCTGCTTTTCATAACTGTAGCCTGAAGTGGTCTTAGCAACATAAACGCTAAATCAGTTAACAAAAGCGTTCCTCTAGACGCTTATACAAAATATGCTCCACGCGTTCATTGAAGCATCAAACACATGAACTCCAGGCAGCTTGAAGTGGGAGGAGCATAAAAGCTATATTGAAACCTAATTAGCCTCCACTTACATCTGATTGAAACATAGAACCGCACGAACTAATGTCTAGCAAAAGCACCAATGACAAACACAGATACATACGCAGAAATAGATAGATGTAAGGGAGCCTAGTAGTCCATACCATATAAACAGAGATAAAATGCAGCCTACAGCTGAAGCACTGGAGTGTGCTGAGACCAGTTTAGTAGGTCTTTTTCCCTACCGGCATTGGTTTCCATCTAGCAGGTTCTTTTTCCTACTGTCATTAGTTTCTAATTACAAAAGCATGCTTCAGCACAAGCACACGCTTACACAAAATACCCTCCACATGTGCACTTAAGCAGCAATCACATGAGGTCTATGCCGCAGCATTAAAGATACATCTAACAGCAGTGTGGAGGCAAACAGCAAGGCCATTACATCCCGCCGATAGCGGTAGACAGGTCATGCAGATGCAAAAGTCGCTCGATAAGGCGATAAGGCTGTCTTCAAGGCTCGACGATGTATGGGGAAGACACGCTGGGGACCAGCGGACGTCGAGGCTCTGAGCAGCAGAGAACCATCTAAAAACCCTTTACCTGTTTCTTGTGAGCTAATCTCATAACAAGAACCGTACAGGAAGCAAGGGTTGTACGGAATATAACCTGGTCACCACAGAAAATAAGAAAAAATTAGGCAAACAGATTTCTACTGAAGAGTAGAAAGAACATACATAGTGCAGTCATCAGTCACCTTATTTACAAACGACGCCTGCAAGCACGGCAGGCAAAGAACTACTTCTGTTTCTTCACTGCTCCAGACCCCTTGCCACCTGACGGCGGCTTGCTGCACGAGGAAACAGTCCACTAAATATATCTCCAACAGATGAAATAGGTAGGGGCTGGCATGTGCACAGCATGAAAAGAGAAAATATGATCCCTGGAGCTGAACTAATATATCAGAAACATCGCAGTAATCATAACCACTTAAAACTTACTTCTTGGTCTTAAGGGGCAGGTCATGAGCATCTTTCTCTTCAACGGTTTTGGAAGGATCATCCACCACAGTCTTTATGGGCTCAGGGGTCACCACATCAGCACCTTTCTCTCCAACGGTCGAGGAAGGATCAACAACCATAGCTTCCACAGCACTCTAAATGATTTACCAAGCGAAAACAAGTCAGAGGAAGAGCAGCGAGGGTTTACAGAGATAATCAATATATAGGAAAACAAACACCCAGCACCTGGGCAGATGAAGTACCATCCTCTATAACAGCGTCATTGTTTCTTTTGGAAGATTTACCAAACAAAGAGCGCTTTGCGCCACGCCTCGGGGCAACAGCGCTGCTGCAATAAATGATAGGATGGCAAGAGAATGAAGAAAACAAATGGAAAAGAACTATACAATTCCACAACACTTCAGAATTCAGTACCATGGAGATGGAGTTGAGGGGGTGATCTTGCCAGTAGAAGGAGGTGTGTGTATCTGAGGACAAATAAATGATCATTTAGAAAAAGGGCATAAAACGTGTCAATCAACCCAACAGGCAAAGAATGTATTGTATGAGCTATACGAGTGATTGATGTATCCTTGCAGACCCAGAAGCAAGAGCAGTAACAAAGGCAGGCAACTCAGGTTTGTAGGTTTCTTCAATTCTATTGACCTGGAAAGACAACTCCTCTGCATTTTTAACCTTCCATTTTTTGGATATGGAGACCATGAGCTTGTATTTCTGGCCAACGAGATGAGTTATCTGAGGCGGAATATTGACATCATGCCTCAAGGTTGGCCATTTCATCGACAGTAGCACAACCAGGATACCTCTGACGAAGTATACTAATCAATGGTTTCCCGATAGCACCAGCCGCGACCTTGTCAAACATCACAAATTCAGCTTCCGACGTGCCATCAGACGCGAAGACAGAAACACAGTACCTGAAAATTAAGAGGAAATTAAGTTATCACCTCAGAAGCAGCAGCAAGCAATAAATCAAAGGAATAAATGTTGAAGGTTCTAACGTTGGGTCGGCATCAACAGAGGAGCAGGTATCGTCTGAGCATCTATACTGATAGCCAGTATGTTTAGATGACTTGCGGCAGGTGGTGCATGAAGGGAACCACCAACGCTGATCAGGACCGAGCCTGTCAATAGTCACAGTACAGAGAAAGCGCTTGTCCTAGAGAAAAGAAACAGCCCAGATGAATGATACGCTGTACTACAAAAGACCATGTGCTGAACCAGAAAAACAGCAAGCGCTTACCATGTCAACAAAAGGATCAAGGTCGGTGAGTTCTTTGACGGTCTTATCAGTCGGCTTCTCCTGAGCCCTAGACACGAGAGCACCTGGCCCTGTAGGAACATAGGAAGCCAGGGGAATGAACTGCTCTCCAAGACTGCAGAAATAAAATACCAAACGACATCAGAAAGCTGGATAAAATCAACATAAAACAAAGACAAAATCGTCAGGCTATGTAATATAAACCTTGCACGGAAGGAGTTAATGTCAGGGATATCTTCATCGATGTACCAGCGGCAGGGAGCACTCCCACTGAGGCCTTTAACACCTACAGCAACATAATAGAATGAGAAACAACCAATATCTAATCAATTAGGCATGGGCATAGCGATAAGACAGATTTGAACAGAGGCAGCAAATAGAGAATAACCAAACAGCTAAGCAGCAAGAAAACACATAGCAGTTGAGCAACAGAAATAGTTATCGAAGGCCATAAAGAAGAAAGGATCCTAGCAATTACCTTTAGCCACTTTAGGGAGCAAGCCCACGAATATAGCTATAACTGGTTCTTTAGCACCCATCGCACAGACTGCTTCTCCGTCAAATTCAACAGCACGGTCACCCCAGAGAATGATCCTCATTCCTGGCCTCTGTATAACGACACCCACAATAACAGTAAGAAACGCTGATGAGCGGCACTTACAACGGGCAGAAAGCAAAGTCGATAGCAAGCAGAAGAACTCACAGCAGGTCAGCCAACATGATAGTCCTTGTGTTTGAAGATGCCGTCTGATACATGGACTGAACAGATATCACATCAGAAACCATAGTAATCCTGCCTATAACATCTGCAATAGAACAAATCAGAAAACACAAGTTAACCACATAAGCTGAAATCGAGCTATAGAAACACAACTAAGGAAGACATAGGTTTAGATGGATAACTGAATGGAAGAGTATAAGTCAGAATATAGAACTAACCAACGAAACGTTCAGGGTACTGGCTGGGCTTTGGGATATCTCCGAAAGCAGTCAAGCTGTATGTGCAGAAAGGAAAAGAGTCTTCCAACCCAGGTTTTGGTTCAACCATGGTATATCTTGTAAACTGCACCATTACAGGTCCCTCCACAGGCCTATAGGTTGTCTTTGATTCTTTACCTAAGAACTTCTTAACAACATAGACCTTGCCTTCCTGAATCACATCTTTGAGGCGCTCTGCCGTGCCTCTAATCGAAGGGACCTGAGCATGCATGTAAGTTCCCTGAAGAAACACCAGCTGCATTAGACTGAGCAAAAACAAAGGCATAGTCCCAAATGCGGTGACAGAACACAATGCTTGTCGTGTCTAAAACTATAGGACCCACCTCACTATCAATCAGGACAAGATCAGTATGGATGATGGGTCCTTCATCAGTTCCGCCACGGAAATGCGAGCGGCGAGAAACAAGGACGCAAATGGTACTCTGGTCATCACCAATGGTAAGCTCAGAAAGCTTGTTGATCGCCATCTACAAAAAACATGACAAGCACGATTAAAAAGACAAGGACTGTCAATGGATAGGCAAACTGAATGGAAGGAACACCAATCTATACCTGGGAGGAAACGATAGCACTACATGTATTAAACAGAGCAAGATAACAAAATCAACCAGTGATTCAAAAGCAAATGTATAAAAGATAAGTAGACAGCAGCATGCACCCAAAAGTAATCATCCAAAAGACATAGGTCAAAAGGCAGAAGTAACTGTCCAAAAGACATAGGTCAAAAGCCTGCAGTAGACAAAAGTACGTAACATACATAGTTATGTAATTAGAATAGTGAGCAGTACTATTTATCTACAAGAGATTCGAAAATCTCAGAGAACACAATATTTCTAGTCTCAGAACCGCAGGTACCATCTTCATTCTCAACTAATATATGGAGTGCCTTTTTAGAGGTAACGCGCGAGACAGCGACGTAAAACTGGCCATGGGTGAAGACAGGAGTTTTCAGATAAAGACCAACGGACGAAAGAGTTGTCCCTGGCTTTTGTTAATTGTCATGGCATATGAAATCCTAATGGGAAACTGTCGCCGGTGCAAAGTAAAAGGCCACTTAGGATCTCTAACAGTCAAGCATATCCTTGGTATATAAACTATATCTCCGATATTGGAACCAGTCATCACAACAGCCTCAATGAGCTTTTGAGCAAGCCTAGTAACAATAAGCCTTGTGCCGTTACATAGACCAGTTGCCTGGCTTATGTTCCTAAGTAGCATAATTGGCACACCTTTTTTAAGAACCAGCTTATGATAAGGAAAGTTATTTACTTTTATGGTATTTAAAACCTCAACAGGATAAAAAATATCTATGTTACGAGCTCCATCTGATGAGTTTCCCGTCGAGTCACAGCTTAAGTATTCCCTTTCCTCACCAGGTACCATAGAAAGAACATGATCATTGATGGTCATAGCCTGATCATTCGTCGGTGTTAAAATCGCTCTCTCTTTCAAATACTTTGGATCAGCGAAACGCTTTAGGAAATCTACATAAACAGCATCGACAATAGCTGGGATTGTGGGGCCATCAGTCTGAACCAAATGTTCGCTGGGAATGCTTATCCAAGTAGGGGCAGACTCCCCCTCCCTTGCAACAGCAGGAATGGTGCCATTGCCAATGTTTAACACCCACTGATCAAAAGCTTTTGCCTCAGCCTGCACATTAGGATCCTCAGTCTGGACAGCTAGACGCATGTTAATTGTAAGGTGAAGAACCGTCACATGATTCCACAGAGGAGAATTTGTAATGGCAGAATTGACAACCTGAGACCGGGTTCCCCCCTCAATAACAGGTAAAATTTGTCTAAGATCGCCACCCAAGACGACTATCTTACCACCAAACGGAACATCGGCTAGTGAAGGATCATGATCAGATAAGATATCACGCAAGGTTCGATCAAGTGCCTCAAAACATTTCCTATGTGTCATCAAAGCTTCATCCCAAATAATAAGAGATGCTGACTGAATCAAATTCGCTAGCTTAGTAGACCTCCGAATGTCACACACTCCGTTATCATCCAGATCAATAGGAATTTTAAACCTAGAATGTGCTGTTCTACCTCCAGGAAGCAGCAGTGATGCAACTCCTGAAGAAGCGACAGCTAAAACAATTCTTTTGAACCCTCGAAGATACGCAGCAAGAGTATTCCAAAGGAAAGTTTTTCCAGTACCACCATGTCCTGAAACAAAAAATAACCCAGGTTTGTTCTCCCTCACAAGATCTATTATCGATTTAAAAGCCTTTTCCTGGTCTACATTAAATTTTTTCAGCATAGATTCAGCAGTTTCAATAAGCGATTCAAAATCCTGACAAAGCTCATCACTAATCATGTTGCCGTCACACGAACTGCTATCGTAGACAGATTTTAGAGGCAGTTATGATCCAAAATATTAGAACCATTCTTAGCAAAAACAAGACTCAACTCATCTAACAGCAAGTTTTTGAGCTGATCAGCAGGAACACTATATGAAGGATCATGACGATCATTACAGATCTATACTGGATGTCGTCAGCCATATGAACCCAGTATTTTTCGAAAAAAGCATTTTCATCAATGATTCCACAAAAAAGAATCATAGTAACAAATAGCTGACGCAGCTGGTTTCCCATACCCCAATTCAAAGCCTCGTCAAATGCTTCAAACCACTCATTATCGTCACCAAGTAAACCCCTGGCATTACAAGCATCTTTAAATGTCTCATACACAACCCCATTATAACTCCTAACATCAGCATAAGACTTTGCGCCTTTCACAATCATTAGCAGCATTCGAAGAAAATAAAGTTCAGCAGTTGAAGGATGCACATAATAAATCTACCAATCTTCTTGCCCCGTTTTCGTTTCCTCCATTTCTTACCCTGTGCATTCCAAGACCATTTACTGGGAAAGTCACAGTAGGTCAAGGATCTGGCACTTTGTATTTAGCATTAGCAACAAACCATTCTGTTAACATGGTCTTCTTAAGCATGGGATCAGCAACAATAGTCCTAAGCTTAGTCATTGCACGAAATCGAACAATGTGTTTATTTAGCAAATGAACAGCAAGTCTTTCTACAGAAGGGGTTTTGCTGTGTATGTCGTACCCATAACATCTCCAGAAAGAATCATAGGAACATACATAACGACATGCTCTATACTCTTCAATTTCATCTATTCCCTCATCATTTGGATCATCAGAATTTCTAATCCTATCAAACAGAGCTTTCGAAAAGTCAGGGCCCTTGGTAACATACTTATAAAGATATTTTATGACATGTGTTTTGTTACACCACTCAACATTTAAATGAGCTTGATATTTTTTCAACATTGCCATGTTATAGGGTACAACATGCCTGTTATCAAGCCTAACCTTGTTTTTCATGATAAATCGGCCATTATCTGGACGCCTATAGATAGGGAAACCTTTTTCATCAATGGATGTTTCTTCCTGAAATTCTTTAGGGAATTTTTTCGAGCAGAAGCCATCTTGCATACATGGACACTTAGGGTTGTCCTCCCCACATGGTCCATGCATCATGAACTCAGCAACAAGGGCATACCCAAGAGGATCTACCACGGGGTCAGGTATTTCAGCACACACGAACGAATCAATCAAAGCAGGGCTAAGCTCGCCTCGCTCGTCTTTGTCTTGCCAAGTAAGTATATGTGCATGCGGCAACCCCCTTTTCTGAAATTCCACAGTGTGCAACACTGTGAAAGGGAAGTGAAGTTAAAAAACAAAGAGCAAATAGGACTTTAAAAAGAAAGGCAGCAATAAGCTGTATCACCTGCAACAATCTTGCCGTATGCCTTTCCAGATCTAATGTCACGAAGGTAATCGTTAAGCTTCATATGGTAAACCCTAACTGAAATATCAGCCCTATTGTGTGGTTTTTGTCCAGGTTCAACAGAAAGGGCTTCTATTATCTCAGGCCACTTGGGATTACACGTGAATGTAGAAAAAATATCAGGACAGCCATGCACACGAGAGATAGCCACCGCATCTTGAAAATTTTCGATCATATAACGGCGGCCACCATTAAAAGAAGAGGGCAATATATTTTTTCTGCCAACTGAACTTCCATCCATACGGCCTGCTCCAACCGCATCCACAAGTCCTTGCAAATTCTCAGCCCTCAAATCATTGTTCGATAGCAAAATAAATTTTAATCTTGCCTCATCTATGCATACACGAGAATCTACAATCGCTTGATCAGACAACAGACCACAAGACAAATATGGATTATGCTGGCCTTCTTTATAGTGTGAACAAAAACAATAGTAATCCTGCATTGTCATGTTCTTTCTTTTTTTAGGGTCCGAAGGATCTACTGCCCTATAAGGTACACCAAGCTGAAACCCACGTTCACCAAACGGAAAGAGTAGAGGGTATTGTAAAGCCATATAAGCAGGGTGTAATGATGAAATTCGCTGCAAATGAGCTCCTCTACCACGGACTATTATATCACGACAAGGAGTCTCCAATGTTAACTCGCCAACAACTAAGCATGCAAGCTCATCTGTAGAAGGAAGACTAAACTGTGGGCCATCATCTTTGCCAGGAGCAACTAAACGAATAGAAACTTCAGCAAATTTATTTTCAAGCAAAATCTCTTTAGCCATGCGAAACTTTTTTACAAGAGAATTATGAGCGTCTAGCATCAGCATCAGACCATCAACAATATCTCTATCTAATGACCCCAGAATTTTATCTTCCCTGCTCAAAGCCTGAATTCGATTGTCAATTTCATCTCCACCATGAAAACAATAAAGCTCAGCGAATTTTGGAGTATCTCCTTCCTCAGGCAAAAGAGATCCCAACCGATGACATATAGCGCCAGAGATTTTAAAAATGTTTGGACCGCCACCATTATTTATCGATCGATCTATGGTTGCCCCCATCGAAGTAAAAGCAAATAGACAGTTATACTGACGAATTTTTGCAATGAATGCTTTGGCCTGTGGGGGGCCATCAAATTTTAAGAGGTCAAGAAGAAACTGAGGAGGTTTTTTGAAAGGATCAATGAACACTTTTCCACCCTTGCAGCAAAGATTGTAAACAAAGCGTTCCTCCGGAACCGCAGACTTGGACCGCGACCGCACCCTTTCACCGCACCAGTAGGTTGACTTACAGTGACGGCACATAAAAGCTGGTCCTCCATAGAAAGACCTTCCTACATAAGCAGCTAGAGCAAAGTTTGTTCTTAGACGTACACGTAAGACAACAGACTCTCCTAAGATGAGAGAAGCGCAAACAAATCATCCCTTGTATTACCTTTTAAAATATCAACCTCCTCGTCTGTGAAACCAACCCATGAAGGTTCTAAGGGAGAGGCAAATAGGGTATCTGTAAAAAACAGTAACCCAAACCACAAACGGCGTCGTGAACACAAGATAAGCCTAAGAAAACAAACAAAAGCAAAGGAACTAAATGGAACTAAATAAGCACCTGCCGTACGACCACACCACCTATCATGTATGATCTTGCGTTTTTTTCGATTGGTGGCTGTAACTTCCGAGCTAAAAACAGGTAAGAAACCATTGTCTGCAGCAATAACAAATACAGCAGACAAGCAAACACATCAATAAGGCAGTATATATAAAAAACCGGGTCACCGCAAAAGTGAAAAGCAGCAGGGGCATACATTTTCTCTTGGGAAGACCCGAAGCAATGTACCCACCAAAGTCCGGTGGAGGTGGCTTCTTACAGGGAAATGGACTTCCAACAGGCAACCTAGCACCCCCCCTCCGAGGCACAAGTGGGCGTCCCGGTGACACTACAGGTTTCTTAGAGCGAGAAGCACGAGGCAGAAGAGGAGGGCATTCAGGTGACTCCACAGGTTTCTTAGAGCGAGAAGCACGAGGCGAGGGCAGAAGAGGCACACCACCAACCGCCTTGCGTGGGCGGCCGACAGGACGACGACCATCCATAGCGCTTGCGCTAGAATATAGACGTGAGAGAATTCATATCCAAAGCACTCGCATATACACCTACATCATAGGACGATGAAGACTGAGCAAATCTAAAGAACCACCGATAAGTTCATGGGCAACTCTAAAAGACTGGGCCATAGAAATACCTGACACAGCAGTAAACCTAGAGTAAGAAATAACCAAAACACCCTTAGCTGGAACAATAAGAACCATAAGAACACTGTGCCGGCAAAATGAAGCAGAAGACTATCCATTGTATTAGGTATGTTTTATAAAATTCCAAAAAGAAAACAAAGTTCAACCTGAGAAAGCAGAAAATAGCAAAATCCAAAAGAACAAAAGAAAACTATACTAATTATCTAAACCGCACTAAAAAAACTCCAACAAGAAAGGTGAGCTAACAAGAAGCAAAAGAGCCTATCTAATGAAAGCCCAAGAAGAAAACAAAGCTTATAGTTCTCTTCAAAGGCTGGGCCATAGTAAGTTGACAGGCCTCTTTAAAGGCTGGGCCTCTTTAAAGCGGGTTCAGATCCATAAATCTTACAAGAAAGCCCACGGGCCTTTTAAAAGGCAAGACCACCAAAAAGCCTGGGCGAGCCTGGGACATTTAAAAAATACCTTTGTGTATAAAACACAACATGCCTCTACACAAACTGAAGCACTGCAAGAACACGGCAGGAAAAAAATGACTGCACGCACGATGACAATTAACATTTTATACAAGGAGGCAACACAGCACCAAAAAATTCAATGTCTGGCACGTAAAGCATTTGAACACACCCCAGAAGTCACTATACAAAAACTACTAACAGCAATAACACCGTTTTGAATACAAGAAATAATTACAGAGTCTACACATTACTCATGGACGCCATGAGGTAAGAACACAATAAACTCCAGTCTAACGTACCCTGGCCAACGGGTGTCACAGCGGCCTCTCTCTCTAATCTTTCAGCGTACCTAGCAGCACAAACAGCAACAAGAATAGCAGAACGCATAGTCTGCCTATAAACCCTCATGCTTGCATAATTGTAGTCTCGGACAACGAACCCATATATCCCCTGCAAAAACCTTATCGCCTGCATGGCAGCGTGATCGTAAGCACCGGCGCAGCCACGAGAAGAATTGCTCCAAAAAAACTGCCTCCGCGGCACTGTGCCGGCACCTTCCGAAGGAAGTTCAAGCTCTACACCAGCTAAAACCGAACCATCCTCGGTCACCTCACGCAAGTAGAACAACGCCGGCAAAGCACAGCGAACTGCAAGCGTCTCTAAAATAGGGACGACGAACGACACGACAGCACACATCCTGTAGAGCATCGTAGAACACAGAAACACAACGCACGGACATAAGCCGTATGAAGAAAAGAACCATAAGTAACAATATATAACGCCCGAACATAGGCATACATCACATATATATGCACAGTATAACTTTGGTGCCCAAGAAGTTCACCTCGAGATGAGCAGCCGACAGAGGAGAACACCCTGAACCTCTTCAAAGGCTGGGCCAAAGTTCACCACTATCCAGCAAGACCCTTTTATATCTGCATTAAGTACAAACAAGAGCTTAGTAACGTTATCCATCAATTCGACTTTCATATCAGCCTGTAGTAAAAATAAGCTTAAGAATAGCACTGTCATTTCTAGGTGACAAGATGGTAATGACAGTAATGACCATTTGTCTGGGAAGAAATACATTAGGCTATTAGAGAAATGCAAAATCATTGATACACAGATATTTGCAATAAACGTACCACATATAAGTGGCCTAGTTAATAGCAGACACCACCAAGAAAACACATCAAGCTCAAGTGTTGAATTAATCGTAGTGTTGTAGCACCTCTACCTGGTTACAAAACCGGAAAAGCTATCGTTGCAATATATAAGTACAGAAACTCTTATAGAAAGGTTGTAGTTTACTGACATAGTATGGCTAGAAAGCTAGGGAACACTAATCTTAACGCCAATGTGTGATGACATGGGTCCCTTGCTTATAAACAATAAATTGAGAGAGGGCACCTGAACGTTGAACTAAATTAGCAAAAATCTATTGGCCAACTATCGACAACCAATGTCAAACACAACAATCTATTGAAGAACAAGCATCAGTCATCCACTCCCAGGAGCCCAGCAATCTTCCCCAACTCCACAAGGCACCAGAGAGCAGCTACAAGTACCTATCATCAATCTATTGAACACCAGAGAAGTGCAGCAGGGGCTACAAACAGTCCCGCTTCAAATCCTTCCTACCATGGAGAAGAACAGCAGGCGGCAAAGAAAAGAGCAGCACACAGACATTTAATCAAACAATTCACGCGCAGGACGAACAAAGACTGTAGAAGTCACGGAGAGAAAGCGGAGCACCTCACCTACTGCTTTGGACCGAGGGGACGGAGAGGCTGAGGCTTGGAGGAGGGCGCGTGGTGGAGGAGGCTGGAGAGCTGGAGTAGGCAGTGGGCTGGAGCAGGGCCCCCTCGAGCGGGAGCCTGGCCGCCGGGCGCCAGTTGCACGGCTTCTTGAAAAGCAAAATATCCTGGATCAGCGCACCAGATCGACGAAATCCCTAGAAAACAGATGCACCAACAGCCTCAAATCAGAGCAAGATCCCGATATTGCACGGCCAGAATGCTTGGGTTGACAGGAGTTGGGGTTTCTTGATTTTGGAAGAGGAGAGAGCTTCCTTGTGGGAGCTAGGGGAGGACGAGATACGCTTACCCGTGGAGAAGGAGTCTGCCGGCGCCGAAATCGGTGGTCTAGCCCGAGGCGGCTTCGATGGACGACGGCGACAGCAGCGGCGCCGGCGGCGCGAGACGAGCAGGTGGAGGAGGAGGAGGAGATGCGGGAGGGGATCGGAGGAGGAGAGACGAAGCACGATTGGGCTAGGGTTCGACCGCGTGCGCTGGTTTTGTCCTCTCGCGGAAAAGCGAGGGCGGCTCGCGATGGGCGGAAAAGCGAGAGCGACGCGAGCGATGCGCTGCGCGTGGGCCCGGGACGCTGGAGGTCCCGCACGTCATCGAGCTCGTGTGTCCGCCAGCGAGTGCGAAACGTAAAGCGACGACGATCCAACGGCCCGGAGCGACTGGAGGGTGGAACGGACCGCCGATATATTCTACCCGGATTGCACAGTGCCAGGCCGAGGACACGCCCCAGAAGTGCCGGCAGTTTATAGGTAGAATTAGCAACCTCACAACACAAAGGACTCTCCCACCATATTTTTTTTCTGTCAGCAAGCCCTTCTAGAAAGGGCTTGTTCATCTCAGTGAAGCTTTCTGAACCATCCGTAAAAGAAATCAGCCATCCTTCGTTTGCAGCTCAATTTCAAAGTGTGACTGAAATTATACAATATAACAGATTCTGCTGCATCGCATCCTATCTTTTTATCTATGTCGCTTGTCAGGTCCCTCGGCGGCTCGGCCATATCTGGATGGGCGTTGCAATCGCAGCAGCTACAGGCAGCAATCTCGGTCATAGACTCTCTGATGCTCTACACTGACCGCGTACTGATCAGCAAGACGGAGGTACCAGAGAGACACGTACGTACCGAAGGAGTCCAAGCAGCTCTCGCTGGACGCCACATCCATGCCTTCGCCATTGGCAATCTCAAACGCGCTCGTGCTGCAGGACTGTCCGCGACGTCGCAGCTCAATTTCAAAGGTTTACTGAAATTATTTGTTTCTCTGTATCCGGCCGCCACGCCTGCTCATCTTGCCTTCGTTGCACGTGAGAAGAAGACCTAAGCAAGGAGCAACCTACATAACACATTCACTCTACCTACACCACAGGAAGCGGAGCGCGTAGCTAAAAAAAGCTAGCAGCTAAAGCGCACCAGCACAAGGAGTAGAGCAAACATCGGTCGTCGGCAGCAGGCAAGTGTCGCGCGCACAGGAACGAGCGACAGCCACCTCTCATCCATGTCGTGCAGCTCCTCATCGTTGTCAGGCTACGCCTCGCCCGCCCATTCCTCGGCGACGAGCCACTGGGCGGATCCTCGGCCGCCAGCTCCACCTCAGCGCGGCTAAGGTTACCCCTGGAGTTGCACGATGATTAGAACGGCGGCCGACGGTAGTGGTGGTTGGAAACTGATGCGGTGCGACGGGAGACGCATCTCTGGAGATGTGGTGCAGCGATGCAGCAGCTGAGCTCACGGCCCGGCAGCGGGACGGGATTCCCCGCGCTGGTCATCAAGCATTCCCGTCAGCCATCGGGGCGAGCTCTCCCGTCCGCCAGCAGTGGGCGGCACACTCCCGTCAGCCGTTGGGGGCTAGCGCTCTCGTCTGCCGTTCGTGTAGGTGGCGGCGAGTGCTCCGGGCGTTCGCGTGCGGCATCGGGGAGGAGCAGGCGGCTCCAGGCGACTCCCGCCCGACGGCCGTGGGCGGCAGACTCCCTTCAGCCATTGGGGGCAGGAGGAGAGAAATAGATTTGATACCGGTTCGCTTAAATTTGTGTTGAGGTGCTCAACACGGACCGAACAATCTGGTTCGTTGGTTAGAGATCGTACGGCATAAATTTAATGTATCCGATCAAGTTTGCTCTTTTAATAATAGTATAGAAGAGGTCGGGACCGAAGTTTCAGATACAGCAAAAATACTGCAGTTTTTACAATACTTCAGTTTAGAAAACCATGTTTTCCATCGGAGCCAAACAGCTTAAAGTATTCTATACTTTATTATTTCTAGAAACTGAAGTATCCTCAGAATACTTCAAAAAAACGGAGCTGCCAAACTGCCCCTAATGTGCTGAGTTGTCTATGAAAAATTGAAAATCCTACAGACCTCCAGTCTTGCAGACGGATGATATCCGGCCCGTGGAGCAGGCACCGTGTGCACCTACCAGCTGTCCCTTCAGTGACTTGTAGGTCACAAGTCACCAAGCGACTTGTGTGGATCTAGTCCCTTCGTTTTAGATCTGACGGATACTATTCACCCAAATCTGAAACAAATAAATAAAACTTTTCAGAAAAAATTGAAAAAATTCCAGTAAATCATAAATGTTTCGTTTTGTATTCTATGAAAGTTTCGTCCTATTTAGATAAATGGTTTCCGTATAAATAGCGTTGTATGTTTTAAACGAAAAAAAGCTATGTATTCCCAAATCATTGGTCCAAATCAGATATAATTTTCACAGAATAGCTAGAGAAACATTTATGATTTACTGGAATTTTTTCAATTTTTTCTGAAAGGTTTTAATTTTTGGTTTCAGATTTGGATGAATCTTACCCGTCGGATCAAAAACGGAGGGACGAGATCATTCCAAGTCGCTCGGTGACTTGTGACTTGCAAGTCACTGAAGCTCGGCCCAGTAGGTAGTCCCCGCCGTCGGTGCCGTGGGTCCAAGGTGGCCACTAGAATCGCGCCTTCCGCTGTCTCGCGGGCCCCACCCGTCAGGCCGTCGTCCTTTCCAGCCGTCACAGCTCACAACGCTCAGGCCGTCGAGCGCCCACAAGCCATAAATAACCCAACAGAGGCGGAACTCCACAAGCTCATCTCCCCAACTGTGAACGGGCGGGCCTATCGGCGACGGCGGGAAGAAGGGGGAAAACAGTCGGATCGCGAAGCCATGTCAGCGGACGAGGCCGCACTGAAGGTACATGCCTCGTGAGATTTCCTCTGAATTTACTTCTGCAGTTGGATCAACCGAGAGTCTAGGGAGTTTCGAGGGTCGAATTGGGGCCGAGGGCTCAGTTGCTTCGGATCGGTATGGCTAATGTGGGCGATTCGTGATGCCAGTGGTGGTTTTACCATTCTGGGCTGTGGTGGAAGGGGCCTGAGGCTTAGACCGTGGTGGATTTGGGTGGGATTTCTGTTCGGTTTTGGGCATTGCACAGAATTAGTTCGGAGAGTGTGGCAATGAACGAGTTGCTGATCCTATACTCGAAGACTTTCCTGAAGTGGGTAATTAAACGTCAGTCATGTAACTCAATTCAGTTCGTCCAATCTAGTTCACATTTTCCAAGTACTAGGCCAACAATATTAGTACTCCATGTGCAGCAGGTCTGAAAACATGGAATGAGTAAATACTATCAATATACTTGCAATGTGTTTTATTTTATTTTTAGAAAATCGAAGCTACTGCCGTCTCCTGGCCGATGCATCATTTTTAACTTAGTAGCGACTATCTATTTGGGGTTATGCATTGTGCCTCAGTTGCAGTCGATTAATTTGCATTTTTTTTTCCAAATTGGTCCACCTTTGTAATATTTGAAAGCATTTGTCCCTTTAAATTTTAATTCCTTTTTTGCGGGTTGACAAGAAGACATAAAGTACTCATCTTTGACACCTGGAAGAAGGATATGCGGTGGAGTCGTGAACCGAGCAGTGGCCGGTTGGTTAGAAGCACACGCCCGTGACTCGCCCACCCGCGTTCGAGGCGCAGCCTCCGCAGGGTGCCACGTTCCACTCTACCAACATATAGTTAAGGGAGGGAACTTCCCCTTTAACAACATATTTTTGGATATGCGGTGGAGTCATGTTGGCCATTGACTTCTTTGTGAGATGGTGACTCATGCACTACTGAAAAGGACCTTGAGGATAAAATATTGTGAGTCTTCATTGAAAACCATGATTATATGTTGCGGAGAGGCAAGCCTTACCAGCTTGCACAATTATGGCTAGTTCTACAGCTAAATATGCTCTCTAAGTTTGCCTTCTGCTCTCTCTACGATGTCTAATTACAGAAGGATTTTTGCAAAAATCATGATATGATGTAAACTAAGACTTAATGCTTTTGGTTTTGCTTAGGATATCACTGTTGTTAATACATGACCATCGTTTGAATGCTTATTATAGAATTTAAAACGCCTACCAGCAGTATTTGGGCTGTACTATATCTCTTCCTTCTAGGGGTCTGTTTGGTGATGGAAAGCTTGTTAACTCTGCTATCCTTGTCAGATTTGGTGTTATCTTAATGTGATTTATTCTGATACAGGCCTGTGATGAGAAAATAAACCTTAGTGTGGTTACCTCATATCAAGCTGAAAATGGGTTCGTCACCGCAGTTGGTCCTACAGAATCAGAGAAGGCAACTTATGCATTTCTTCCTCAAACCCCTACTGAGTCAACTGACGCACACCTTGTTGAGTTTGCAGAGGCTATGAGAAGTAATAATACAAATACTTGACATCATTTGAAGTCCGTCACTGTACTGTCTAGTACTTATTTGTTCATCTCATTGCACTCATGTATTTAATGTACTTGTACTCTGCAATTGGAAGCTGTCGCAAAAGCACTGCGACAGGTTGCGGAAGGAAAAGCTGCTGCTCAAGCAGAGGCAGCTGAGTGGAAGCGCAAGTATGAATTGGAGAAGGCAGTCAAAGCACACAAAAATCACAGTGTAATTAAAGGTACACACTGGAGCTTGTATTTTTCTAGTTGTTCATGCTAGTTATCAAATAATACTCCAATTGTTTTGGTCATATTTCCATATGTAATAATATTATCATTCGCTCTGCCTTTGCTGACTCATGTTGCGATCACTTTGTCTTACATGCACTTTATTGTAACAAGAAAATAACACTAAAACTGGAACATGTGCAGGCTGCAACAACTGTGTCAAGGACAAGCTAGAGCATCTGGCTAGCAAACTGACACTAGAGACTGCCTCGGCTGATCAATCAGGTTGTTGTGGAAACCATGGGATCTGTTCACGTCAAATTCTTCAGGACCAATGTCCTGGACCTAACCGAAATATAGATGACAAGATTGTTGGAAAAAAGGTACGCTTGGGCAAAAGTACCCTCATATACGTTATGACAATGCTAATGTGTTCTTATGTAATGTTGTTTGATTCTAAAATCAACTTATATCCAGCTGTTCCTAATCTGATGCTGCTGGACTACTCTAAATACTTGTTGAGTTGTTGTCACCCAGATTAATGAAAGCATGCCAATAAAAAAGAACTGGGAAAACTATATGATAACTTAAGTAAATCGTGTTCATTATTTTGCCATTTGCTGATATTTTTTCCTGTAAACATTGTTTGACTAACTATGCCTTTCTACCCTGCTATGTTTATTTCCTTGTTTCATGGAATTAAACAGTGCACAATAGCATAAAAAGACAATGTCATGTACTGCAATTTTATTTTCAAGATTCACCTAATCTGATTACTGAGATGATGATTCAAGATTAGAAAGAACCTTGTCATTTTTTTTTAATTGTTTGACTTAATGTGTTCTTATCAATTTTTCAGATCGCACTTCCATTTCTCAGTATATTATCTATCTAGTGTGAACAATAAAATCCATGTAACTTTTTGCACGTTAACTATGCATCATTGAACTTGAAAATTATGTTTCCTTATCTTCAATTTGCTCAACGTTGAAAAAGCTTTCTGATGAGGACAAGCAGCTGTCTGTGATTTGTTTTCTCTATGATTCTCAATTAAGAGGAATGCCTTCCATGTTTTGGTACAGTTAGAAAAAATAGTGTTTATTTATATTCAAGTCAACTTCTATCTTTTTTACGGAGAACTTTTCCGTTATATCTGCAGGCACCATTTACACTTTCATGGGGATGCAATGAAGATAAGAATGGTCAGCACAAGCATGATTTTGTGTCCTTCGAAAAAGGGGATATAACAACAGCCGAACGCAGCAATAAACAGGTAGCACTTTGTGTTCAGTTATATCCAAAACGCAGCAATAAACGCTGCACCTTTTTCATGCCAACAAATACCGTGGTTGCAGATTTTGCTAAAATGGGAATTCGCTCCACAAACAGTTCTTTTTGTGACCAAACCTAATTCCAACGCTGTGCATGCTCTCTGTTCCGAAATGGTTAGGTATGTTTCTGTGTTTCTCTGCTGGTTTTGACTATTATCAGTTATCTGGAGGTCTGTATCACACATAGCACTACTTTTCGTTCAAACTTATTCTCTCCTGTTTAGTGTCTGGAACGGTATCGTTAAATATCTTTGCTCGCATGTGCTAAGTGTCGTGTATGTTTTTTTTTTCAGATGGCTTAAAGAACATAATAACATAAACATCTTCGTAGAGCCACGAGTTAGCAATGAACTACTGACTGAAGATTCTTACTTCAGCTTTATTCAGACATGGGAAAATGGTAAGAATTTTTTGGGTGTATATTCAAATGCATTTCTCCACATTGGTTCAGACTGTACATTTTAAATTTTGAATATTAGGATGTAAGAATGATACTGTAATTTTCATAGCTGAATGCTTGTTATTTGTAAAATCTGTAACTTGGTATGGAAATAATTGTTATGGTTGTTGCTTATGGGCATAAAAAATATTATGTGGATATAATTTAATAATTATATGAAGATTATAGTCTGGTCCATGTCACTTGAGCACCACAGAGTCACAGAGCATGCATCTTGACTTTCAAGTAATATTCTGAATTTCTGCTCCTTGCCATGATTTTTTTGGGGGTAGTCTTCTACCATCTCAATGAAAAATACTGAAGCACCTAAATGACTCGTGCTTTTAACATGTGACGGTGGTATGAGATCTAGTTACCTCAATCAATTATTTTTTCCCATCATTAAACTAGTTTGTTGATATTGTGCATGATAACCTTTTTCCTTTACCAAGACTATCGAGAACAAAGTGCTGTAGAGTCTCAGTAACTGTTGTATTGCTATAAGTATTACTGGCTTGCTGTTAATGCTCGAGCAGTCATCTATTATAAGCATTTCAATTTCCATTGATGAATTATGTCCAGTAAAGTTTTATATTTTATTGTTGATTCTTTTAAGATATCATTGATTTACTATTTTCAGTCACATGTCATATTTACCTTTTATTGCTCAACTAATCTGAAATATTTGGTAGATCAGGAAATGAAGACATTACATACGAAGGTTGATCTCATTGTAACTCTCGGCGGTGATGGAACTGTTTTGTGGGTATGCACTATGCAGCACAAGTATTGTGACAATTTATTGAATCTAGATGCCGTGTGGTTAATTTGACACCTTAAGCCCTTGTGGTTAGTTACTTAGTTCAACATTTAATGAAATATACAAACACTCTTAATACAACTAAATGTTTTATAAGTGCACCGTTCCCATGCGAATAGAAATTTACTATGCAAGTGCAGTTTGCAGCTTGGCCTACAGTGTTTCAGAACTTGGAAGAAATAGTGTGTCTTCTGTTCTTTCTTCAGAGGGCCGGTCTATAACGTTCTCTATGAAACAGTATTTTTTTCATGTTCCGTTAATGTAATATAAAATTAGAATCAGTTGCATAGAACATGACAGAAACTGAGTAACTATCAGATATACATAACACACACATACGATATGTGATGATTGAATAATTTCAATAAGAGCATTTTGGAGTAAAATATCCATGCTATCTGGAATGTGTTGAAGAATCCAAATGTGTCCACTTGAAAGTTAACAGGACACTGGAGAGTGATTTTTCAACTCTACTTATAGTTAATGCAAGATCTGATGGCTGATTTCTTTGTGGCAACAATAAACATTGCTCAGTCACCATATCTTTGGTCAACCAGACCCATGTGTTGTGTTCCATCACATGATGCACCATGGCTAACATAGCTAATCAGTCACAAACAGCTGACATAGTTTGAGTGAAAACGTCAGGATGGCTGCTGAAATTGAACGCCGACTCCTGTCATATTCTTAGGATAGGCAAACTCAGCTTTCTTTCCTTAATTTTTACTTTTATGCATCTCATAACCTTCTCCAATCGACCTATTACGGTTGGTAGTATAAGTTGAAGACTATTGAATAACTTCATAACCCAAATGCCACATATGATATGTTGAACTTGAAACAACTTCTGTTGTTGTATTGGTTTCTCCATCATTTTATTCAGTATTTATGGCTTGTTTTAATAAGCTAGGGACTGATTTGACATGAAAACATCTATGAACAGGCTGCATCGTTGTTCAGAGGACCAGTTCCCCCAGTTGTTGCATTCTCTCTTGGATCGTTGGGTTTCATGACTCCCTTCCGTATCCTTGATCATCAGTATTGAACAATTGCTAACCATGTTGTTAAAATGTATGGCTATTTTACGTTATTAACATTGTTAACATTTCAGTATTGCACTTCTGCCTTGTGAACTCTGCATAGCAGATCCATTGTATGTTTGAGTGGGGCACAGAAAATCTATTGCCCATGTCTGGTGTCAGAGATTCAGACTATTTCATACTTCGCTTTATGTGTCACAGTTTCATACAATGCCTACATATTTTGTACCAGGCTATCTCATCTAATTTGTTAGTAATGCATCATATATTATACTCAGTGAAGCTTTATGCTCTGTGCTTGACACCATAATTATAATTTTTCTCCTTAACTTGAGCTAAGCAAGCGAGAAGTATCGTGAATGCTTGGACAATGTACTGAAAAGACCATTTACCATCACGCTAAGGAGCCGTCTTCAGTGTCATGTAATTCGCGATGCAGCCAAGGATGAAGTTCAGACTGAGGAACCAATTATAGTGCTAAATGAAGTTACAATTGATCGTGGAATGTCATCTTACCTTACGTACTTAGAATGCTATTGTGATAGCTCTTTTGTTACATGCGTACAAGGAGATGGGCTAATAATATCAACGACATCTGGAAGCACAGCATATTCATTGGCAGCTGGAGGATCGATGGTTCATCCACAGGTATTCCTACATAGGGTTGCCAGATTTTATTTAGCATTCATATCCTGTTTTAACTCACGGCATAAGTTTTGATATTGGTCCTATACTGTTTTCTATATTGTGAGTTATAAATTTATAATTGGTAGAGGTGGATCTCAGTTTTCAAGAAGCCTAAAACCCTGTCCTAGTTAGGAAAGTTCATTTTTCTACGGATCACTATTTTACTAAATGTATTCCATGTTATCTTTTTGCCTGATCAGCTCTTCAAATCGTCACAAAGCCCATGGACCCGGTAACGTGTAATTAAGAGGAATCAGACTCTTACGAACTAGAGTTTTAGGGAAATGTAGAGGAAGGAGTCTTGCCCAAGTGGCAAGATAGAAGAGATTTTCTTGTAATTCTTGCTTGATTAGTTCATCAGACGGTTCTTTGTGTACAAATACCTAACAATCCAATCTAACTAGCAATTGGTATATGTTATCTCTGATTGGCTTAAGGGATATCTTAATTTTAATGATGAACTACCTAACAAGAAATTGGTTTATTTATTTCATGTCATTCAGTTTAACATTACCCTTGATTGAGCAGTGATTATTTTTCTTGGCTTCTCATTTAAGTTGTGTACACTGCAACTCTGATGCTATGTTTCACCGGTATATGCAGGTCCCAGGGATCCTTTTCACACCAATCTGCCCTCATTCGTTGTCATTTCGGCCTTTGATATTGCCGGAATATGTCACTTTGCGCGTGCAAGTACCAGTCAACAGCAGAGGGCAAGCATGGGCGTCCTTTGACGGCAAGGGTAGAATTCAGCTTGGACCAGGCGACGCCCTCATCTGCAGCGTTTCTCCGTGGCCCGTGCCCACAGCTTGCCTTGTGGACTCAACGACCGACTTCCTGCGGAGCATCCATGAGGGTCTCCACTGGAACCTCAGGAAGAGCCAGTCACTGGACGGCCCTGCCTGATTGATCAAGTTTGTGCTGCAGCCTGTGTGGTCAGAAACTCAGAATTCGAGAGCTGATGTATTGGTAGATGTGGTATTTTAAAGCATCTCCTCGCAGCCCAGCAAAAAATGGAGTAGATATGTATCATGTATTGCTCCCGTGTTTAGTTCGGTTCTTTGTGGATCTTTTAACATTCTCCTATATTGCTACCCACATAAAAGGTTTGTCATTGAATTTTTAGGTGCAGCCGTGTAGGTTCATGCGAAATTGGAACACGGTCACCATGTGAATATATATAGTTTTCTGTACTAGAGGCAAGGTATAGTTTGCAACTGAAACTTTGGGTCCGAATAATGAGCAGGTTTCGTACTCTGTCGCTTACAGCAAAACATCCGGGAACCACAATTGCCGGGCTACATAGAGCCTTTTTTTTTTTTTGATTGAAATAACATAGAGCCTTTTTTAGGATAGGCATTTTGGCTCCACGGAACATATGCTCCTTGTTTTCTAAAATTTATTTTAAACGCATTTGAAATATCAAAAAATTCCGATAATTAATTTTGCTCGCACATTGACATTCTATATGCTTGTTGCAAAGTTTTTTTTTATATGAAAAAACGACATTTGTGTGTCGTGTGCATAAAATGACAAAATTCGATGCTAATTTTTTTTGCACTGCTCACTACCTAGATGGCTAGATCTATAGTTTTGTCAATTCTGCATATCCCAAAAGACAGCGTATTCCGCATTGGTTTTTTTGCATGCTAGTAGAATTCATTATTATCTACGTCTAGGTTTTTTTCAGAATTATTTGAACTTCAAAATATTGTTTTTGAATTTATCAAAAAGGATTCCATGGATCGAGCCCGAGGTCTAAAACATTTTACTCCTCACTTTTCCCCTTCCTCTCGTTTCTTGCCCCCACTGAGAAAGTTTTGAGAGTCGACCTCGGTGGTCGGCCCGATCATGTGCCCCTCCCGGTGACGATGCCGTTCAGCGACGGTGGTTAGTCAGAGGTGCCCAAATCCTCTATGTACTAATTAGTTGTAGTCTAGGTTTAGATCTTGTAAGGTTTGGCCTTGTGCCAGTAGTTTGGAGTGAGTTGCCGAATCCTGCGAGCCGGATCCAATGGCTGTCGTCGATGCTCGTCCGTTCTGTGGCGCTCTGGAGGCAAAGAAAATCGTGGCCGTCGGGATCTCCATAAATAAGGCCGCTTTGGGTTTCTCAGATCTGGGCGAGGTGGCTCTGATCCCGCTTCTCTCGGTGCGCCATGGTGGTGGCGAAGCGAGCTGCAAGTCTCAGGTGGTGGTGATGGAGCTTGATGTTGAGGCCGAACCGGGGTTTGAAGCTTCATCTTGCAGAGGAAATCAACGACGGCAAAGATGCGCCGTCGTTAGGGGCCACTATGCGCCTAGGTGCATCCCTGACCTACGCCTCTTCTTTCTCCAGGCCGACGTGCCAATTCAGAGGATCTTCGGTGATCTCAGCGTGACGTTCATCGACGCCTTCACCCCAAGTGGTTCCGTCCCCGCCGCTGGGTGTGACAGCCGTGCTTCAATATCCTTCTTTGGCAGCGGCGACGATGGAGTTGGACCTGATCGCTTTTTCTTAGGTTACTTTTAGGATCTTTTTGCACCTTTTCAGGACTTGGTTGTAATTTTAATTCCTTTAGAGGGTCCTCACACTCAATGTACTGGTATTCCCACCGTTAGTTAATTGAATCGAAGGACCTCTTACATGCGCCAAAAAAAAGACAAGAGATTCACAAGAAGAAAAAGATCAGTCGGGAGGGCACGTAGGCGGCAGGCAATTTTTTGTCCGTGTGCAGATTCCGAATGAGCAGACAAAATGAACCAAAACGCAGGCATAGTGGCATTGCGGTCAGCCGTAGACGAGCATGCACATTCGTCGGCTGATCCGCCTATCGCGCTGTTGCAGCTACCACCGCGCGTCGCTAGTAAACAAAGCTTTCGCGAGTATCGCACCATCTGGTATGTACACCTCATCATCGATTACCATCCCCAGAGTCGTTCTCTTGAAAGCTAGCTAGTACCAAGGTAGTAAGAAACGCTGAGCGTCACAGAAATGATGGACGAAACGAATCGCGTAACAAACTCCAAACGGAGGATCTAGCATCGTACCCGTAGTCCACTATAGTTTAAACTCTAGATTTTAGATTTGACGATTATATTTTACATTTAGATGGAATATTTTTTAGTAGGAGACGATATTTATGACGACGAGTCGTCCGTGGTGACTTCGTCAATATTAAAACCTGATCTGTCGGCTCAGACTTTCGTAGGTGCTTATACGGATAGCGTGTGAATGCGTTCACGGAGTGAGTGTATACATTATGTTTCGAGGACATGATGTTTTGGCTCACGGGTGTAAATGAACCTATTGTGTAAAATGCATTTTAAACGCATTTTAAAATGTTAAGAAATTTCAAACAAAAATTCCAGGTGTTCATATGAAAAATGTCTATCCGTACAAAAAAGTTTCGCATCGAAAAGACATTTTGTGTAACCGGTATAAAAAAAGAGAAAAAAAATGTTACATGCAGAGGCATTTTTGAACGCCGGAGATCTGTCTTTTTACACCGGCCACACAAAATGTCTTTTCATCCGGATTTGTTTTTGTACGAATATAAAATGTTCATATGTACACCCGAAATTTGTGTTTAATTTTTTTTTTGTTATTTTAAAATTCGTTTTTGATTAGTGGGTGTAGATGCAGCCGAGTGGATTTCCCCGATCTCGCATATGATCGACCCTCTTTCAAATCAGTGCACTATTGTAATTTGTAAACCACAGGATGTCTGAGAACTTGCCTGTGGCAAGATGGTTAGGAGGATGGTTATATCCCCAGCCCACCAGAGTTCAAACCCCAGTTTTGACGCTGGTGTTTCTCATTTAGGCGGAATATTCTTTAGAGGGAGGCGACGTTCCCGTCGACAGCGAGTCGTCCGTGGTAACTTCGTCAATCTCAAGACCTCATCCGCCGGCTCAGTCTCTCGGAGGTACTCATAGGGTTAGGGTGTGCGTGTGTGCGTTTATAGGGGTGAGTGTATGCGTGTATATATAAGCGTCTGCGTTATACTGTGTTTCGAAAAAAAAAAAAACAACAGGATGTCCAAACGATCAACCACAACCAGTGGGAAAACATTCTGACAGAAGGAGCGTAGCCTGGCTGTTGTAGCGAGAGGTGCGCACTGCGCAGCCACACACGGCCTCGTCCCCACCGCGGCCACCGCACATCTGTCCCTCGGCCGGCCGACCCAAATCAGGTGCGCGCGAGTTCATCCCGTCCGAGCTCGAGCCCTATCCGGCGCGCGTCCACCTCATCGGTCCGGTTCGTTATATCACTCCAACGCTTCCCACTCCGGCTATAATCATCCACCCGCTCTTATCTATCTCCTCCCCTCCCTTCCCCCGCGCCACCCCCGCCATGGCCACAGCCGCGGCCTGCGCCTCCTCCCTCCTCGCGCCGCCCACCTCCGCCGCGTGCGGCACCGGGCCGGCCACCTCCAGCGCGCTGCTCTTCCCCACCTCCGTCCCGTCCCTGCGCGCCTACCCGCGGCTCCTCCTCGCCTTCCGCCGCCCCGCCGCGGCCGCCACGGGCGCCGCTGTGCTAGAGGACGAGGAGGAGGAGTTCACCGCGCCCGTCCAGTTCGACGACGTCAACGAAGATTACGAGGACGGCTACGGCGGCCGCGGCCCCGCCTTCACCGCCCCCACCCGCCCCCGCACCGGCAAGGCCGCCCTCCCGCTCAAGCGCGACCGCGTACGCCACCACCGAAAACCCCGCGCCATTTCCCTTTTACCGTACGCAAGCGGCTTTGGATGGCTATGGTTATTGATGCTAGTGTTGGTCTGAAATGTGTGCAGACGAGGTCCAAGAGGTACCTGGAGATACAGAAGCTGAGGGAGAGCAAGAAGGAGTACGACGTGCCCGCCGCACTCTCGCTCATGAAGCAGGTCGCCAACACCAAATTCGTCGAGTCCGCAGAGGCGCATTTCCGGATGAACCTCGACCCCAAGTACAATGACCAGCAGCTCCGCGCCACGGTAATATTCCTTCTACGGAATATATCTTGTCGGTTCTCTGCTCGCTTGCTTGTTTCGTTTGTTCTCTCCTCCGTTGTTTGATTTCGAATTTGTTTTGCTGAGCGCAGGTCAATCTGCCCAAGGGGACCGGACAGACCGTGAAGATTGCAGTTCTCACCCAAGGTGAGTGCCCGCCTGCCATAGGTCGCATGTTCTTGTGGAATCCATGCATACCATTTGTGGAGTTAAGGACCAGGCTTATCAGATTCTATCAACTCGATTATGGTGTTTCTTGCTAAAGCACCAATGGATGTTCCATTGAAAAATGTGGTGGTTATGGTAACAAATGGGTGTGCCAAAGTCAAACCCTATCGGTGTTAGTTTCAAGTAGTGACAACTTAGGAACTTGTATTCCACTTAGGCTTGTTCATCTGCAGTTCATGTCTGGTTCAGTGGGTGAATATTATGCTTACAATTAACATACTCTTTTGGAGTTGGAAAGTCATAACTCATAATTGTAATATGATTAGGAGTAATACAGTTAATATTGAGTTGGGGATAATTTGTCTTAGGAGCAGAAGCTCTCGATCAGTACATTATGTTCATGATTTTTCTACATCTGTTCATATACATTAGGTGTCAGTTGGGCATACCACTTTGGTTTTATTTTTCAAATTGTCCATGTTGCATTGATTTATTGAGTAATTTAAACTTCTGCTTTTATATCACTTTGCTATTCTTACCTTATATTATGCTCGGAAAGTTGGCTGCCCATCTATAGTAATAATATTCTGATGTCCTTGCAGGTGAGAAGATAGATGAAGCGAGAGCAGCAGGAGCTGATATTGTTGGCTCAGATGACTTGATTGAACAAATAAAAGGAGGATTCATGGAGTTTGACAAGTTGATTGCATCACCTGATATGATGCCTAAGGTATCGAACTGAAACTAGCTTTGTCTGGGTCATATCGTTGAAGTATTTCCTTGTTTGATGAAGCTTCCCTGTCCACATGCAAGTTTGCTGGACATATTTAGCTAAGCAACCTTTGAACACTTCAACTTATGCCTTGCGTCGATACAAAATTTTGGATAATGGATTTTACTAGGGTTGAAAGCTTCACCTGCAATCGAAAAAAAAGCTTCACCTGCAACTGCAATGAGCTTGTGCCTAATTATTTTCTGGTGTGTTTCACATGAATGTTTGATTGTGTTTTCTTGGGGCTTGGGCATACTAGGCCAGTGGGCGAGCTATATATTTTCATTTTACGGCTGATACTGTTAGTAGGGGTATTTTGGGGTTTGGAGTATGTTGATTACTCAATAGCATTAAGGGGTACTGAACTGGTATTCTTGAAAGAGTTAAGTAATAATAGATAATGCAGTTTTCCCTTTTCACCCAAGCAGATAATTCTTGTGTTTAAGGGTTGCCTGAAATAGTTCTCAGAACTTTTTTTAATGTGATATATTTCAAGACTTGTGATAGTCAGTGATGATCAATTAGTGTCTACCATTTGCAGTCTTTACCTATTTTCATACTTGTTTATAACCTCTTGGGAAATAAAAAGTTTCTTCAATAATACTACATTAAAGAAATAGCAAAAGATAGAAAACTGAAAAGAACTTGTTTTTCCTGCAAACAGAAAAGAACTTATGACTCTCCTGCAAAAATGAAAACATTTTAAAAAGTTAGCAAAATTACGCGCCAGGTAGGGGTCGAACCTACGACCTTCCGCTTAGGAAACGGACGCTCTATCCACTGAGCTACAGGCGCTTAGATGTTCAATTTGGTCCAGCACTTGTTGATATTAGTATTTCCAGGAATGCTGAAGTAAGGGGCTCAACAAATTTCTTCCTCTATGTTCTTTCATTAAAGTTTTCTTTTGATCCTGAGGGAACTACTAGGTAATAAAAAAATGATTCCTTTTTATTTGTTGTGATGGTCAAACACATTCCATTCAAATGTATTGATTTTTGTTGTATTGCACTTGTTTTTTTAAAGGTCGTGCTCCTATAATTTTCCATTCACACGTACAGTTTTGTCGCATTAGTTTTAAACGGATTATTGGACTTGTTTTTTTTCTACTCTTAGATCTTGCATTAATGTAACAGAACCAAAGAGTGATTCACTCACATAAAATAAATTAGTCAGTTATACAAGAATTGAAGCGCTTCATTCTGTTAAACGGTTGACTTTGATAGACCTACGGACTATGGAGAGCTGTATTTATTTGTTACAAGAACTTGCAATTTGCACCTTCTTGAGTTGATTTTAATCTGAGCTATTCATTTACTTTTCAGGTTGCCAGCTTGGGTAAGATTCTAGGACCAAGAGGATTGATGCCTAACCCCAAAGCTGGTACTGTTTCTCCAAACATTACTCAGGTACTGTACAGAGTTTTTTTTTTAATCTCCTGTAAATATTACTTGTGGATCGTCAATCACGTATATGTTGCTTGGGTTGGGTAGTGCGACAGCCACAGCGGGTATAAAGTTTGTGCCGGCCATGCACCTTACTCCAACTCAAATATTCATATCTTGCACATTGCCTATACTTCCATAAATGAAGGCTCGCACATTGTGACAGCCTATAGGTATCCTGCAACTTGAATGTTAGTTTAGTTGTGGTAGGGAAAGTCAGGGCAGTGGGAAAGTTGATTTTAATGATTGAGATGTAAAGAGGAAAGTAGAAAACTTTGATGTGGAATTCGAGGGCTATCAGTTTGCGGCAGTGATATGGTGATAATGTTAAATCCAGAGGTTGCCTTGGTTGTAGCCTATTTGCAGTTGGTTTTAAAACGTAGTGGTAGCCTATTTGTAGGCTTTCCTATGCAAGTGGTAGCCTATTTGTGGGCTCTAGAATGTGTTCTGGTAAAGAAAAATAGGTTTGACTATCAATGTATAAAAAAGTGTGTAAATCGGTCACATGAGTCTGGTCTCACTAGATTCATCATTAAATTTACTTCCATACTGTGTACTCTTATGAGCTGTAATAGCAACATTGTATGATATAAATTACATGTGGAAGTGGATACATTGAACGTTATATCGTCATGTTAGCATCGAGAACGACCTTATAATCGAGAGTATTATTTAACAACCTTATAATCGAGAGTATTATTTAATCTGTAGCAATTAAACTGTCGAGGAGTTATGAGGTTGATTATGCTAATTGTTCCAGGCTATCGATGAGTTCAAGAAAGGTAAAGTTGAATTCAGAGTTGATAAGACAGGGATTGCTCACATTCCTTTCGGCAAGGTTAACTTCCCTGAAGAAGACCTTATTGCAAACTTCATGGCTGTTGTTGTAAGATATCTGCCCTTATAAACATCTCTTTTGACACCATGAGAGCTTATGTTTACTTACCTTTCGCCGTTTCTTCCCAGCGGTCTATTGAGAGGAATAAGCCATCTGGTGCAAAGGGGATTTACTGGAAAACAGCATTTGTATGCTCATCAATGGGACCATCAATCAAGCTAAACATAAAAGAAATGCTCGACTATGGCGCAGATTCATCTAACTAGATGTCACCACGAGCACCGGCATTTGCTACCAACTTCACAGACTTGACCATCCATCCCTTGTGATAAAAATACTGAGAAACACGATCGTGGGGGCAGACTGGGAGGTGCTTAGGTACAGTTTTATAGTTTCACGGGCATCCAAAATCAGCAGCTACATTGCCCTGATGAACAAACAGGGGGTGCTGTTGGTCGGTTGTATTTATGAGCGAATTATGCATGCACTTATAGATTTCTTTGTCTCTCAGGTGTTTGTTGTAATGTTCATTATTTTGTCAATAGTCACCCTTGAGCTTAAGTCAATGTTCTGATTCAAGTCCCTGCGGTTTGTGCATTATACTTTCTTACGACTGATTGTAGGACAGTCGGAATTCTTAGATATTCCTTATGTTTATTTTGTAGGATTGTATTTTGTTCAAATGCCAAGTTCCTATAGAGTCCTTAATAATAAGTGTTTAAATAATGCTAGGTTTACGGTTTTGGTCCCTCGGTTATTTGCCTGAATACCTGAGATAAAATGTGAGTCTAGTCCACTTTGTTACCGGAGTGGATGCACAATCTAGTCACTTAGGCTCAAGTCCTTGCAGTTGCTGTCATAAATTTACGTTCTTGTTTTTTCAAAACAAAAAATTGATCCAGGAGCCTCCACTACATTCGACCCCTCAACTACTTTTGTCCGATTCCTAGCACTTCGGCTCTGTTTGTTTGGGCTTCAACTTCTGGT
Organism: Poa pratensis; assembly: GCA_947311845.1. Classification (NCBI taxonomy): domain Eukaryota; kingdom Viridiplantae; phylum Streptophyta; class Magnoliopsida; order Poales; family Poaceae; genus Poa; species Poa pratensis. The sequence continues at coordinate 21,114,035 of CAMZMU010000067.1, forward strand.
TTTAGGGTCCAAATCAGAAGACCAAAGAAACATCATCAAATGGGAAAACGATGTCGAGAAGCGCTCTGCCGAAATGCACTGGACGAGTAAGAGGGAAGACCAAGGAAACATCATTAGATGGGAAAACGATGCCAAGAAGCGCTCTGCCGAAATGCACTGGCCGAGGGAAGAGTGGAAGTAGGGTGGGAAGTGCTTCTCGCAGCTTCGTACTCAAGTTCTGAATCGTTATTCTTTATTATCCATTCCATTGCTTGAAATTGTAAGCACACTGCCACCCGTGAGCCCGAACCAGATTTTGTACTGAATACAATTTCGCCAAACCGATCTTGTACTGAATACAACTTTTTCAGTATTTAGGTCATTTTAGACATTTCATCCTTCAAACCAGCAGCAGCAGTCATCAAACATATTCCTACCAAATATCAAATCCTTGCTTCCAGCCCCTGCTTCCCACAACTGTTTTTTAACAGCCCAGCAGCTATAGTTGCCTTTCAACAGCGGCAGCAGAAAAAAAAACCTTAAGCACAGGATTGGCTACATGTAGCCCATTTATTATTATTTTTTTAGAAAATGACACTTTCATAGTTAAAAAAAAATCTGAAAATATATCTAGATGTAGATGTAGTAATGATGACTTCTACCAACGTGCAAAAAATAAATGCGAAATATTTATATTTTGGCTATGTAAAAAATGACAAATTTCTAAATCTGAGGCGGTGAACAATGTAGATTTCGAAAAAAAAATACATATTTGTCAATTTTTTGTGTAGGCCAGAATACAATATATTGCGATTGAAAATTTGCAGCATCTTAGAGTGCGTCATTGTCAACCTCTAAGTCGACGGGCGAATGGTGGATTGATCATTTACCATGGAGTCATATTGAAGGTGGAGCTAATTTCTGATAAAATATTCCACTCGGCTGATGGAGGCTACGGTGTAAAGTTCAGAGAATCGAAGAGTTCAGCGGAAAGTGTGCTATGTTGATGACTTTCTATCGAAACCGAGAGATGGACGAGAGTTGACAATGCATAATTCTACCAAGTGATGAGACAAATGTGAATTTGACTCGAGAAGACTAAATACAACCGGGAAATTTGTTAAATATGTGTACATGTTTGGTTAGAATTAAACTTATAATTACGCGGTAGGTTATATGTTGGAGTCGAACACTTGTATGCCATGTCTAATCTATAAAATCACCGTGGATAGATAAAATAGACTAGACGCAAACCGGACAGGTTAGACACGATTACAGGAGGACGGTCCGGCCTCGTGGCAGGGGTGTCCGAACCACGTGGCGCGGTGTTCTGATACAGGAAAAAAAATAAACAAGCATCAAGTAACACGTACAACTGTTTGCCATTAGTGGTAGAGGAATTGTGTACTAGGTTAGTAGGAGAATTGCTATTGCCATAATAATTCAGGATATCTTTGATTCATATAAATACATAAATAGGAAATTTGCTACTCCTTCCGTCCAAAAATAAGTGTCTCAAGTTCGTCCAAATTTGAGGCACTTATTTTTGCACAGAGGGAGTACTTAATTACGCATCATAACAAAACCATATGAGTTTCTTCAACATGTATCAGTGTATTTGTGTAAAATGGGCCTGGAAAATGCCCAGAGAAAAATCCTCATCAGCTCATCAAAATCTTCTGGACGAAAAGACCCCGGATTATATAGCGCCACGTCGAATGCGTTTCTGACATGAATGTTATGTGTCCCTCCTACCTTCTCTGATTCTCTCCAAAAACAAGCTAATGCAAAGTCTCCGTTCTCTTCATCCTTTTCCTGTCTTTTTTTTGTAATGTGCATACTTGAATTCATACTAAAAAGATTACAACCAGCAAGCAAGCAAACGCAGAGGAAAGCGAAATACAGAGCGGAACCAGAAGGAAGCACTGCAGCACCAAACCATCTTCAAAGTCTCCGTTCTCTTCATCCTTTTCCTGTCTGGGAAAATCAAAATTCTCTACACCGTTTCGCAAAATATACTAGTATTTCTTTCTTGTCTGGCTACGAGCTTATAACTGCGGGCTCCCCCGTAGACTCGTCGTCGTACGGTAGAAGCGGCGTCGCCCACTCGACCCGACTGTCGCGGTAGCGGTCTCGCGCGGTTCTTCACCAACTACACTTCTCCGGGAGGTCCACGCCCGCAATCCCCGCCCCATTACCAAGGTCCGATACCAAGGTCCGAGAACGCATCGCCCTTCGCCGGCCTCGGCTCCGACCACTCTGACTGCTGCTCCCCGACCGCCTCCCGCTTCCCCAGCCATGGCCTTCTCCTCCCCCAACTCCCTCTCCACTTACGCTTCCAGCGCCTCCTCCGCTTTCCACCTCCGCCTCCAGCCCCAGCCTTTCCTCCACCTTCCCACCCTCCCCTTCCACCGCTCCCTCCCGCTCCACCTTCCCGTCCTCCGCCTCACCCGGCCCATCCTCCCTCCTCTCCCGCTCGCCTCCTCGGACAGCGGCAGCAACTTCGGCGGCGGCGGCGGCGGCGGCGGCGATGACGACCTCCCCTCTGGCGGCGGCGGAGGAGGCGACGAGGACGAGAATGAGAACGAGGGCGAGGGCGGCGACGACGACGCGTCGGTCAACCGGAGGGAGGCGCTGTTCGTGCTGGCGCAGCTGGGGCGGAAGCTCGAGAGCCTTCCGGCGGACATGGCCGCGGCCGTGGACGGCGGGCGCCTCCCCGGGGAGATCGTGCGCCGCTTCGCCGACCTCGAGAAGTCGCCCCTCTTCCGCTGGCTGCTCCAGTTCGGCGGCTTCAGGGAGCGCCTCCTCGCCGACGACCTCTTCCTCGCCAAGGTCGCCATGGAGTGCGGCGTCGGAATCTTCACCAAGGTACTACGACTACGTGATAGTATAAATTCGCCGCGTATATTTTTTTCGTGCGGTTTGCGATTCGGATCATCAGATGCGGTTTGGTTCGCTGTGGTTTGACCGGCAAGTTCTGTGGTCTGCTAGATTCCAGATACCCGCAGCTTTCCTGGCTCACATTGTTTTATGAGTCGGTTTTTCGGTTTGAGGGTGATGTGTGCCCAACTCCGAGTGACGTTGTCACCGTCACTTCGGGGTTGTTGGGGAGTGCTCAGCCTGTCGTGCAAAAGTAGCTGTGTTTGGACTTTGGAATGGAGTAGCACTCGGTGACGAATGTGGGCAGGAATACTTATTTCCTGTGACCAGATGCTGTTTGTGCACTCAGTCGGGGAATTGATCAAATAATCTAGTAATTGGACAGTCTACTAAGAGCTTTTCATTTCCACCAATAAAGCAAAGTTTAATCTATATTAGGTAAAGGAAAGGAATAAAGAAGCCTTTCTACTGTCTAGAGTGCCCCGTTGCCAGAAATACAAAGGAACCTTTCTATGAGTTGAAGTGTTAACTTGTTCAGTCACTTCAGTGTTATATGGACTGCTGTTCAATATGCAGAAGTCTCCTTCAGTTGACTCGTTTGTGGACCTATTCTTCAAATAGCGGGTGACAATTGAATCGAAACTCTGTACCTTAGAAATGTGTAGTAAGTATATCGAATGGAGAACATTTGCCCATCTTTTCAGATTAGAGAATTGAGAAACTACTCCCTCTGCTCCATAAAAAGTGACGGATGTTGTATGTTGGATTTGTACGTGACAAGTGCATTTGTGGCGACATATTTATCGGATCGGAGAGAGTACATGAAATGCAGCACATCACCTGGGTACATTGTTGTTAGAACATCAATAATTTTTTTTTTTGTAGTAGTACTATAATGCCTTAAATGTGCTTTATATCACTTTCTTTGAGTGCCATCGAATTATTCTGTGATTTGATTTGCAATATACCTGATTTGACATCCTCTTTGCTTCCACTAGACTGCGGCCGAATATGAGCGAAGGAGGGAGAACTTCACCAAGGAGCTTGACTTCGTGATTGCCGATGTGGTATGCTTCTATTGTTCTTTTGGATATATCTTTTATAACCTGCAAAACTTTGATTTTTATTCCATGTACTAGAGACCACCCTCTTTATTCCAAAATAGATGACATATTCGAAAATGTGCAGTCAAACTTACCTTGCAATTAACTAATAAATATCCATTTTGGTTGGTTAGCTGTAGGTGCCATTATATTTCTGAAGATTTTTCCCGAGGAAATGTAATGCTTGCATCTGGATGCATTGATAAAAATAAACAATTGATGGGTAATAATAGGCAATTACAACATGAAATATTTAAAAAACACATTTTGAAATGTCAAAAAATTCTGAAATAAACTTTCGCGGACACATATTCACATATGTATTCAGAAAATCGTTTCGCGAAAAATTGACATTTTGTGTCCTATATAAAAACACAAAAAAAGTCTCATCAAAAGCCTTATTTTATAACCAAAATTTCTTTTTACATGTGCCACAAAAGATTTCGGTTTTTCATCAAACAACTTCGCAAACACATAGGATGTTAAGATCTATGCGCGAACATTTTTTGCAATTTTTTTTTGAGATTTTGAAATACGTTTAAAATGCATTTTAAATACCGGGTGCGTATGCACCGGAGAGCCAAAACGGCTCTCTCAATTATAACCAAACACCCAAGACAACGATGACCTATGGTCACTGCCTGTACCCCTGTGCCCCTGGTCCAAGCAGTACAAGGGAAGGAGGCAGAGATGAGATCGTGATATGCCATTTCATGTCCTAGCCATGGATGCCTTTGAGTTGATCTGAGGTGTCAGCACGTGGGTCGGTCAAAATAAGGACTTTGGTAGGAGCCCAGTATTTTGTGCAAACATTTACTGACTTGCAAACCCTGATAAATTTACAACTGGCATTGTATTAGGGGGTAAACAATGCAATTTACTTCTGTGTTGGAAAGTTCTACCACCATTGCTGTCTCTTCAGAAATCATAACAAAAAAATTTAATATCCTCTCGTGGGTTGGTTCTTTCATGCGTAATGGTTGCCAAATTATCCTTCTATTCGAATAGTTGCCAAATAATTTTAAGAATTACCATCAAATAACCCTAGCATGCATTTTAAATGACCGGAACCAGTCCCAACAACTCATCTGTGCTCTCCTTTCTATCTCCGCCTACCATGTTTTACAGAAGTTTTATTATTTTTATTATTTTGCAAGCACGAATGCAGGAGTTTTCCTGCTCTAGTTTTTAAGTGTTCAAACACGGGGATGGGGGAGCTTCACAACATATTGACCACTTGCATGCTCGCCTTTAGACAGGCAGTCCCAAAGCTCAAAGGCTACGTGAATTAATTTAAATTGGTTAATCTATTCTCCACAAAAATACACTACTCGATTCGGGGCACATGAATGATGAGAACCTGGTTATTTTGCTCTTCTACTTACAAGCTCCACCAGGTGTGAACGGTCACGCCAAATTGAATTATAGTAATTGTCTCAATGCTTGGAAATTTCTATCCTTAATGTTTATGGGGACATATCCATTGCTTACATTAACATGCTAACCTCTTTTTTGTTGTCCAGTTGATTTACCCCTTTGCTTAATCAGTGTTCCAACACTCCTTAAATTCGGCCATTTCAGCTGAAGATTGGTGTTAACAATTTTTTCTATTGGCAAATGAAAAATGAGCTAATCTTCCATCCCTCATTGTAAAAATTATTAAATATCCCCATTGTGAGATGGTGTTGTTTTTATAATTCTGCGGATTCCTTATGAGAGTTTTAATAAGTAATTTGATACTTTCCAGGTCATGGCAATAGTTGCGGACTTCATGCTCGTTTGGCTTCCTGCTCCAACTGTATCGCTACAGCCAGCGCTGCAATGAATGCTGGGTCTATTGCTAAATTCTTCCACAACTGCCCTGATAATGCATTCCAGGTAACATCTTGTTTTTTTTTATTGAAGTGGACATATATTTTTAACTTATGTGTTATGTTCCCTTTTCTAGCAGTACTTGTGCAAAATTTACATCTCTGGATGGGAAAATAGTTTTCCCTCCTTGAAACTTGAAAGGGAACTTATGTAACTCCTATTGCAGATTGCTTTGGCTGGGTCATCATACACATTTTTGCAGAGATTTGGAGCTATTATGGTAAACATGAACTTTTTTGCTCTGTTGTGCTTGTGTCACTCACAGTTGTTATTGAGTAATTTAAAAAGTGTGTTACAAACTGACAATTGGGCTTCTTTCAGAGGAACGGTGCAAAGCTTTTTGCAGTGGGAACTAGTGCATCTCTGGTAAGTTTATCATGCTGTAGTGTGATGTTCTTGACAACACTGCAAGCATTTTTTTTTGTTAAAATCTTAAATAGCATCAGGAGAGCAATTTTTTTCTTCTGAAGTTTTCTGCTGCATATGAAGTAACCTTTTATCACACGTACAAAATATGAAAGATCAACATTTGGAAGAGGTTTGGATTAGCTTCTCATTTTCATGTAACCATTCATTATTCCATGCATTGCTATGTTGTTTGGTTCAAACCTTTATGCCTGACAGTATACACATACTCTTTGTATTAGCACTACAAATGTATATTGTGACCTTGAAGATTCAATCCCATATGTCGGATAATTGTTAACTAATGAACAAACATGCCTTCTAGAGTGTTACTAATTTTGTATAAGGTAAAGGTGACATATGAAAAAGTATGGTGAATGATGGTACTCTAATTCTTTTTGTGGCATATCAGAAAAACTAGCCAATGCCATATTGCTTTTCAATCCATGCAGAAGTCTTAATGGAAAGCTTAAAATTTATGGTCAAATATTATTTTCAGATCGGCACAGGTGTGACCAATGCAATTATAAAGGCAAGAAAGACCGTTAGCAAGGATGAAGCTGATGAAGTTGAAAATATTCCAATCGTTTCAACAAGTATTGCCTATGGTGTATACATGGCAGTTTCTAGTAACCTCAGGTAACATGCAATATTTCATTTTATTACGCCGTGTGATGTTCTTATATTTACATGAGTCCTTTTTTATGGAGATTAAATATTTGTGAGAAGCTGAGTTGAACTTCTCTTATGATTATGTTATGTTTAATTCTTTCTCTTAAAGTGGCCATTCTGGATGCACTTGTTACATTAGAAAGGCCCTCAAAATCAATATATAAGAGTATGACATGCCAGATATCCGCACCTACAAATTTATGTGAAAAAAATGAAACCGAAATTACATTCAAGTAACTGACTTCTTGTACAAATTAAACTTCTTTCACAACAGATACCAGGTTCTGGCTGGAGTGATCGAACAGCGGATGCTCGAGCCATTGCTACACCGCCACAAACTAGCACTGAGTGCACTCTGCTTTGCGGTTCGAACAGGGAACACATTCTTGGGATCCCTTCTGTGAGTATCTGTAGCACTGAGGAGGTTAATTTGATGTCCATTCTGAACTTTTGATGAGGTCACTTACTGGCTGAACCTGTTTGCCTTTGCAGATGGGTTGACTATGCCAAGTTTATAGGCATACAATAAGTCGAAGATGGAGCTAAAATTGAACAACTCATTAGCAATGTCGATTTGTCACCGCCTGATGTTACTACGCTTCCTACCTCTGGAGCCTGATTCATCTGCCTTGACAGGAGACACCACGGACAGAGTAGTTCGATTGCTTTTGTTGAAAAAGAAAGATGCCTGCAGAAAAGAAAGTAATTCATCGAATTCCCAACCAACAAGTGATTGGATTGGTGCCTTGTATGCATTTTTTCCTATTAGAACTCAAACACGTTTCAAACAATAATTTGGTAGTAGTTTATGCTGCGCGGGTTGTCTAGTTCTATTTTCCCCCAAATTTGTGGCACATGTCATTGGATACTGAATCTGGACATGGCACGCACATACTCCCTCCGTTCCTAAATATAAGATGTTTTAGTTTTTGTCCACATTCACAGGCACACAAGTGTATCTAGACATATTTCATGTGTAGGTTCACTCACTTTAGTATGCATGTAAACAACATGTGTAACACCTAAAACATCTTATATTTAGGAACGGAGGGAGTATTTTGGTTTCTGGTTCTACCCACTGATCGGTGCTGTGGGGTACGATGTGACTTCTATCTTTTCCTTTTTGATATGTACCCTGCCAGATTTCTGTCTTTGATTTGAAGAGACTTGCTGATTGAAATGTCAGCAGAAACCCGGACATGCATGATGCAGAGGTCCAAAACACCAATCGAGCGAGGCCGGCCACCGGCCAGGCAAGACAGCCGTGTGTGATCGTTTGGACCAGTACGAAGTACGCGCCCGATTTCGACCTGCTTTTTCGCCATCTGTTTGTAGTAGTTTGTTTTGTAGTTGTTTTTTTTTTGCGAAACTTGTTTTGTAGTTTGTTTTGTAGTTGTTGATATGATGTGGAATGGAGAGACACGACACTAGAAGAAGGCTGGGAGGCAGTTGTCTACTTATACATACATACTAGTAAACGTGCACGTGCCATGCACGTCTAATATTAGAATTTTCTTTATTTATACAAATATGTATTAAAAATCAGAAAAATAAAATAAGATCAATGGAGAGATATAATAATGTACTAACAGAGACATCAAAAAGAAATGACCGAATGCAAGCACAAATGCGAGCTATAAGAAAAAGAATACACATGAGAACTTCAATTGCATCCGAGCAAAACAAGCAGCTATAAGAAAAAGAATACACATGAGAACTTCAATTGCATCCGAGCAAAACAAGCACAAAAGTCTAGGACTGTTGTGTAATTTCCTATCTTGTTGCGTCCTTCCTATTATGTACCCCCAACGACCTAATATATGCAGCTAATCCCTCTGGGCCACCTCTGTTAAAAAAATGTAGTCGTGTACAACATTTTATTATTTGAACTGAGGGAGTAGTACATTCGTTGTCACGAGATCTCCTTCAGACCGGCCGGTAGCGCCGCATCACCCCTCCTTCTCCAAATCCTACACGACGTCTTCTCCCTCAAAATCCGGCGTTCTTCTGCATGCGAGATGGAGCTATGGCGGACTCCCGCAAGGGAAAACCCGATGGGAACCCCAAATCAGCACGGACCGTCCGATTGTATTCCAGCGGACAAGGAGCATGACCTAACGGGTCATCCCAAATCAGCACGGACACGTTTTTATGTCAGCGTCGGCGCAAATTGGGCCTAAATCTGGGCCAGCTATCCGCACGCCGACCGCAGACTGGCCATAAGTCCGCCATGGCCCTGCCAGGTAGCGACATGGTGCCGCTTGAGCTCCCCGTGAGGTCCTTTTTTTTATTGAGAGTTTGAGACCGTCGCCGCGTCCGCATCTCTCACTCCACTCCAGTCCACACCAGATCGAGACCAAACCCTAGCTTCCCGTGCAAACACCTAGCTCGCCGTGGACATGAGGACTCAGGCGTGGTTCAACCACGGTGGCTGCCACGACCACGAGGCGTCGTCTTCCTCCGGACGCCGCCGTCGTTGCCGGGAGCGGGTGAACGTCTCTGTTGAAATCACCCGCTTGTTCTGGCGCGAGGTGGAGCCTTGCCGTGGGCGGACATCATATGCTGCCACCGCGCCTTCCTCCCGCCCGATCTGCGGGAGGACCCAACCTACGCCTACGACGGTGATCTATGGGATCGATGGTTCGAAGCGGAGCACAACAAGCGCCGCCGCTCGTTCTTTGCGGTCGAGCCGCCGCGCGTCGATGACCCAAAGCTGGAGGAGTCCGGCGAGGAGGACGTCGACGCCTTCTTCGACTACACGGACGCTGATGACACCGGCGCCATGGACAACGACGACAACGCCGCGCCGCCCGTGGCCGTGGCCGCTCTGCTCGCTCCACCGGTAGCCCAGGTGGAGTACGACAAAGAGGCTTCCCTCTGTGCGTTCATGAAGGCCTTAGAGCTCGAGGAGCTCAGAATGTGGCCAGATATAGCCACCACCCTCCGCACCTCGGCAATGGAGCCTCACGCCCCGCCACCGCCACCTCCAGAGCCACAGTCACCGTGGGGGAAGCGTGAGGCGATGCAGCATTGAGCGCCGGCTCCGGCGTGGCTAGGGGGCCCAACTTGGCCTCCGGCGCCACCCACGCCTGCGTGGCCGCCCGCTGGCTGCGTGGTCACCGCACCGGTGTGCCCCATCGTCATCAAGATCGAGGATGACGACGTAAGCGCTCGGTGGCGGTGCCCGGCAAAGCCACCGACGGCAGCAGCGAAGGTCGCAACACCTCCCCCGAGCCTAGTAGCAATAGGGCTATATTTTCCTTTTTTTTAGCGTTTGTTTTTAGAACTATGTGGCTGCCAATATATATGTAAATTATTTTACAAACGTTTATGTTTTCTAGTTTTTAATTACTTTTATTTTATTTATTTTGGGGTGAGTCGTTGGGTTTATCCCCACCCCAAACGGACACGCCGCTAAGAGCATCTCCACCGGGGCCTCCAAATGACCCCCAAAGGCCCAATGGGGGTCCGGACGCTAAAAACCGCCATTAGCGGCACCCCAAAGGGTCGCCCCGAGCGATTTCGTGTCCAGCACCCCTGAGAGGGCCTCCAAGTTTGGAGGCCCTCTCGGGGGTGCCGGACATGGGGGCGGAAATGCGCCTGACAGGGCTAGCCCGCCCGTCATAGAGACAGCCCCGCGCCCGTGTTAACTTGGGCTGTGCAGGAGGCCGTTCCGCTGCGTTAAATGGCAAGGCGATGAGACGGCGGCTCGCCTTGCAATAACGCTGCTTCCGTTCCCCTGGCGGGCGCAGAGCGAAGCGACGCGTCGCAATAACGCCGCGCCCGTTCCCATGGCGCAGACGGAAGCGACGCGTGCTGAAGTCGCAGCGGCTGCCCGCGGCGGTGCCCTGCACACGCGTCGTCGGCGTCAATGCGTGGCCAGGCGAACCGGTGGCCGCGTTAATGCAGGCCACCCAACCCCGCTCCTCCGGCCGCCTTTAAAACCCGGCGCGTCGTAGCCCTCCTCTCCCCACACCACCACTTCTCCCTCTCTCTCTCTCTCACTCGCCACAAGAAGATCGGCCGCCATGGCGGGTAGCCGCGACGGGCGTCGCGGTGAACAACGCCCCGAGCAGCTGGAGGAACTCCGCCGTCGCAACGAGGAGGCGGAGATGGTCAAGGCGTTCCAGCGAGATATGTGGCGCGAGGAGGCCGAGAACGCGCCTCCGTACTTGCTCTCGCTGGAGACCGCGCGGCAGTGCAGCCGCCACGCGGTGCCGGTGGAGGACTTCGCCACCCTACCAGACGGGTGGGTGAGGAACGCCGTCAATGTTCCGGTGGCGCCTCGGCTCAGCGGGCAGGAGCGCGTCAACTTCGTCAAGCGGAAGTGGATGGAGATGCCGTACGAGCAAAAGCTCGACCCCAAGTACTCCATCTCGGCGTCCTACTGGCACGCCGTGGTGGACGCGGAGTACGAGGCGCGTCGTAGCGGTGGACGGGAGCCAACACCGGAGTTGTCCGCAACAGACGACGAGCGTGACGGCGAGGACGACGACGACCCCGAGCTGCCCGATCTCCCTTTACCACCGGCTGCATCTTGGTCAGCAGCGTCGCCGGCACCGTAGAAGGGGGCGAAGGAGGCGCCAGCGGAAGCCGGCGAGGCTTCCCATCAGGCGCCCCGCCGGTAGATCAAATCCCGCCACGCGCCGGCCACGAAATAAGAAGCCTCAGGCCCTGCCGAGGCGCCGTTTCTAAAGGTCGTAGCCGATGGCAATAGCGGATGATACTTCTGGCGCCAGATCATTGAGGCATGCAAGTGTCTTGATGATCCGGCGCTTGGTTCGCATCCTCTTCGCCGACGGTGGCGTGCAGCCGACGGCAATAGCAGATGAAATTTTCGGCGCCGGATCATCGCGACATGCAAGTCTGTTGATGATTCCGGCGCTTGGTTCGCATTTTCTTCCCCGTCGCTAGGCCATGAAGCGGCATCTCTCCTCGCCGCCGGCGCGTGTAGTGGCTGGCTAGATGCTGGGGCGTGTCGCCGGCATCGGCATAGGCCTCCTTCGCTCCGCCTAGTTTAGGTTTAGTTTGTTAAATCTCGTTTATATTTCGAATTGTAAGTTTGTTAAATCTCGTTTAATATAAATTCCGCCCGCAAGGTGTTTGTTATTTGGTCGACATCTCGGACCGATTGGGGGGCGGGCCTTTGGGGTGTGCCGCTGTGGGCGGCTTCCAAATCTCGGGCGGACACACGTCCGGCACCCCCCAATTGGGCCTCGACTGGGGGTGCCGGATACATATTTGGAGGCCCCCGGTGGAGATGCTCTAAAATCGGTCCACCGACTGATCAAAACATTTGGAGCCCCCGGTGGAGATGCTCTAAAATCGGTCCACCGACTGATCAAAGCGGACATATTTGTCCAATAAAATTCCAAGAACATGCAAAATTTGCATTTGCATGTCATGTCATTAAGATTGGAAAAGGATATCCGATTTTCGATAAGAAGTAGCGTATCTCGGCACCGCATGGACCCCTTCCCGTCGGTGCGGGCGTGCGGCACAAGAGACACTTCACCCGGCCGCAGGGCATCTTCCGCAGGTGAGCCCCCTACCATAGGAGGAACGGGACCCTAGCCTCCACCGAGAAGAGCCACCAACCAACCTAGGTGAGAAGATTCGACACTGGCTAGACGACGGCTGGGCAAGTGTCGCACTGACACTGTTTGCTCTGTGTCTTCTTAGACAACCACCGGCGCTCGTGTAATAAAACAAACCCCTATCCTCTCCCCGTATGTGTACCATAATACCGAGCATCTTTATCGAGAAAATGTATACCAAGCATCCTGTCTCTACGCTGATTACGGTTATCCACGGCCTCAGCGATTAGTTAACAAACGCTCGCATCATTCAGACAAGACAAATGTTGGCACCTTCTTATTTCTTTGATGATGATGATATCTTCCTGTTTCTTTGGTTGAATATACCAGCTTCCAGTACCACCTAGTTGGGAATGGGAAAATTCAGCAGCAGCAAGGCAACTGGAGTAACCACTGCCTGTACTTCTTAGAGGAATTAAATTACTGACAAATTGCATGCTATCTCCAACAGTCTGTTCCAAATTTTGTCTGTCCTCTACCACAATCAACCAAGACCGTGATGCCTTCCAGATTTAGCATTGAGAAGCTACCAAACGATGCGTCGGTCTGCAAGCAAGATGCAGGGTCACATAGTCACATCCATGCAGTGCAATAAGCACTATGCGTTTGGTTTCTTGTTTGTTTTTCGTTCCGTTACCTTGCTGGAGGGTATCTAGTTAGTTGGTACACTCCCCATCCTCTACAAGTGTGCTATCTTGCTCTCTATCGAATAGTGATTCAAATTGGAAGGGGCCCCGCTTTGCGATCTTCTTGCTCAATGTAAGCCACCCGCTTACCTTCTTCAGTTGTGTTTCCTTCCTCTCACATGGATATACCTCTTTACACCATAGGACTTCTCGGTCTCTGCTTCACTGCCTGCTCGTCTTGCACGCCTGACCGATACTGAACCTGCTCTACAAGCTGCAGCATTACTGCTACCAGGTATGTAACTATGCACCATCAATGGCGTCTTACGTAATGACGGGACGCGATGTGCTAATTATTTTTAGATTCATACTGCGATGTGCTACTTATGTTGTTTAGCCGAATTAGTTACGCGTGTATGTTTTGTGAAACAGGGTCGTTGCAGGCTGGAGCTATGGCTAGAGGGCCACTCGACATCTGGAATCACTGGTCTGTCCAGATCCTAGTGCTCCTCAGCCTCGCGCTCCAGGTTGTGCTCTTTTTCTTCGCCGGGATCCGTCGACGTGGAGTCAACCCTCTGCTGAGGATCCTGCTCTGGCTGGCGTACCTGCTGGCTGACTCCACCGCGATATACGCTCTCAGCCACCTCTCCCTTGGCAGTGTCAGCCAAGAGCGCAAGCAAGGGGAGCTAGCCGCGTTCTGGTCTCCATTCCTCCTACTGCACCTCGGTGGCCCGGACAGCATAACTGCCTATGCCCTCCAGGACAACCAGCTCTGGCTCCGGCACCTGCAGATTCTCGTCGTGCAGGTCCTCGTAGCAGGCTACGTCCTCTACAAACGCATCGCTGACAATGGGTTCTTTCTCATGCTGGCTTCTATCCTCATGTTTGCCGTTGGTGTTGTCAAGTATGCGGAGAGGACATGGGCGCTCAAGTGCGGGAACATGGCTGCAATCCGGAGCTCTCTCAAGAAGGGACCACAAGCCCAGCATCACGAGTTCCATGATCTGGATCAAGGGTCCAGTGAGGAAGAACGCTATGTGCGTCGTGCTCACTTCCTGTTTCACATATGCAAGGGTGCCATGGTTGATTCTTGGATTGAAAAGGATTCAGAAAACCATGGAACCGTCATGCTTAGGGACATTACAAAAGAAGACTACAACGGTATGTGGACACTGATGGAGGTGGAGCTCTCTCTGTTGTATGACATCATGTATACCAAGGCAGCTGTGATCCATACTTGGTGTGGCTATTGCATCCGTGTTGTCTCCCCACTCGCCATTGTCGCCGCCTTCCTGCTTTTCCACTTCAGTGTGAAAGATGGTCACAGCAGAACTGACATTGCTATCACATACACCTTGCTGTCCGGGGGCTTCTTACTGGAGATGACATCCTTGTGGATCGCGCTAGGGTCGAGTTGGACTTACAGCTTCTTGTGCACCACAAGTTGGAGCTGGTTCCGTTACGCTGCTCTGTGCACTGGAAGGTGGGATCAGCTCCGTCAACTTGTGAAGAAGATCACAAGAAGACAAGTTGCTGGTCAGGCAAGGAGGTGGTCTGGTGAAATGGGGCAGTACAACATGCTGCATTTTTGTAGTCGTCACGGCACAACCTTCAGTCCACTTCTCGGTAGATTAGCGAAGATGGTGGGACTAAAGGAGTGGTGGAACAGGAAGCATTACTCCGGGACCATTCAGATTTCAGATGAGCTGAGGAAGTGGCTGCACGACTACGTTAAGCAATTGTCCATCAAAGACAATTGCAACACGCAAGGCGTGCTCAGAAAGAATTGGGGGTGTAGCGGCATTGCAGCATTATGGTTGTTATGAAACATTCAGAAGCTACCTTGGCATTGAGCTCCAAGAGGGCATCATTATCTGGCACATTGGCACTGATGTTTTCCTTGCCAAAAGTAGTCGAGCCAAGGTGTATGATGCAGAGCAGGACCAACTGGTGAAGACCATTAGGACATTGTCCAATTACATGATGTTCCTCCTTGTTGAGCGGCCTGACATGCTACCCGGCCTTGCTCAGATGAGGTTGTACCAACAGACGTGCCAGAATTTGGTTGACATGCCCTCAAGTTGCAGTCATCTGAACAGGAATATCCGTACTATGCTGAAGGAATTATTCCTCTGGCGTGATGACCCAAATACTTGTGGACTGTTGCAAAGAGACGAGCTTGCCGTCATCCTGTACGACAATAAGCCACCCTACAGCACAGGTGTCCCTCGCCTCTGTACTGCTAACTGGGTAGCTGAAGATCTAATCGAAAGAGAAAAGAACAAAGGCACCACGGACGTCTTGGAACTGGTCCGACGCGTGTGGACGGATTTTCTAGTCTACGCTGCTAATAGATGCAGCAGGGAATCCCATGCCAAGAAGCTCAGCAGTGGCGGTGAGTTGACAACTGTCTTGTGGATTATGGCGGACTACTTTCACAAACATATCGTTCTCAATGCACCAGAGACTGCTTGAATCATGTACACGCGGGCATAACCATTAGGCGGGCCAATTCCATGGCTTCGTTTATACAAGCTTAAGGTACATACTTGCCCCCCTCCAAATGGCTGTAATCAGCTTCCCGCTCATCAACAAAACTTCAGCGGACGGATCTCCAACACTTTTGTATGCTCTTTTGTTCAGACCATGTTTCCCAAGTATACATGTGTTTTCAGACTGTATCTATCTGCCAAATCCCCTGATTCCTTCCAAATTTCATTGTTGACAACCTACCAAATGTTATTTTCGATAGCAAGAAAACGACGAAGTAGCGGAAAGATCAAACCAACGGGGATACGAGATTTAACGTGGAAAACACCTCCAACAATGGAGGAGAAAAAACCACGGGCGTCAGCCAGCAGTATTTCACTATATCGGGTGAGGTTACAAACGCCGTGGGTTTACAATGTATGGCTTATCCCAACTGACGGCTTAAAAGATGTATTTATAGTGGTGCAAAACCCCAACCATGGGTGCCCCCCCCCCCCCCCCCCCCCCCCCCCGCACCCCGCTCCGTGCATCCTGGACGGGCCTGCGACCATGATGGGCCAACTTCTGACTCCGGGACGCTCCGCTCTCCCCGTCACAAGTTGGCCTTTATCAGTATATACGAATTTGAATCAATATAAAACAACACTCCACCTTGAGACAAACTCCATCTTGTAGCATGAACGAGAAACTTCACCCTGAAACAACAAAGAAAAACACCTTCGGCGTCAAATAGCCTCTTGGGCTAGATACCAACTAAGTCTGAGCATAGCTCAAACTTAGTAACAGGAACAGGCTTTGTCATCATATCAGCCGGATTATCATGAGTACTTATCTTGCATACCTTCAGCTTGCCTTGTACAACAACATCACGCACATAATGGTATTTGACGTCAATGTGCTTTGTTCTCTCATGAAACATCTGATCCTAATAGCACTCTGACTATCACAAAACAGGTTAATGCAAGTATCATCTCCACAAAGCTGAGCGAACAAACCTTTCAACCAAACAGTTTATTTGACTGCTTCAGCAATAGCCAAGTATTCAGCCTCCGTGGTGGATTGGGCAACAACCGGCTGAAGTGTTGCCTTCCAACTAACAGCACAACCACCAATGGTGAACACATAACCTGTAAGGGACCTCCTCTTATCCAAATCGGCAGCAAAATCTGAATCCACAAAGGCTACGAGTCCCTCACCAGCCTTGCTAAACTTCAAGCAAGCATCAGACGTGTCACGGAGGTACCTGAAAATCCACTGAACATATTTCCAATGTTCTTTACCAGGATTAGCCATGTATCTACTCACCAAGCTCATAGCGTAAGATAAATCAGGACGTGAATGGACCATAACATACATCAAGGAACCAACAGCACTAAAATATGGAACTCGAGACATGTACTCCAAATCATCATTGGTAGTAGGACATTGTGTAGATGACAACTTAAAATGAGGAGCAATAGGAGTACTAACAGACTCCGGGACGCTCCGCTCTCCTCGTCACAAGTTGGCCTTTATCAGTATATACGAATTTGGATCAACATAAAACAACACCAAATGTATAAGAAGCAGCACATGCCACAGGTAATGGAGGCTGTTCGCGCCTTAGTAAAGGCCAATGCTTGATCTTGTTTGTTGGGAGGGTGTACTTTGGTGCAGTTCTAATGGCGGCAATTCGTGTGTGTTTCTGGAGGTTGTCTTTGTTGGTTACGAGGTGTGTGTTGTGAGCATGATGTTCCATGAGTGGTAGGGGTGCGGTTTCCATAAATTAACCGTGTGTTGTATATAATTTTTTGGATTGGGGTTCCCTTATTGACTGGATTAAATTTCTTCTAATATGCAATGCGGGAGCTCCCCTCCCGGTTTCGTCAAAAGATGAGTTGCTTTGCAAAACGCTCTTGGCACCATGCTAGTGCACATACAAAATCTTCCACCCTTCTATACTGAATTATGAATTATTTATTTTTATAGTTAGTTGGCATACTCCTGCGTTATTACTAAGCTTATTACTCAAGTGTCATCTTCACCATACACTGTGCTCTGTACACGCGGGCATAACCATTAGGATGACTCCAACGGGGTGACGCAAACGGACGCGCGTTTGGTCTGCGTTTTGTCCGTTTGGGTCCGCAAACGGACGCGCGTCCGGCAAATGTCCGCGTTTTCTAGCCACTGCACTGAGTCCGCTCGACCTTTTTTTCCAAACATTTTTCTTAATAATAAGGATTACATATTTGGAAACTCAAAATACATAATAAAAGACCTAGTAAATCTATCTCGTCCTCCTCCTCCTCCTCCGGTGGTGGTGGTGGAGTAGTCGGCTCATTGCTGGCCGATGGGGCCGGTGGAGATCCAAACTCGTTCGCCGACGCCTCGGCCGGAGCTGGCTCGGCGGCAGGAGCCCACGGTGGCGCAAACCATTTTGGATCCGCGCGTCGCCGTTCCCACGGAGATCAGGGCTCCCACGGTGAATATGTCGGGGCTCGTGGATGAGTCGCTGGCTCTTCCGGCGCGGGCACCTCCTCCTCCAGCGGGGGCACCTCCTCCTCAGGCACGGCAAGGGACTCTTGCGGCACGGGCACCTCCTTCTCTTCTCGGTTGGCCTCGATGGGATGAGTGGCGAACAATGGCGCGGCGAGGGATTTTACAGGAGGCCCACACGCGGATTTGGAGCAGCTAGACACCGTCGGCCAGATGTGAACGCCGGTGGTCTGCCTCTCGGCATTAAACCTAAAACTAACCTAAAAACATAAAGAGAATTAATAACCGACCACCGGCCGGCAAGGGGGAAGATAAAAGAGGGGCTCCGGCCTTGAGGAACGTCCAGCCGCAAGCCCGTTCGGCCATGTACTTGCTGGCTCTTCCTTCATCATGGCCGTGGCCAGCCGCAGACTAGCTGGTTCCTCCTCATTGATCCGTTTGTGGCTACGAAACACGTAGCGGCGCCGGCTTCAGTGCAAAATTGGCCGCACATAGGTGGCCACGCCGGCGGGGATACGGCATCAGTCGGAGCTGCCTGCTCCATTGGCGGCCACCTCGGCCTTCTCGCGGTGCCGTTTGCGGCGCGCTGCGCGTGCAGCGCTCTCGATAGCTCTGCGCGAGTTCGCCGTCTCGGCTCCTGTGCAGCGTCGGTGCAGGCGCGCGCGGCGGACATGAACGCGGCCGCCCTCTGAGCGTTTAGCTACATGTGGGATGCCCGCGCCGCCTCCTCCTCGGAACTGTGGACGTAGCCGCCCACGCCAATGGGAGGCTTGGGCGGCGCGCTGCCCGCCGCGACTCCGGCGGCGTACTCCTCTTCGTCGTTGTCGATGGAGTCGAAGTACGCGGCCTCCACCGCCCTTCTCTCCTCGTCCAACAGCCGCGGCCGCGGCGACTGTGGAATCATGCCAGCCCATGTCGGGCTGGTCATCATCCGGCGTGAGAAGCTACCGCGATAGCGCCTGCGCGCGCTCATACGTGCTCGCTCGACCTGGTCCACCAGATGTTGCGGCGGCGGCGGCGGATCCATTCCGGCGCGTGGATCTGTCCGTGGAGGTGGTGGCCTTCGTGGCTAGGGGAGGAGAGCTCTAGGGTTTGTGCTCTAGGGTTTGGTCGGCCGGCTCCATTTAAAGAGCTCCACCGCCCACAGTTAATGGGGGTAGGTGGCCGCTCTAGCTGTTGTAGTGTATGACACGCGGGGTCCACTAGTACAGAACGACACATCGGCAACGGACCAAAAACCCCATCAGCAACGGAGAAAGGGTCCGTGTCCACGACCCTGTCACTGATGTGAACGGGTTCATCGG
Organism: Poa pratensis; assembly: GCA_947311845.1. Classification (NCBI taxonomy): domain Eukaryota; kingdom Viridiplantae; phylum Streptophyta; class Magnoliopsida; order Poales; family Poaceae; genus Poa; species Poa pratensis. Next base: position 21,133,441 of record CAMZMU010000067.1, read on the forward strand.
CAATGGTGGCCAATGACCGTTTCCATTGAGGCCCATTAAGAGATACGGACATATCCAATGTCCGTTACCAATGAAAAAGAACAAGACAAACGGTCCAAACTGAATGTCCGTATCCAATGTGAATAATAAATATTAAAAAAAAAAGCAGGTCTCCACCGGTTACCGGCAGGTCTCCACCGGTACACCTGTTACCGGCAGCAATATTATTGTTCTCTATTTCCAAGTAGATTCCAACCAAGTTAACAACTGTACATGAACAACTTTAAATAGTTTCTCCACACAAAGCTCTCTGCACTAAAATTTACACAGCTAAAGCAATCTACATATACAAGTGTGCTCTACCGTTTGCTTCTTAGCTAGAAAAGGCATAAGCTCGAACCATCCGCAAAGAATGCTCCTGAGTTTGACGGGGCATTCCATGATTTCCGGATACCCATTTTGTGTTGGAACATGCCCTGAGCTTCTTCATAAGGCCAGTGTCACGGAATTGATATCTACAACAAACAATGGACAGGTGTAAAAATCCAACCAAAATTTATATGTTTCTATCATCTCATAATCAAAAGAGCTAAGGACAAAAGTAACATTACTAGAGAGCATTCCATAGTATTATGCTTTAGTTTACAAGGTCTACATTTCTGTGTGAGAAAATAGAAAATCATATATCCATGGCATGGATTTTCTACTAGTACTGAAACAATATGAAGTTCTATTTTTTTGACTATTCGAGATAATATCCTAGGTCTGCAGAGTGAATTGAACAATTCATATTATTTCAAATTTATGATCAGGCCATATTAAGAAAGAAATATAACTCGCACTCGAGTAGTATATCACACATCAAACCAAAGAGAACCGAAGATAAAAGCTGAGATATATTATACAAGTCCAAATCAACCAACATGTGTAGATATATTATTCAATTTACTGACGGTAGAAGCATGTTCAAAACCTCACTTGGAAGACAGGTGATACAACAAATTCAGTTTTTTATCACTGCAGTATGTGGACAGGTTGCCTCTCATTACTAGAAAAAAATTCAAAGTCTCTATGATTTAGTGCGCTACTATACCTTTCTTTTTTTCTCGAGTAGCCATTCTACCTTCCTTGTCCACATCAAGTGCTAAGTGCCTACATCAACCTGCAGAAACAATCGTCAGTACAAAGGTTGCTAACCTACAGGAAATATACTCATATGCCATTAATCAAGTATCAGCACACACTGCTCATAGTGCATTATTAAGGCAGTAGTGCGCTGCCATGTAAGCTAGCTCACTTCTGGTAGTACTTGTTGCATACGTAAGAGCAGTGGACAAAGGTTACCTGAAAGCCATGGATGGGAAAGAACATTATGAGATTGCCAATGAGTACTACAAAACATAGGTGCACAGGTTCATGTCACTACAGCTATCACAAAACCAATCATTTAATTAAGTGCAAATAGTTACGTCCGATGTGAGTACTACAGCTCTGTGTAAAAACCTGTGACTTTATGTAAATATGATATGAAGACCATTGCAAAATAAAAGCAATCTACAAGTATATATGATTCAAAGTTCCAGTATATATGATTCACATCTTCACGTGGCTATGAAATCACACATCTGAGCTGGCAACTTCAGTTTAGTGATGGCATGTGTTTGCACGAACCCAATTATGACTAACACTTGATATTTTCTTATGATCAGTGATGAAATAGGTCAGCATGTCAACGAATTAAGTGGTAAATTATTCCCATCTTTTCTCTTTTTCCTGTGACTAAAAGTAAACCTTGGCTTGAGATACTTATACGTTCGCAAACTGTTACTATGCTGTCAGCAACTTAGTTTCGGGTGGGCTGAATAACTGATGCACAAAACAGTGAGAAAATTCATTGACCTGTTTGGTGCACCCGGGCGTTTCATCCGCGGGGTAGAAGTAGAGAACGACGGGCTTGCCGTTGAACTTGGAGAGTGACACCGTCTTGCCGTCCTGGTCCTTTCGGGTGAAGTTGGGCGGCATGCTGACCTTGTTCACCTGCAAGCCAGCAGCAGGGATCCAATCCAATTCAGTCGGCAAGATTTTACCACAACACATGCACCCGGTACATAATGCAATACTGAACATAAAAGGAGATCCGTACATCTCAGGCGCGTGCAGCACTAGCTAGTCACCGCAACACATGCACCTCGGGCCAGCACCCCAACATACTCCTTCCGATCGACCACGAACAGAGAAGTGAGAGATTGAGGGGTTGGGAGAGAGGAGAGACAGAGGCAGGACGGGACGCGAGATGGGAGAGGATAAGTATGTCCGACACTTCTCTCCATTTGACTCAGGTCGAGACAGAAACAAAGCCCCCACCGCCGACCAAGATGGAGAGAGGATAGGGTCCTGTGCAGCGGCGGCCGTCGCCATCTAGGGTCAATCCACCGTTGCCTGAGGTCCAGCCGCCGCCTCGCGTCCATTTGCTGCTGCTGCTGCCGCTGCCTGTTTTTTCAAGGGAGAGAGGAGAGACACGGTGACACGGTGGAGGGGGAATAGATAAGATCTGAGATTTGTCTTCTGAGGGAGAACATGAGTATATTGTGACGGGCGGCGCCGACGTAGATCTAGCCGGTCTCCTCGAGCAGCGTCTGCTCGCCGGAGGCCACCGCCTCATGGAGAACAACGCCTCGTCCACAGCCTAGTTGGCGCCGTCGGAAGGCTGCTCGGACTACTGCTCGCTGCAGCGCGGCCACAACTAGGGAGGAGCAGATCAACGACGGCTGCTAGGGGAGAGAGGATAGAGAGAATGAGATGGGGGCGGGGAGTCGGGGACGGGCTGCGGTGCAAAGGTTAGGGTTTGGGTATTTATATGACCGCCCTTAAATTGCACACGGAGCAAAATTTTAACCGTTGCCGATATTGTGTATTCACATGGCAAACGGTTGAATTAACCTAACCGTTTCCGATGTGTCGCGATTCGCGGGCGCGGGGTCTTATTTTCCCTGCACAGTGTCGTTTTACCGTTGCTTTTTTGCTGCCGTTTTCATAGAGTGGTATCCGATGTGTCGTTCTGTACTAGTGGTCTGGGCGGACACGGGGAGGACAGAGGCGCGCTCCACGCGCGTCCGCGGCCGACGCAAACCTGGCCCAAATTTGGGCTGAGAAAGGGTCGCGGCGGACAGAAAAAACGGACCGCGGTCCGTTTGTGTCGCCCCGTTGGGCCATGTTTTTGGCTCCCGCAGATAGGAACGAACGCACGCGGACTCGATGCGTCGCCCGTTGGAGTCATCCTTAGGCGGGCAAATTCCATGGCTTCGTTTATACAAGCTTAATGTACATACTTGCCCGCCCCCCCTCCAAATGACTGTAATCAGCTTCCCGCTCATCAACAAAGCTTCAGCGGACGAATCTCCAACACTTCTGTATGTTACTTTGTTCAGACCATGCTTCCCAAGTATACATGTGTTTTCAGACTGTATATATCCGCCATATCCCCCTGATTCCTTCCAAATTTCATTGTTGACAACCTACCAGATGTATAAGAAGCAGCACATGCCGATAGCGCTTTCAATGGTCTATTGCGCGCGCAGACATTAAAACGGCCCCAACAACGGCAATACCCCTTCACACCCTGTTTCCAGGGAGACAAGCGGACACAGTGACAATTTATAGTTTTGTACTTCCTCCCTAGCTAGCAGTGACCTTTGCACGGTCAAGGCAGTTAGAGCATCTCCACCGCGTGTCCAATACCGCCCCTAATGGGCCTATTGGGCGCGTCAGGACCAAAACGGCCCCCACCGGCAAGCCCAATAGCTGAAAAGTTGCTGACGCGCTCCAATAGAACGTCCGACAATCTTTCTCTGTGCCCTGTTTTTAGGGAGGCAAGCGGACGCAGTGACAATTTATTGTTTTGTACTTGCTCGCTAGCTAGCAGTGACCCCTACACTGCACCAGTCATGGCAGTTAGAGCATCTCCACCTGCGCCAATAGCGCTCCCAATAGGCCTATTGGATGCGCCAGCACCAAAACGGCCCCCAGTGTAGGGGTGTAAACGGATCGGATCGGATCGGATTTTGCCTCTACCATATCCTTTACCATATTTTTTTCTCAGATTCGGATCAGATCGGATAATAAACGGTTGCGGATTCGGGGGCAGATAGATATAATCACGGATTCGCGGCGGAAAGAAAATTAGTCGGATCGATATGCGCAATGTATATCATCAAACCACATAACCAAAAATAATAGCTCAACAACATAATAATCTAACAAAGTTATACTCCATAGTATGTAGAATGACCAGACAAGTGGACACGTCGCTCCCAAGACCGCCGCCGCCTCCCAAGACCTCTCTGCCCGCAAAGTGTTCGTCGCATTGCACAACTCATTTTTTTGATAAGTTTGTTGATTTTTTGCTTAACCTAGCTAATTGAATATTGATGGATAGCGACGACGAGCTGGAGATGGCCAGCGCATTGCTCACTGCCCATGTCGTTGCAACGGCCGTGATTGATGAGCACTTGGCGATCCTCACTTTCCTTGTTGGTTTGCTACGGCAGATCAATGGACTATTGATACGTCCATTTTGCATCACTATTTTATATCATAATTTACTTCTATTCATTGATATATTTCATATTTGAATGATATACTTATGTTATTTTATCTTGTTTTGCATGTTTGATGATTATTGGAGAATTAACTGCAGGAGTCAGGATTCAGCTGGAAAAAGCATCGTCAAGACACCCTATTTCAGAAGATCGACAATTCACGGAAAATATACAGATGTTCCTATTTTATCAGAAGCCGGAGCCAGCCAAAAGGGAAGGCTGAGATGGGTCACGAGGGGCCCACACCACCCCACGGCGCGGGTCCCACCTCTGCCGCGCCGGGGCATAGTGTGGCCACCCTGGCCCACCTCTGGCGCTCCCCTTCGCGTACTTAATCCCCCAGAAAACCCTAAGACAGGGAGAGCCATCGAGGAAATATTCCGCCGCCTCCACGAGGCGAAAACCATAGAGAGAGAAAAAGCTCTCCGGCAGGGAGAAATCTGCCGAGGAAATTCCTTCCCGGAGGGGGGAAATCATCGTCATCGTCATCGTCATCACGCTGGACTTCATTGGGAAATCATCGCCATCGTCGTCATCTAGCTCAATCCAGTCGGAGTCAGCTGTGTCTTCATCCTCGGAGAAGAGGATGATCATCCCGAGTGCCCCGTTCGGGTGGTCGTGGAAACCCCTGCCTTTGCCTAACAGCTTGGGCGACCGGAACGCGAAGATCTGCATGGTCATCTTCTCCTTGTCCAGTTTGTTGTCCACCATGAAGCGCTCGAACTCCCATTCGGGACCGGCGAGCCGGTAGAACTCGCGATCGGAATACATGAATCGGAAGCCGTAACGCCGCCCCTCGCTGTCAAACACCGGCATCTCCCTCGATCGGAACACGTCCCCGTCGGTGACCAGGCGGTCGAGCTCGTGGTCCGTGAACATCTCGGCGATGTGCCTGCTGCTGGGGCTGTCCGCGCTGAAGGTGAAGCGCCCGTTTGTGATCTTGGACTGTTTCTTGGGAACCTTGCTTGAGCAGACGCACGACGGCGTCGATGCCCCGAGCGCCGCCAGCTGTGACCGCAGCACATCGCTCGTCAGATTTCGGCGAGCTTCAGGCCCCGGTAGATCGCCGGAGGCAGTTCTTTGCCGGAAGGCTTCCTCAGCTTGTCCCTCCATAAGGCCTGGCTCCTCTGTTTCGCCGCCGCTTCCTCCGCCGTGGTGGGATAACGGTGGGCGTGATTGCCTGGCAACGAATTCGCTTGGCCCATCGTGAGATCAGAGAACGTCCAAGCGATTGGATTGTCGCTGCTTGCTTCTTCCTTCTTGTTAACTCTTGCGCTTGAGTTGATGTGCGTCTATGCGGGGACGGCGCTTTTTATTAGGGTAAACTGTTCCACGCCGACTCGAATAGCTACACAAACTGTTTTCGGTACCGGAAAACAAATTACTCCGAGTCCGTACGTGCTGATATCGGAAATAACTCGTCCGGCAGAGTTCGGTGTCAGGCCGTGCTAGCACTTTCTTTCTTTCGAGGAAGAGGGAACCCTAAAGGGTGGTTTGCCATCCAAAGTGATCCACATTATTACACAATGGAACGACATCACAACAGTCAGCAAAAACTTTGGCTCCTGTGAAAAACTACAGCTAAGTATCAAATTTTAAATTTCTATTACAACCAGAAACTCGTAACTCCAGGAAATAAAACACTATCACTGAACTTTTCCCTAAGAAGGCAGGCTTCGGCCACTGCAAGGCAGCAACGCAGCAGAAACAGATTTTGTGCAGGAAACATCTTCACTGGGCCTCCGAAGAGATTGTAATCCAGCCGTATTTCTTCTCAAATACTCTCTGCGCCACCCGGGACAGCTTGTTAGGCCCTGCAGCAGCATTCTTCGGAGCCGCTTTTCTGAAGTTTCGACCAAGTGTGCAGAAAATGGCACACAAGAAAAATCACGTTAGTAGTATACCCAGGACCAGTCCTTTGAAAACAAGATTTGTTTCTTGTTTTAAAAATGTCCCAAAAGATGGCTACAGAAAAAATGATAAGAGAAATTCTATCTTTACCACATTCTGGTTGCTAGGTCGTAGCACAGGGTCGCTGCACCTCATTCTGGTTGCTCTTCTGCTCTTTTGTTTTCGTTTTGTTTTCCTTTCCTTCGTCCTCGGCCAATCTGTAAACTTTCAGCCATCTTTTGGCTTTCTTCCTCTCCTAATATAATACATGCAGCCGAACGGAGGGTTGCCGGCCCAACCTTATCCCTCGCGCTACAGTACTGAGCGGGCGATAAGGAGGCGACTCCAGGTTCTCCACCGCGCCGCCGGCCAGGCCGGTGGTTCCCTCCCTCTCCGCCTGCCGCCGCGGCGGCGGGAGAGTGGGGGAACCCCGGTCCTGCGACTCCGGCTAGGTAGGTGTAGATTAGGTGTGTGTGCCCTGTTGAGGTTGTCAAAGATGGTGGCGATGGCGTCGGCTTGCTGGGCGTGGTCTTCCCCTCCTTTCCCCGTTCCGGCCGTCGTGCCGGGGAGGTCGTGGAAGTGTTCCTTCGGATGCGCGTCTTCTTCCTTGCTCTTCTGGCCTGCTGTGGTGGCGAGGGGAGGAGGAGGTGGTTGACGGTGCTCCGCTTTTGTGGGTGCTCGTGGTGGTGCTGTCCTTCGGCGTTTCCGTTCCGGCCGGCCGTGGTGGCGAGGGGTGCGGCGTCTGCTGAAGGTTGGGTGATGTTGGCGGTGGGCTTGGACGGCGCTGCGTCGGCGGGTTGCTCGGTGGTGCTGGGGAGCTGCTGCTCTGGCCGAACTCGTTCTTCGAGTCCAGGTTTCGTCGCGGGGCGGCGAACGACTTATGCGGCTGTCTGCAACTTGTGGAGGTGGCTTCTCTCCGGCGGGCGGTGGTACGGCGACGCCGGCGACGTCTGAGTTTCTCGGAGCGCGGAGGTGGATCCGATCGTGATCTTCTCATGGTGCTCAGGGGGCTTCGTGCTTTTTTACAGGGTCTCTTTGTATTTTCTTTTCTTTCTTGGACCTGTTTGTAATTTGGCGCTGAGTTTCCTGAATATAAGTGTCGGATCCTTTCAAAAAAAAAAAAAATATAATACATCCAGCCCTCCTGCATGGTTCAAAAAAAATCTATCTTTACCAACCAAAGTAGCAAACCAACTATCATGTAAATCTAGAAAGCTTATAGGAATATGATGGATGCCTAGCTAAATGCTAGCTACCTTCCATACATACTTGGCCAGGGGAACAAAAAGAACAAATGTTCCATAGTTTCGTGACAATAAAAAAACACACATAGTTCCACTTTTTTTCACCCCTTCTTCTTCAGGTTCTCATTGGTCAGAATTCTATTTCTGATCAGTAGCCAACTAAATACCTTTCTCTAAGGCAGATTAAGCTTCCACAGTTTTGGATAAGGGAAGGAAACTTGATTTGCAATCAGAAAAGAGTACATGGATTTAACTTAAAAATGCCAGATTTTGTTAAAAGCCACCTAACTCTACCTCTCTCAATGCCACCGTGCCAGATTTTTCTTTTTGCACAATGTTATATGATTTGAGATTCTCAATTTTTTTGTTCGGATTAGACAGTGGCATTGCTAGACTATTGTCTACCGCTACCACGGACCGTCAATCTTTTGGCCAGCGCCCAGCGCGCTGCCCTCTAATATCATGAACATTGTGCTGCGCTTATTACACTAAGCTTGGTTATACCGCCTTTAACAAAAATTAGAACACCAGGCGTGGGATGGAACATGGAATTTTGTAAGCGAAATATGAGCGACAAATGTTTTGATCGTGTGTTGTAATCCATGGATCGGTACTCTATCTATTTTTTACCCACCCAAATGGCCTCACCCACTTAATCACTGGCTACTAGCCCATATATAAGAGAAAAGGTCCAGATTAATCGAAAGAGAAAAGACCCAAATTATTAACTAAAGAAAAAAAGGCCCACTAAGACAAAAAAAACTGCAGGCATGTCGCTAATGGCGATGTCAAAGGAGCTCCAAACTACCCCACCCTAAACGAACCTAGCTAGGGGCCTGGGCGGCCGCCCCTCCTGCCCCGCCGGCCCGAGTTACACATCCTCAGCCAATACATCACGCAAACAAACTGAAGGATCGTCATGCCACATCTCATGAACGACCTCATTTAATTTAGCAAAGCAATGGGCAACTCTATTAGCTTCTCTAGGACAATGATTAAATATAACACGAGCAAAATTCCGAGTAAGGAAAGAACAGTACTCTTTATAAATCGCTGTCGCTGCCCCCAAAGAATTCCCGCCGCTTTGCATCACCTCAATAACCTCCATGCAGTCGGCTTCAATTACAATCTTTTTACAACCCGTACTTCCAGCAAGGAGCAGGCCATTGTGAAGTCCAATAGCCTCTATCGTGGCCGCATAGGGAACAAACGACTTTTTATTTGAACTATAAATATATTAAGCAAGCAAGTCGTCTCATTAAAAACCTTCTGGTCCTCTCAGATATCCTGATAACAAAAAGAGTACGTCTGAAACTTGTTGTTCTAAGCACCCACAATAGTTACATCGCAAACGACTTAAACTACCGGAAGATAAGGGATATGGAGTCAACCACGACCACATGGTATTCGTTTAGCAAAGGGGTATTGGCTGATCCTCACGGTAGGATAACTGAATTGTTTGCCTCTGAGTTTCGGCGGTCGAAATCTTCAGAAAATTCAGAGCTTCAGATTTACGGTTCATGACATCTTCAGAAAAACCTTCTGGTCCCCTTAGATACCCTGATAAGAAAAAAGAGTGCGTCTGAAACTTGTTGTTCTAAGCACCCACAATAGTTACATCGCAAACGACTTAAACTACTGGAAGATAAGGGATATGGAGTCAACCACGACCACACGATCTTCATTTAGCAAAGGAGTATTGGCTGATCCTGACCGTAGGATAACTGAATTGTTTGCGTATGAGTTTCGGCTGTCGAAATCTTCAGAAAATTCAGAGCTCCAGATTTACGGTTCATGACATCGGTAAATCAAACTCTACATCTTGGAACACAAGGCACGCATTGACGCATACCGTCATACGTGCTTGCCTGCGTCCGATAATTAACCAAACCCTAGCAAACATCTCAACATCCTTTATATCCCTCGTCTGTCTTGTTTAGCCAGGACCCGTAGATCGGAGAGGAATTAAGCAGGATAGGCACGCCTGCGCTCGAACATCGCCCAAGAGATCGAGATCTTGCCGATCGATCGAGATGGCGTTGCTGAGGGCAAAGTGGCTGGCGATGGGCGTGCCGGTGGGGTTCTGGTTGGGGTGGAAGAAGCGCAACGTGTGGGAGCTGGAGAAGATGGTGGAGTCGGTGCTGCCGCAGCCCATGGCGAAGCACGTCGTGGACCTGCTGCCCAAGGGCACCGCCGACACGCGCCAGAAGGTGCGGCTGCAGGAGTCCATCAGGGAGAACGGCAGGAGGCAGGAGGAGACGATCCGCAAGCTGGAGGAGACCATCCGGAGGCAGGACGAGAACGCGGCGGAGACCATCCGGAAGCTGCAGGAGACCATCCGGAGGCAGGACGAGAACGCGGCGGAGACCAACCGCCTGCTGCAGACTGTCATCGCGCGCCTCCCGGAGGCCGAGGACCACCGTCGTCTCGCGCAGAAGCAGGGGGACTCGCCGACGACCACCACCACGCCGTCGTCGCCTCCGGCGAAGCACTAGTCTCTTGGTTAAGCGTGCGTATTGCGTACGTACGTGAGTATCATCTGCATGGGTGGTACGTTTACATATTGACAGTTCGATCTAGCTACTGGATCAGAAAAGACTTCTGTTTTTTCAATTCAGGGGATCGATCTAGCTAGTTGATCAGAAAAGACTTCTGTTTCTTCAATTCAGGGGTGAGAGCTGGAGTATTTGACAGTATGTGATATGCCTACTATTGATTACTCGATTCAGTTGACCGTGTGATAACCGTTGGAATATACTAGGGGACTATGCGCGGGCTTCGCCGCGCCCGTGGATTTAAACATTTTTCGAATATGTTTTTTAAAAAATCGTGTTGAAATATGTGTATTATTTGAATTCGGAAAGTTTGCGCTTAGAAGATTGTTGAGATTGTGAAAATTTGACGTATTGAAATGTATTTATGTTTGTATTATTTTAATGTTTACGAAAAATGATTAGATTTGGAAGACATTTGAAATTATGGAATATGTAAATTTGAAATTTGAGTTGAAATGCTCAAATATAGATTTTAGGAACTGAACAATTTGGAATTTATTGAAATTTGAATTTTGTTTTACTGTTTACGGAATGAGCAGGGTTGGAAGTCGTATGACACGTCAAAATATTTGAATTTGTAATTTGGGTTTGAATGCTGAAATATGATTGTTTTTCCCCTGTCTAAATGTAGGATAATTTGAATTTTGAAAACTTATTTGTTTTGTGTGAAAATAGTTGACAATTTTTTCCCTAGCATTTTGATATATTTTTATATTTTGTTTGCGTGTAATTTAAAATTTTCAAGTTTTGCAATCATTTTGATAAGGTTGCAAAGTATATGTAATGATTATTTTGATTGTTACATATTTGAATTTTCGAAACTTATTTGTTTTGTGTGGAAAATAGTTGACAATTTTTTTCGCTTGCATTTTGATATATTTTTTATATTTTGTTTGTGTGTATTTTAAAATTTCAAGGTTTAGTATATGTAATGATTATTTTGATTGTTACATAAATTTTAAATTTAGTCTGAATTGAATTTGAAAAGTTGCAAAAGTTTTGGAAATTAGGAAAAGAAAACAGAAAGGTGGAAAAAAAAAGATTATTTTGATTGTTACATATTTGAATTTTCAAAACTTATTTGTTCATCTAAAAATTATTGGTTTGCATTATTTAGAATTATCTAAAAATCATATGGATAGTTTGGGGGTTTTTTTTTTCAAGAAACCAAAAATGTGGACATTTTTTAATTATTGGTTTGCATTATGTAGATTTTTTTTCAAAATCATATGGATATACTTTGGACTTAAAAAAAAATTGGTTTGCATTATGTAGATTTTTTTTTCCAAAATTATGTGGATATACTTTGGACTTAAAAAAAAAAGGAAAAATCTGACAGGGTGGGCCCGCTGTGACGTCGTGCTGACGTCACAGGGGCAGCGGATCTGGACGGGCCGCCCACGGCGGCGGCGTGCTCGCCGGCGGCGCCACGGCGCGTCCTGGGACGCGCGCGTGGGCGTGCTCGACGCGTCGCAACGCGGGGGAGCTAAAGGTGGCGGCGCCGCCCCCTTATGGTCGCCGGAGCGGCGCCGGCGGCGAGTAATCACGGCGGAGGGAGCAGGGGACGGCGGCGACGATTGCGGCGGCCGTGCGGCGTTTCGGCAGGCGGCTTTTGGTGAAGAGGCAGAGGACGCGATGGCGGGTGTCGATGTGCTCGTCGATTTGATCGTGGTGGAGCAGCGCGGTGGCGCGCCGCGTCGGGGCGGCCGCGGCGACCTCGCCGCCGCGCGTGAGAGAAAGGAGAGAAGAGAGCGGAGCTGTGCGTGCACATTTTTGCACAAAAGTCCTCCAGTTTTCCTGTAATTACGAACACGTCCTTTGCTGTGAAGTTTGGTGGACTGCGGAGTTTGCTACCGGATTTTTGCGGGGCTTGTGTGCAAATTGGTGCGGTGACCGGCTGAAACCAGCGTCACCGGAGGGTGACCGGTCGACGTGGCGGGTTTTGATTGGAAGAAATTCCCTGCTACTGTAGTTTCAACAATGTAGCGCGCGCGGGGGAGGCGTGGATCAATCCTGGCCGTTGAATCAGCGAATCGAGCGGCTCTGAATTGGGGGCGACGTGGAGCGCTGGACAGGTCGCGGTTTCTTCCGTCTTTTATATATAGTAAGATCAGGATACTTCAGTAGCGAGCACGCACGTACACGTGCCTCTTCTGTTCGCCTATGTCGATTGGAGCGTAACTCTGTGTTTCGTGATTTTTTTTGGGTAGATGCGCACATCTTCATATGCTTGGGCTTTGTGTGGTCAAGATACGGACCCGAACCAAAATTATGTAGAGAAGTTGCCTGTGGCAAGATGGTTAGGAGGGTGATTGTACCCTAACCTATCAGATTTGAAACTCCAGGTTTGACGCTGGTGTTTCTTATTTAAGGCGGAATATTCTTCAGTGGGAGACGGCGTTCCCGTCGACAGCGAGTCACCTGTGGTGACTTCGTCAATCTCAAGACTCGGCCAACCGACTCGGTCTCTCGGAGGTGCTTATAGGGGTAGGATGTGCGTGTATGCGTTCATAGTGGTGAGTGTGTGCGCGTGTATATGAGCATCTGCGTTGTACTGTGTTTCACAAAAAAAAACCAAAATTATATTCAAACTGTAAGTACTCCCTCCGTCCCCAAATACGTGGCTTATAAACTGAGTTTAAAATGTCAACAATTTCTAACTTTGACCAGATAAATAGAAGAAAATATCAACAATTAGTATAATATTTCATGAATACATTATAAAAATATATCTTATGGTGAATCTGTTGACGTTGATTTGGTATCAGATATCTTCATGTTTTTTAATATATATCCAGTCAAACTTAAAAAATGTTAACTTGTTTTATTCAATTTATACACCACCTATTATTAGGGGACGGAGGGGGTATATCACAAATAAATAAGTGCATGTGAATAATTTTATTTTTCATTTTGTTCAAGTTCATGCCTATCTTAATGGCGACTTAACCTTTTGACGGACGTAAAAATATGTCTTCTTTGGCTTCATTTTAATTTCCCATTTTCTTGTTAATTAACCACCCAATTAATTCTCTTCTTCTTAATCAACGAAAATGGCAAATCTTTTGTCTTGTTTCAAAAAATAGTCTAGAAGGAACATAATGTTGGGTGGTGAGAGGAGATACACAACCCCAACACCCCCTAGCCAGCGATGAACTTTGACGATAGTTTCTACTAGCAGATATTTAGCGGAAACAAACACAATAACATGCACAAATGACAAAGTTGATAGCGTAAAATTACGTGTTTTCGCGAGTCAGTTGCACATTGGTACCACTTTTGTTTTGAATCGCGCAGACCTACTAGAAATTTTCGAACCTTTCGCAAAAAGACCCCAATTGGACCCTAAGTGTCACTTGACAGCGTTCCTGACTAGGCGAGCCCACCTGTCAGGATGACGTGGCAAGCTTAGAGAAATTAACACTTACCGGACAATGGGCCCCACATGTCAGCCCAATTAAAAAATTAAAAATTCTAAGAAAATGAAACAAAGTCGGAAAAAAATATGCGACAAAGACGCCGCCTGACACCGGCCATCGGCGGTGCCGCGTGAGACCGCCGCGCAGAGCGCGTCGACTGCACCGTCCGCCACTAGCCCCACGCGCACGTCATCGCCATCGACGAAGCCGTCCGCCACTAGCCCTACACCCGGCCGCCTTGTGCTGCAGCAGTGTCGCCACCGCGCCGGACTCTAGCACCTCCTCCGCGGTGACGAGGTCGAGCGGCTGGAGTAGGGAGAGGTCGAGCAAGGCGGGGGACTTACGTGAAAGCCTACACAACATGAGGACGAAAAATCACGGTTGTGCACCAACCGGTTCAACCAAGATTCGCTATTAGCAACAGGGTTACTGGGTACAGAGTCTTCTCTAAAACCTCTAGAGATTACAACACACTTCAGCTTGTTGTCTACCAGCAGCAACAATAACAACAATCAGAAGAGACAAGATTGTACCAAACATAGATAACACAATTTCTATTATTTTCAATAATCAACAAACTGCTCTTAAACCACAAATCTAAACTGCAGGGAATTTGGTAGACAAGAAGATATATGTGTTCCCAACATACTCACCAAATCGGAGCTCAACCGGATAAATCGTTTGCCCGCCCAAACTATTTGCCTACCAAAATTTCCTTTATGCAGAAACTGTAACAGTCCGTACTGACAAAAAGGGTATGAAATTTGATATTCCACTGACCAAAATCTCAAAACAACTAACCAGATTGAAGTACTCAAAATAAGGGACAAGCTTACTAAGTTTGAAGCCAATCCAATCACAAGTGAGCGTCCGAACACCACCTTGAAAACAAACCGGTAAGAAACTACCAATCTAGAAAAAAAAATCAACTCTCCCATTTCTTCCTCCATTCTCACTTGTTTTTGCTATATTGTATGTTCTCCCACCCTCTCATGGCAGTCACCACGTTCTAGTCTCATTTGTTTGCTTTTTTAGTCATCTCTCTAGGAGGCAGCTCCGCCGTTAAATGCGAATGTCAATCAACAATTTACATGTGTTGAATCTTTTTGAGTTGATCCTAGGCTGCCAACACACCTCCATGTGAAGGGATATGGCCCAACACATAACCAACAAGTAAGCTCATAGCTGGACTCGATTCGCTTTAGAACATAATACACATAAAGTGATAGAGACAACTGCTATCCTAAAAGTTTTTTTGGATACTACTCTCTATCACACCAATTTAGTTCTATCAAATTCATCATACAATACATTATTTTACTATATATATTTGACGTTATAGATATTTACATCCATCAATTATAATTTTGGTCAATAGTAAAGACGTTTGACTTTATACAAACCTAGAAATTCAAAAAAAAAAGGTCTAATTACAAGCTAGCTAGCTCCATGGTAATGGAGAAAGTATTTGTCATACCCTCTCGTGTGTATTTTCTCTTTGGGCTGTTGGCATGCATGTTCAGATTAGCTAGCTTGTATCTTATAAAAAAAACAAGACTGAGGGGGGCGACACCACCCGAGTGTAACTCGAACCAGCGACCTGGCGCTTAGCGCTTCAGCTTGTATCTTATGGAGGAGGATTTTTGTAAAACATTTGTAGATGAGTTATAGACTGTCTTCTCTCTAAAACTTATTTTCCCACCACGCATCTAGGATTGTTGTCCGCATCGTTGATTTGCCCGTGGCGAGGTGACTGAGGATGTCACCTTAACCTAACTAACGGCCAATATATCGACTGTGTGCGTGACCTGAATTGAGTGCGACATTACCACAGAGCTGAGCTTGTAGAGAGAGAATATGTAGTGCACCTGCCCTCAATGTCGCACAGTACCAACGTACGCCCTCTCGTGAACCAACTCAGTTCTACTGTACCATTCACTGATCTGCTGCATATCTGACTGACGTAGGTGGGATTCATGGTGGCCAACGGTCTGGAAGCAATGAACCCGGACCAACCGATCGATCATCTCCAAAGAATATTCTGACGAAAATTTGCCCTGTCGATCGGTATCAGAGCATCTCCACTCGCGGCGCCTAAATGGGCGTCCAAAGACCGTCCGGACAGGCCCTTTGGGCGCCGTCCGGACTACCTTGCCCATTTGGGCGCCCTCGCTCCCCACTCGCGACGCCCAAATATTATTCAAATATGAAATTTTGATACGAAAATGCATATATTCCATTGAAATTTCATTCAAACTAACATAATTCATTCAAATTTAAATCTAGACCTAGACTAGATCTAGTAAGTAGGGTGGCACGCCGGGCACCGGCAGTTGGGGCAGGCGCCGGCCCTTGCGGCGGCGAGCACAGGACCCCGGCGGCAGCTCGAGCAGAGGCAGTAGAGGTAGCCGGTGGTGGAGGTGGTGGCGGCGGAGCTGGAGGTGGAGGTGGTGGCGGCGGAGGCGGTGGCGGCGGCGGTGGCGGCGGCAGAGGCTATGTCGGCCTCGATGGCGAGCTGCATGTGGCCGGGATCCCACTCCGGCGTCGGCGGCCAGTCCTCCAAGCCGTCATCATCACCGTCAACCTCCTCCGCCTCTTGTTGAGGTTGCGGCGGAGGAGGTTGCACGCGGCCTCCTTCCGATCTTGCGCGACGAGCCTGCTCCACCGCCTCGTAGCGTACCCTCTCTCGTTTCCTGCCCGCTGCGAAGTCCTCGTCGGTGGTGTCGGTGTCGACGTCGTCGTCGGAGTCTTCGAGCCAGTCCGCAGGCGGCTTGGGGGCGAAGAAGGAGTGGAGGCGGTAGGCGTGCTCGAGCTCGACCTGTTTGTCCCAGTACGCCGAGTTCGGCTCGAACCTGGGGATGTCGTGCAGCTCCGGCGCCATCGTCCCCATGTGATAACCCACAAGTATATGGGATCGCGTGTAGCCTTTTCGATAAGTAAGAGTGTCGAACCCAACGAGGAGCTAAAGGTAGGATAAGTATTCTCTCAAGTTCTATCAACCACTGATACAACTCTACGCACACTAAACGTTTGCATTATCTAGAAAATAAAACTACAGTAGCAATACGGGTATGAGAGATAGTTTTGCAAGATAATAAATACAAGAAAGTAAAAGTTAGTGCTGCAGCAATAAAGTACACGAAGTAACCATATACTAACAGTATCATGAGTGTGGAAAAGTGGTGGTAATTGTGGTGGCTTTGTCCAAGATTAATTAGTGAATGTACTTGGTTCATTGTCCTCGATGCAGTTTTCTATGTGGGAGAGGCTAAATATACATGCACTCCACTAATTGGGATTACAAGTACTATATGATTGGACTGCTAGAAAGCATCCGCAAATACTAACAATGCATTAAGGTTTCCCCAACCATAGCCTTGAGTTCAAGGTCCTCTTACTCCCATACGTGCAACTAATCGGTTCGCGTTCTCAGGTTTCTGTCACTCCGGCAGAACTTCCCCGCTTCGTTACAAATACTACCAACCCTATGATGTTTGATCCATGCGCGCACAAATATAATGGACACCAAATGACAGCACCATATAGACATACAACTCTAATGAACCTCATGCATTCAATTAAGCAATCAAAAGACAAATAAACTACGGAAACATGATGTAAATCATAGGATAAATATTATAGCATCAAACACCATGTTTACATAGGATGGTACAGAGGTTTATGGGAGGATGAACCACTGAATACAAGGAGGAGATGGTGATGGAGATGGCGGTGAAGACGGCGGAGAGGGCAACGAGGAGCGCATGGCGGCGCCGGCGGCGCGGGGAACTCCTTCCCCGCCGCTGGCATCATGGGGGAGCGCCGCCCCTTAGCCTCACTCCTTCATGGCTTCTTGGGAGCCCGCCCCCATGGAGATGGGATCCATGGGGGAGGCAAAAACGTGGCTTTTTGTGGCTGAAATTCGTGGGTGGAGGAGTCCTCCACGAGTTAGGTTTCCTCCCTTTATATATCTTCTCGGATTTCCGTCACCCCCTTTTAGGGTTCTACCAAAATGGGCCTACACACTAGTAGGGAAGTGCCTTTCTGTGGATCCCATTTTGTGGCGCACCAAGTAGCCATGCGCCACAAAAAAAAATATCTGTGGCGCACCAGGCCACATGCGCCACAGAAATGTCACTTTCTGTGGCGCACCTTGCCATGTGCGCCACAGAATGTGACTTTCTGCGCCACAAAAATGCGTTTAATATACCAAAAAAATCGTGAGAAAAAAGGAGCTCGATTTCACCAGGTTATACCCGGTGAACTTTTCTCAGAATCGGGAAATTCCAAAAGAGTAAAAAGTTATTTCAAACAGAAGATTTTTTTCTACAAAATCAAAAAAAAAACTGGAAAAGACAATTTTGTGGCGCATGACTAGGGATGCGCCACAGAATTGTTGGGCGGGATTCGAATTTTGAATCCCGCCCAAGCCCTCATTCTCCCTCTATTTTCCCCTTCTCTCCTCCACTTCTCCTCCACTTCTCCTCTCCTCCACTTCTCTCCCCTTCTCCTCCCTCCTCCACTTCTCCTCCACTTCTCCTCTCCTCTCCTCCACTTCTTCTCTCCTCCTCCACCTCCACCTCCGGTGTTCTTCTCTACCACCCCGGCGACCTCCTCCACCTCCGGCGACGGTGACCTCCTCCACCACCTCCGGCGACGGTGACCTCCTCCACCACCTCCGGCGACGACGACCTCCTCCACCACCTCCACCTCCGACGACGACGACGGCGACCTTCACCTCCACCTCCGGCCACGGTGACCTCCACCTCCTCCTCCACCCCGGCGACCTCCTCCGACGACATCCTTCTCCTCCTCCACCATCTCCGGCGACCCCCATCCTCCACCCACCCACCTCCGGCCAAGCCACCTAGGGCCATGGCCACGGGCACCACGGCCTCCGACGAGCTCCGACCAAATTCCGGCGAAATTTCGAAATTCCGGCGAAATTCCGGCGGCCAGATCTAGATCTGGCCGCCCTTTTTTTTGAAATTCAAAAAAACTTTTGTGGCGCATGGTAGTGGGGTGCGCCACAGAAATATTTCTGTGGCGCATGCACTTGGGGGTGCGCCACAGAATCTTGCACTTTTCTGTGGCGCATGGGCCGTGCGCCACAGAAATAATATTTTTGTGGCGAGGATTTAGTGGCGCACCCACCATGCGCCACAGAAAGGCTTTTTGGTGCGCCACTAAAAGGCCTTTTCCTACTAGTGACAGGCCGCGTCCGAACTCTGATTGGGCTGATCTCGGGCTTAAAATCTTCGTATGGAAAATTGTGACAACTTTCGTAACAGCCAGGTCTCCATTTGACGTCATCTTCGAGGGTCAAACTGGCAAACTTCGTAAAAAGTTCTCAGACAGATTTCAGGAAAGTCCCAATTCGACTCCAACAAGGTTTCCTCTTGTATTCTTGATAATTTCTACACATCAAAGAGTAAAACAAGAACATTGTGCACTTTTGCAACTATTAGTAGGTTAGTCCAAATAAATAATAAACTTAATATAAAACAAGTGCTAAAAGCATAAAAATGGCATGAAACAATCAAAAATTATAGATACGTTTTGGACGTATCAACATCCCCAAGCTTAATTCCTGCTCGTCCTCGAGTAGGTAAATGATAACAAAATAATTTTTGATTGTAAATGCTATGATCAGGTCTTTAACAATTGCATGATGTATGGATAATAAAACTTAGCAATCATGTTTCCTAATGAAAAGTATCAACGAACTAAGAGCTTATAACATGAAATTTATAAACATCAACAAGATTGTAATGACCATAATAAAGCATGATAGAGTGGTATCTCGCTTGCCCTTAATTGTGGAGCAAAACATAAATGCCAAGGCACCTCTGAAGTTCAAGTGAAGACTAGATATAGAGATATCAAAGATAAAAGCATCATGGTTATACCTCAATTAATCGTATTCTGGGACAAGCACATTACACTAAGAACGACAGCTATGCTCTCGAAGAAGTGCTCAAAGAAAGGATGGTGACTCAACATAAAAATAAAAGATTGGCCCTTCGCAGAGGGAAGCAGGGATTAACACGTGCTAGAGCTTTTTGTTTTAAAAACAGAGGTAAAAATGTTTTGAGAGGTGTTTGTTAATTGTCAACGAATGGTAGCGGGTGAGAACAGTATTCTACCTGTCAAACGGACTTTTAAGAGCGGCTCCCATGAAGGACGTTATTTCTACCAGCAAGGCAGATCATCCCTCTTTCTCTTTGGTTTACACACATTCAGGTATTTCACTGTTTGTCATTGCTTACTGATGAATCAGGGCAAAAGTGTGAAGAGAATTAATTGGTTAAAGTTGTAATTAATTGGGACTGGGCACCCCGTTGCCAGCTCTTTTTGCAAGTTATTGGATAAGCGGATGTATATGCCACTAGTCCAGGTGTAAAAGTCCATTTGACAAATAGAATAAAGAATAACCACACTAATTCCTCATGAGCTAGTAAACATTGACACAAAAAGAGAAATATTTTGAAGGTTTTAAAGGTAGCACATGCAAATTTACTTGGAATGGCTTGAAATACCATGCATAGGAATTTTTTGGTGGACTCTTTGGGATAACTTGGTTTTAAGGATTTGGATGCACGAGCAGCATTCCCGCTCAGTACAAGTGAAGGCTAGCAATAGACTGGGAAGCGACAACCACGAGAGCGATAACGGTCATAATCATGCTTGCGACAAAATAAAATTAACGGAGGCATAAAAACGATACTAAAACTCTGAGGCAAAATAGATCATCAAGGCTTAATTGACTTTTATTTTTCAGTCATAACATGTGTGAGCATGTGCCAAGTCGATTCAAGTGAATTATTCAGAGGAGGATACCACAATACCATACCATCTTATGAACAGGACAATGCATGTTGATATCAAAATAACATAATATGCACTATTAGCTAGTTGAGACTAACCATAAGAAAACATAAACTACTAAACAGTATTATTCACACATCATTTTTAAGTTTCAACAAGTAATCCATTAACCAAGTAAACATTGAAAACAGAGGATAAATAAAATATGTGACGATCCACTTATTAATGTAACTGGTGTTTGATGCTAAGATAAATAGATAATAAAATACAGCCGCTTCAAGTTTAGTTAAGTTCCTATGTTGCTCAAAAAACAAAGTTTAAAGGTTTGCAAACCGTGGGGTTATTGATGAAGAGGGATGCGGGGACATCCCCAAGCTTATGACTTTGGTAATTCTTCAATATTCCATAGTTTGGTGTTCCTTCATTCTCTGTGAAAAAACTTCAACACAAAAACTTTCCCATTCTTTTCTGCGGTTAGACATTAGTACAATAGATAATATTTCCCAAGTGCTACTATTAAACCAAATAAAATTTTGTTTTTAAGTTACAGAAAGGTTGCTTAAATGGCCAACTTATAAATGAAAGGTAAGAACCATTAAAAATCAAATGAAAACGAAAAGAGGCCACTCTTGCAACAAAAGTCAGAATCTGTCCAGAAAAACAGCAGCTGGAAAACGCAATTTTTAGGTGCACTTAAACATGCCCGAAATTTTAGCCAATTTTTGTACATGCAGAGGATTAGGTGCTACAACATCAGTAATTTTTCGTGATTTTTAGAGCTTCCAGTAAAATATGAAAAATCGCGCAATAAGCAGTAGATACCGAAAACAGAAAATCACTTTTTACATATGTATCAACTAAGCTAAATGGATAAAACTTGGTACTTTATTTTTGATAAACTAAGAAACCAGAGGCTAAGCAAGACCTAAACATGCTAGCTACAGCAAGGAAAACTCTAAATAAAAATCAAAAGTAAAACCCAAATAAAATTAAAATAAAGAACCAAACAAAGAAGCAAAACAAAAGAAAATATTTTTGTTATTTTGAATTTATAAGTGAAAGTAAAGAAGCAATCGAAACCAAATAAGGAGCCTAATAAAACTAAAGAAGGTAAAACCAAGACATATAAAAGCAATTATAATACAAGTTAAGACAATACATATCATGTGGACGGGTAATATAGAGTATGAACGAGACAACCTCATGTTAGTTGATGAATAGGGGGATGACTCGGGCATCCCCAAGCTTAGATGATTGTATCTTCTTGAATATGTTCTTGGGATGCACCTACACATCCCCAAGCTTGAGCTCTTGCGTCTTCTTATTCATCTCATATCACCATATTGATTAGATCTTATAAGCTACATCCACATAAAACTTCACAAAACTCATTAGTAGGGTTAGTACTCATTAAATAAAATCCACTCATGTTCAAGCATTGACAAGTTTTATAATTTTTACTCAACATTAGCCACTGTATATACTAAGGTGTTCATGATTTCCGTTGTCCGTCGAAAAACTAATGAAACTAACAACACCAAGTACAATATTGAATAAACAAAGAAATCTGTCAAAACTGAACAGTCCGTAAAGATGGCATTCAACGAGATAGTTAAGTAGCTCAAATCGAAAAACTTTAGTCTAATGAAAGAAAGATAATAATCTCAGGTTTATGCACAAAAATTTTCAAGTCAAAATACTATTCTGAGATTTATCACGATTTTATTTACAGAGAAGCACAAAATCTGTCTAAACAGAACAGTCAGTAAAGATCGAATTTTTCGACCTATCTACGTACCTTAAATCAGAAAAAGTTAGTCTAATGAAAGAAAGCTAATAAGCATCACTTTGCACTCAAGAAATTTCAGATCAAGATCACGTTCTGGTGATTTTAAACATTTAATACGGTGGAGCACAGAAAATCTGTTTCTGGACAGCAAAGTAAAACTATCAACTTTCAATTAACTAAAGACTATAATTAGCATTTTATTTTTATGTACAGAGGTATATACACAATATTTACATATTTTTAATGAAAAGCTTCCATGGAAAGATTTGTTTTGGTTTCATAGGCATGAACACAAGTGTTCAAGGTCGACCCCCATTTAACCATTACTCATCTTTCCAATCACTTTTCTTTTTGAAAACGTTTTTAGATAACAACTACACCTAATTTTTTTTGTAATTCGCATTCCCTATCCATAGTAAGATAAAGAACAACTTAATACTGAAAATAAAAACTACTTAGAGATAAAGCAAACAAGTGCACACAAGAACATTAACCTACGCTATGGCTCCCCGGCAACGGCGCCAGAAAAGGTCTTGATAACCCACAAGTATAGGGGATCGCGTGTAGCCTTTTCGATAAGTAAGAGTGTCGAACCCAACGAGGAGCTAAAGGTAGGATAAGTATTCTCTCAAGTTCTATCAACCACTGATACAACTCTACGCACACTAAACGTTTGCATTATCTAGAAATAAAACTACGGTAGCAATACGGGTATGAGAGGTAGTTTTGCAAGATAATAAATACAAGAAAGTAAATGTTAGTGCTGCAGCAATAAAATACACTAAGTAACCATATACTAACAGTACCATGAGTGTGGAAAAGTGGTGGTAATTGTGGTGGCTTTGTCCAAGATTAATTAGTGAAGGTACTTGGTTCATTGTCTTCGATGCAGTTTTCTATGTGGGAGAGGCTAAATATACATGCACTCCACTACTTGGGATTACAAGTACTATATGATTGGATTGTTAGAAAGCATCCGCAAATACTAACAATGCATTAAGGTTTCCCCAACCATAGCCTTAAGTTCAAGGTCCTCTTACTCCCATACGTGCAACTAATCGGTTCGCGTTCTCAGGTTTCTGTCACTCCGGCAGAACTTCCCCCGCTTCGTTACAAATACTACCAACCCTAGGGTGTTTGATCCATGCGCGCACAAATATAATGGACACCAAAGGACAGCACCATATAGACATACAACTCTAATGAACCTCATGCATTCAATTAAGCAATCAAAAGACAAATAAACTACGGAAACATGATGTAAATCATAGGATAAATATTATAGCATCAAACACCATGTTTACATAGGACGGTACAGAGGTTTGTGGGAGGATGAACCACTGAATACAAGGAGGAGATGGTGATGGAGATGGCGGTGAAGACGGCGGAGAGGGCAGGGGCGCAGGGCGGCGGCGGCGCCGGCGGTGCGGGGAACTCCTTTCCCCGCCGCCGGCAAGCTTGGGGAGCGCCGCCCCTTAGCCTCCCTCCTTCATGGCTTCTTGGGAGCCCTCCCCCATGGAGATGGGATCCATGGGGGAGGCAAAAACGTGGCTTTTGGTGGCTGAAATTCGTGGGTGGAGGAGTCCTCCACGAATTAGGTTTCCTCCCTTTATATATCTTCTCGGATTTCCGTCACCCCCTTTTAGGGTTCCACCAAAACGGGCCTACAGGCCGCGTCCGAACTCCGATTGGGCTGATCTCGGGCTTAAAATCTTCGTATGGAAAATTGTGACAACTTTCGTAACAGCCAGGTCTCCATTTGACGTCATCTTCGAGGGTCAAACTGGCAAACTTCGTAAAAAGTTCTCAGACAGATTTCAGGAAAGTCCCAATTCGACTCCAACAAGGTTTCCTCTTGTATTCTTGATAATTTCTACACATCAAAGAGTAAAACAAGAACATTGTGCACTTTTGCAACTATTAGTAGGTTAGTCCAAATAAATAATAAACTTAATATAAAACAAGTGCTAAAAGCATAAAAATGGCATGAAACAATCAAAAATTATAGATACGTTTTGGACGTATCACCATGCACGAGGCGACGTAGTCGAGCCGCGCCTGGCCGGCCAGCATGGGTGCAACGGGGACGTGCACTGGGTTCGTGGCCCATCCCTCGGGGAGGACGCAGTTCGCCGGCACCGGCGTGTTAGTGCGGACGAGCTCGCGCACCTCGGCTTCCGTGAGCTGGTTCGCCGGTGGCGGAGGAGGCGGTGGAGGTGGTGGTGGAGCGTTGACGGCCGACGAGCCTGCCTCTTGCGATGGCCAGCCGCGGCGAGCCATGGCGTTCTGCCAAACCTGGCTGTCACGGCGGCGACGACGGGCCTCCCTCTGCGCTCGTCTCTCTTCCTCCGTGGCGCGCCGGGGAGAGGCCATGGCTAGGTGTGGGATGGAGATGGCTGTGTGGGATGGTGGAGACGGCGAGGAACCCGCTCTATATAGCGGCCGGGGAGGCGAACGGATGAGGTCGTCCAACGGCTCGCCTGCCACACCATTAACGGCTCGCCTGCATTGACGCCGCCGTGGGGCAGACGCTTCCTCGCCGCAGAGCGAAGCGACGCGTCGCTGCGCCCGGCTGGGAAACTGAGACGCCGCCCGCCATTAATGCAGCCTCTTGTCTCACTGCCAGGCGTGGCCCGCGCGTCGGGAGCCGACGTGGCGTCGCGTTTCCTTCCGTCCGGGGCCGCCCCAAGCCTCCCCAAGTTGAGGGCGTGGGCTGGGCGTGCCGGACACAAAACTGGGCCGCGCCGAACCGAATTCACGTTTGGGCGCCGCGAGTGGGCGCGATTTTGTGTCCGGCACGTCCCAAATGTGTTTGGGCGGCCGTTTGGGCGCCCCGACTGGAGATGCTCTCATAAGAGTAAATCCACTCGGTTTCATTCAAAAAAAAACCTCGATTCTGTTTTGTTTCTCTCTCTATTTCTTTACGGATGCTTTTGTTTTTTGTGTAAAGCCGTACCGATGCCGTTCGAGGAAACGACGGCGGGCCGGTCGGCGCCGGATCCGCCGTGGCGCCTCTGCCGTCCCTTTCCCAGCCCCGGCCCGGAGTTCGCCATCAATCGCGCATCCTCGGATACCCCTGCGGCTGTTCCCCATGTGCCGGCCCACTGGGCTCCACGCGTCCCCATCCACCACTGCTCCCACCACACCCGATCTCCACTTCCCCACTCCATTTGAAATCCCACCACCATCTCGCCACGGCCGCCCCAAAACGGTCACACGTTCACGGTACGACTCCACCTGCGCAGCTGCGCTTCCCCACCCTCCCTCCTCCTAGCTCGTCGCGTCGGCCCGACCGATCCGGAGGGGTCCGGAGGTGGAGGGCGCTGGACGGCGGAGGCGGCGGCGCCATGGCCTCCTCCCACCCCGCCGCGGGGGCCGACGCGGCGCTGCAGAAGCTCGAGGCGGGGGGAAGCGAGGGTTTGCCGGCATTCGGCGCGGCGGCGGCGGCGGACCAGGCGGTGGTGGCTGCGGTGGCGCCCAGGAGGCCCGGGGCGGGGCGGAAGGAGCGCGCGTGCACCGCCAAGGACCGCATCAGCCGCATGACGCCCTGCGCCGCCGGGAAGCGCAGCTCCATCTACCGCGGGGTCACCCGGTACGTACTACGCACGCGGCTCCTGTGGCCTCGCTCCTCCCCGGTGTTCCTTGCTTTCGGTCTTTCGAGCGCGGTTGGAACTCCACCAAGGATGTTGGGCAGAGCTTTCATATTGAGCAGAGCTTACATGAACGGACTGTGTGAAATGCAGAGCGTGGGCCGCGTGGCTACCTAGTCTGGGGATCTGAAGAGAACTGGCACACGACGAGACGACAATGAATGTCAGCGGGAGACTATTGCTGTTGTGTAGGAGTGTCTGCGCATTGCAGCCAGTGTTTGTCTCTGGTTTGAAACAAGTAAAAAGTTACTACCTCCGGCCGGATTTGGTTGTCGCGGACAGCACGCTGCATTAGTACAAAATCTAGGCTAGCTCGCGACAGTTAATACCGATCGGAGGGAGTAATACATAGACATCGCAGCTTGTTCAAACTTCAAAAGATGATGTGCTCAACTGCTCATGGTCAACCAGAAATCTCCGCGAGAAGTATTGTGGCGTACGGTTACAAATGCTTGTCCACCTTATTTTTGTACAAATATTTGTTACTTTTAACCACTTTGTATGTTTGCAAAACTTTGGCACCCATCCTTCTACCTCCATGAAAAAATTGTCAATCTGAGCTGAGAGTATTGTTTTCTTCTGCTATCCTCAATACTACTATTTTCTGCCCCTGACACGCTTATCTTCAACTTGTTATGGATGATAAACATTATCCCCTTTTGATGTTCCTTATTAAACTTGTATCCGTTTAATTTATTACTGACCCTAATCTTGCATCAACAGGCATAGATGGACAGGGCGATATGAGGCCCACCTTTGGGACAAAAGCACATGGAATCAGAATCAGAACAAAAAAGGGAAACAAGGTATGCAACTATCTGGTGAAGACTCGAAGCTGCTGTAAATTTAGCGAGTTTTTGAAAAAATTGACATTGGCATGTAGGAAAACATGTCCATATTAGCTTCCTTTTATTTCATACTGTCATTTGGCTTCAGTTCTCTGATCCTCAATTACTCATCATCTGTCAATTAAATATGGAATGTATGTAGTAATTACATAGTTGTTCATTCTATAACTTTACAGTCAAACATTCCTTTTTACCCTTACTTGAGTCAGTCTCCATTTGACTAAATAAATATTTTTGTTTCATAACCACTGCATGCAACTTACTGGATGTAAAGAATTACACATTGTGGATCTATCAGTTTCTTTTTGTGACGCGCATGATTTCTTTCATATCTCCAGAAGATGTCATGCATGTGTTAAATTCTTTACTTTTCCTTAATCTAATTTGATGGCATTGTTTCTTTTGCATGGGAAACTGCACCACACATCAATCTTGCAGTATATTTAGGTAAGGAGCACCATTGATGTTAATATTAAATGCACAACTGCTAACTTGATACGGTGTTTCTAATACCCATCCATTTTACATGTAGGTGCATATGATGATGAAGAGGCCGCGGCAAGAGCCTATGACCTCGCGGCATTGAAATATTGGGGAGCTGGAACACAGATAAATTTTCCTGTGAGTCATTTATTTCTATTTTTCTCAAACACGCATCAAAATGTCAGTCATTTCGTATTAGTGTCACTTATATAGATTTGCTAATGATAACCGACTCTTGTTTTTTAGCATCTGCTAAATTACTCCACATCAAATATTTAAGTATGTAGCTGCCTTTTAATACTAAAAGATCATAGTTTAGTTGAAAGCGCTAATCATTTTTTATTCAGGAAGTGTCGCATGGGGAAACAGACACTTTTGTGGGATAAACAACGTGTTTGTTACTAATGTTGAGCGATCAACTACTTAGAGTCAAAAAGTCTTGCACAGGATATCAAGCAACATTGCTTGTGCTTTAAAAATTTGAAGCTTCTGAATTTCGTCTCTAAATTTCAAAAGTATTTAATGCCTCGTGTATACTTTGCATCATGTATATCAATTGTTTTGAGATACATGATATCTCAGTTCAATTTAAGCCTATGTTTTCTCATCTGGTTTGGCTCCGATACATTTTTACAGATAGTGTATGCTATCTAGTGCCTGCTTTCATAAACACAACAAAAATTAGGATATATCATGCACTCAGTTCAGATTCGTACATAAGTCTGTGATTTTCTTATCTGGTTTGGTTACGCTACAGTTTACAACTGTAACTTAAAACATATACACCGATATCTTCTGCAGAGTATTGTCAAAACAAACATATCATTGCTTCAATGTTTTTAGTTCCATGTCAATGGTCACAATACATAATGATTTTTATATTTTTGGCAGACTTATGTTAATTATGTATTTTCTTATTTAGGTCTCCGATTATACAAGAGATCTTGAAGAGATGCAGATGATATCCAAGGAGGAGTATCTTATGTCTCTTCGAAGGTATGTTATTGCAGTTTTAATGGATGTAGATTATTTTATTTTCTTAAGCAGTGATTGGAAGATTCATGCTTTGCAGAAAGAGCAGTGCCTGCTCTAGAGGATTACCAAAATATCGTGGACTTCCCAGGTACAATTCAGTGACGGGGCAATATATCCTCTAAGATTAGAACTTCTTCTATGTTGGTTGTTTTACTAGGGTTTATTATGGTGATGCATCAGCCTGGTATATTAGTTAATAACCTTCTGTACT
Organism: Poa pratensis; assembly: GCA_947311845.1. NCBI lineage: Eukaryota > Viridiplantae > Streptophyta > Magnoliopsida > Poales > Poaceae > Poa > Poa pratensis. Next base: position 21,161,970 of record CAMZMU010000067.1, read on the forward strand.
GCTGCTTATGCTTTTCTGCCAGAAATCTTCGTGGCAGAACAACTGTGCAGAACTGAAGTAATAAATTGAATACTGATCAGCTTACCAATTTTCTTTAAAAAAATCAAAGAAAAGAATATAGCTTAGCTTCTTTACGGGCTGCTCTTAGTTAGACTTTGGTAATCCCTTGAGGCAAAACTGCACTTAGCTTGGGAAATAAACATTAGTGTAGCTAAGACTGCAAACATATCTGCAATGTGTACCAGACATAAGTTGCCTACAAATCAGTCAGGTGCACAAAACCATTCCCTCAATCATACAGCATGTATGCCCTTTTGGCCTCATGGTAATACCCCAAGTATCTAGCTTTTTCACTCCATATCACTAATCGGGCTGATTATTGGCAATGTGGGGCCAATCACCAATGCATATACTGGTTTTACTTGTATATGGGAAAGTGGTATTACTTCGAAACAAGCAAACTGTGACCAGATGCCAGCATTAAACGCTAACCTTTTCAACTTAAAACTGTACTGGACATATAAGTAAAAGTTTTTGAAGGTGTGTGCCACATCAATATACAGATTGTAATCATAAACGATGCAACAGGAGATATGCCAATTCTGCATTCAATTTCATGTTATAAATCCGTCCACAAAATCTGCAATTGCATTTACTTCAGCTTTATACTAGTGTACATGTCATGCAGGCAACTTCATAATTCCAGATGGGATGGTTCTTTGGGACAGTTACTTGGCAGTGACTACATGAACCTCAGTTGTGGTACGTCTACGTACTGCTACACTGCTCTCTCGAGTTAACGAACTACATAAGTGATTAAATGGCTATGATACCTTTTAACATGTTTTTCTTCTTCAAATTACAGGAAAGGAGATTGCCTTGGATGGAAAATTTGCTGGAAGCTTCGGTTTAGAGAGGAAAATTGATCTAACGAATTACATTAGGTGGTGGGTACCCAAAAAGACACGGCAGTTAGATACATCAAAATCAGAAGAGGTTGCTGATGAAATCCGAGCTATTGAAAGTTCAATGCAACTTACTGAGCCCTATAAGCTGCCTTCTCTTGGCCCCAGTTCTGATTCAAAACCCTCTTCAGTGGGGCTATCTGCATGCAGTATCTTATCTCAGTCTGATGCCTTCAGAAGCTTCTTGGAGAAGTCTACAAAATTATCTGAAGAATGTACATTTAGCAAAGAAATAGATGAATCAAAGGTTGCCGCGTCCGTACCTGCTACGGGACATGATATGTCTGCGACTGGCATTAACATGAATGGGTTGCTAGTACAAAGAGCTCCATACACACTGGCCCCTGTTATGCCTACAACAATGAAAAGTACATGGAACCCTGCTGATCCTTCCGCTGACCATCTATTTTGGAGCAACTTCATCTTACCATCGAGTCAACCAATCACAATGGCGACAATAACATCAACAACGGTTTGTTTCTCTGCCTGATATATTTTTCTGCTTCTTGGTGCCGAATCTGATGATTTATTTGTGACAGTTTGCGAAGAATGAGGTGAGTTCAAGTGATCCTTTCAAGAACCAGGAGTGACCCCATATGAACTTACCAAATAGCCAGGATATGTTTTAGCTGGTAATTAAACACTACAGACCCAGCATTGTTACTTACTGTATTCCTGTCAGTTCATTTGATATTTCATTTTTCTAATTTTGTGTGTCACCTAAATCGCTATAAACGTTTTGGCGCAGAAAGCTTACAATTCATGAATTAATTAAATGCGCAGAAATCTAAACATTAGTTAACCAAGAAAAAAAAGTATGGACTAGTTCTTGCTTACAAAAACTGGTGCAAGCTTTTTAAAAGAAAGGGGAGATACCTGAAACAAGACCCCTCCATGGAAGATAGAATGAACATAATGGGAATGAGCTGCAACTGTTTCAGTACTAATTTTGCTCTACTAGGCAAAATAGTCGTCGTGATAGACAAGTAAAGTAGCTTATTTTCGAAAGCAGAAGGGGAGAAAGCACAGCCTAGTTTCTGCTAAAATTACGTTTCATTGATTGGTAAACTGAAAGCTTCGCACATTTCAACTGTTGGGCAGGTTGATGGCAACATCGTTCACTTCCGGTGTGTTTGGTTCCGCCAATCTTTTGATGTGGTGGCTTGTGAGCTGTACTCTTGTGTATCCATACTTCACAGAGCATGCATAGAAGGCAAGAAAATCATAGTTTATGTAATATATACAGTGGCCAATGCCCATGAAACAATATGTAGCTGTAGAGCTTTCTGTATATATTGCTGGTGTTTACAGATTTGAGGAAGAGAGCAGAAATAAGAATGCGATTTTTGTATCATCTTGCGCTAAGTGAGTGCACCTTCTGATCTAGAGACGCTTTTTTTATTAAAAAAATCGCGGTTCATCTTTGGTTCTATGGTAGAACATATACGTGATTTAGATATGCTTCTAGGCAGACATATATTTATGATGGGTTGGCCTTGCTTTTTTATGTCAAGTACAGTACTATATATAGACATGCTGCATATCTATTGTGTAAAATAATTGGTGACTGAAGCGTTAAGTGTACAAATTCCTAGGGTATATATTACGCCACAGGACCAACGTTGAACCATCGACATTTTTAGCTTTGAACGTCGTGCGATCGTATGTTTTACAGAACGACTTTCACTATCCTTTTTTTGCGATCAGTTTCAAAATAGAGTAAGCTAACAGGGCTTGCTAGATTTACTGCTGGGAGAAAGAGAGCGCCGGAAGACGCCGTCCGGAGGTTCTTCTCTCGTCCGATGCTGGGGAAACGGATTTCTCGAGCGGACTCTATCCGTCGGCAAGAGATGTTCCTTGGCGATTTTTACCGCCGTAGACCCACCGTCGCCGAGCCGCGCACAAGAAGAACCAGGCGTTGCGCAGGGACAGGCAGCGTCGCAAGGATTCTACCGCGAGTCCAACAATCTCGATGAGACCTGCACGAGCGAACGTGAAGGGCGGCGGTACGAGTTCGAGTTCACGTACTCTAAGGAGGACGGGTTCTACCGGCTCACTGGCGTCGGAGCGGAGTGCGAGCGCTTCATGGTGGACAACGACGTCGTGCACGACATCGTGAAGCTGGGCAAGAGGATGACCATGCAGGTTTTCGCGTTCCGCTCGCCGAAGCTGTTGCCGCAGGACAAGGGTTTCGTGATCATCCTCTTCTCCCAGTCCGAGGATGAAGATGAATACGCGGAGTGGATCGAGCTGGAGGACGATAGCATGACGGTGAAGGAGATGGTTGAGCATATCCAGCAAAACCAGAAGGCTGCGCTGCGCAGTAATTGGTGTTTGCAGAACAAGTCAATTTTATTAGTGTGTCTACTTTTGTTTTCATTTTTTATTTTTGCCAACGGATGCCTGAACAACCATTGTAATATCGTAATTTCCATTGGTTTTCCGCAATTGTTATTACTTCAATGTTGTTGAGCTGTAATTCTTTCTTCATCTGCAACCTTTATGTTGCGTCTTGTCGCAAAAACAATTTTATGGTATATGCAGCCGCAAAATACATTCGTATATTCATGACCTCCTAGCTCCTGCTCCTACACCTCTGCAATCTAGAATTTGTGCGTCTCCGGGTTTGGCTAACCTCCAAATATTGTCACGCCTTCTAACGAATGCACTAGTAGGATTGATGACCCGATCAATATATATATATAGATCATCCACGTTGTTTTTATCCATTTGGCTTTAATGGTTGGTGCATTAAATTTGACATAGTATCAGAAGTTCAAGATCTAGTCAACACAATATAAAATATTAAATAGTTGCAACCTTTTATCGATTCAATGTTTAAGATCTTCATGTATGTCCACAACCTTGGTGTGAGGGGGAGTGTTGAAATACGTAGTGTAACTCCTTCTTTCCATTTAATTCTATTGATATTGATTGGTGCATGAAACTTAACATGGTACTTGCTTTCCATCAGGTCAGAATTTTGATTCTAGTGGTTGGTGCATGAAACTTGCAAATCACCCCCCCCACCCACACACACACAGTCGACCTTGGCGGCAAAACTTCAGGGCGTCTTCGACCTAATACTAGATGGGGGGTTCTCATTTCTTCTCCCGCCTTCTCTCTCTGGCTTTCTTCTTAAGAGTCGCTTTTCCGCTCTTAGCTCCATCTCCTTCTCCTCCGGTGGCCTCGCCGGCTGGAGTGTGGAGGGGAGAGGTGTTGAGGGCCTCTTATGCATATTAGGTTAGGGCATAGGATAGACTAGGCTTGCCGCTATGGCGAGTTGGCTATGTTTTCTTACAAGGGTAAATGAATGAATTGACCCCATCACAGGGTCATGGGATGAAGAGCTAGTACGCCAAACATTATGGGAGATTGACGCGAAAACAATTTTGGCACATCGGTTCTTAAAATGCAAACATGTGAAGCGCATGCATCTGTGCGACACTCTGTGTGTGATGCCAAAAGTTAGATGAGGATGGAGAATATCTGTTCTTAAAATGCAAACACGTGAAGCATTTATGGGCAAGGATCTGACTTGTAAAGGAAAATGATCGTATGTGTACTCTCACGGATGCCAAGACAGTGGTGCAGAAGATCCTTGAGCTGGGGCCGGAAAAAGGTAACTTTGGCTTGTTGTATGATGTGGCGCTGGTGGAATGGTCGAAACAAACTGAATGCTAATGCTAAAGGTAAAAAGGTGTCAGCTGATGAAATCCTCCGGCAAGCTAATTATTGGGCAGCAGAGTGTCGGCAATTTCTAGGGAAAGCACCGAAGGAGACAGCGCCAAGTGCTGGACGGGAGCATCGTCAGTGTATTTCTCCTGCTGATGGTGTTGTCAAAATCAGCATCAATGGGGCTTTCGTCGAGAAGACGAGACAAGGGGGTGGGGTTTCCTAGCCCGCGACAGCACTGGCGATGTGAGAGGCTCGGGAGCTGGGCGTATCAGGCGCGTAAGATCGACTCTAAAAGCGGAGGTGATGGCCTGCTTGGAAGTGATCCACGCAGCCTCACACTTTTTTTTGACGGAAACATAAATTTCATTACTCAACAAGAACAACAGATTCGCTGGTTACAATATCAGTTACAAAACTGGGGGCAGATTCCACCCAAAAATAGTCAGAAAGATCTGAACTAGCACCAAATTTCGCAAGCACATGAGCTGCAGAATTGCACGTACGCCGGCTGAAGGAAAAGACACACTAATCAAAGTACAGACTGCAGCACGTCTTGGCTTCCTTCACCAGCACACCAATAGTGGACAGATCAAATTCACTAGAGTTGAGGGCCTTTACCAGGTTGGAAGCATCGGATTCAAGGACAATAGAGTTCGCTCCCAGCCTTGTTGCACCCTCGACAACAGCGAGGCAGGCGACAGCTTCAGCGTGCAGGGAGTCACGGAGATGAACAGATTTCCCCGCTCCTGCTGCTACAAACGCGCCTTCATGATCTTGAATGATGTATCCCCATCCACCATTCCCATTTTTACTGTCGAAAGCCCCATCATAGTTGACCTTCAAGAAATTGTTTGGTAGCTTAGACCAGACCTGTATGTCTGGAGGATTTGGTGGCTTCTCAGGAACTTTCACAAGGAGGAAGTCCACGACATGCCTCTCCACCTGGTGACAAACAACCTGCACACTTCTCACCCCTTCGCCAGCATTGGCCTTGTTGTGCACGCCCCACCATTCCCACATCAGCACTATGGATTTTAATTGTATCCCATTCTCTAGCTTCCAAAGCTCCTGTAGCATTTCATGGACCGAAACACACTCCAGCAGCCTCTCTCTAGCAGCACCCAGCCCCAGGTTATTCCAACATTCTTTGATCTTGTTGCATTTGAAAAAAGTATGGCCATCATCCTCGTTTTGTCTTAGGCAGACCGGGCATTTTGTGTCAAGCTCCACTCCCAAATTTTGGATTTTCATTCTATTGGCAGACTGTTGTGTGCAAGTCGCCACAGAAACATCTTCACTTTGTTTGGTACTTTCAGCTCCCATATGTGTTTCCAGTTGAGTTTAGTAGTGATGTTCTCGGTATTTGCACGAGAGCATGCTGCATCCTTCCCATTCTTCCTATTTTTAATTAGAACTCCGACTTTGTACGCTGCCTTGATAGAGAAACATCCCTTGGGATCAAAATACCACGCTGGATGGAAGATAGACCGAATCAGATCCATATTCCAGCCACCCGTCTCGTGGTCTAACAGCTCAGCGACCAAGGTCACCCTTGCTTGCCCCTGGTTGGTTCTTGGCCTGCGCGTGTCGCCATTAGGCAGCCAAGGATCTGCCCAGATTTTGATTGAGGACCCATCACCAACCCACCACACCAAGCCCCTTTTAGCAGAGCCACTCCCTTGAGAATGTTGCGCCATGTATAGGAGATTCCCGGTTTCTATACAGCATCAAGAATACTGTCGTTTGGGAAATTTTGCTTTTAACAAGCGACCACAAAGCGAGCCAGGGTCCAGCAGCAAGCGCCATCCTTGACGCGCCAGCATTGCCATGTTGAAGGTGTGTAGGTCACGGAAGCCCAGCCCTCCCTCGCTCTTTGGCATCGACAAGCACTCCCAGCCAATCCAATGGTGTCTCGCTTCATCTTGATTGTTCCACCAGTAGCGATAGACCATAGAATTGAGGTCGTCACAGAAGCTTTTGGTCAGGTCGAAACAGGACATCGCAAAAATGGGGATTGCCTGTGCAACAGCCTTCACCAAGATTTCCTTTCCCGCATTTGAGAGGAATTTCTCCTTCCACCCTTGAATCTTCTTCCAAATTTTCTCTTTTAGATACTCGAAAGCTTTACCCTTTGATCTTCCCAAGTAAATTGGGAGCCCGAGGTATCTCTCATTATAAGCTTCAGCACTTATCCGGAGAGTATGGAGGAAACATCTTTTTGAGGCATTTGTGGTGCCCTTGCTGAACATCACGGTTGATTTATCCTTGTTTATTGTCTGACCGGAGGCCCCCTCATACACAGCCAAGATTTTTTGAAGTTTCCTGGCACTTGCTTCATTGGCTGTCATGAAAATCATGGAGTCATCCGCAAAGAACATGTGGTTGATTCTGGGCGCATTGGGACAAATTTGAATCCCTTGCAGGGTACCATCCCGCTCCGCGGCTTGAAACTGGGCTGACAAACCCTCTACGCAGAGGATGAACAAATACGGAGAGAGCGTACATCCTTGTCTCAGGCCCCTTTGAGGGATGATGACCTCAGAGAGGTCCTGGTTCGCTTTGACCCTGTATGAGACAGAGCACACACAACTCATCACCAAATCCACCCAAGAAGCAGAGAACCCCAGCTTAACCATGATCTTCTTTAGAAAAGGCCATTCCACCCTGTCGTAGGCTTTGCTCATGTCAAGCTTGATGGCAGCCAGCCCATCCCTGCCGCCCTTCCTCTTGTGCATATAGTGGGTGATCTCATAAGCAATTAGGATGTTGTCGGTTATTAATCTCCCAGGTACGAACGCACTTTAGCTGGGAGAGATGATGACCGGTAAAACAAGCTTCAGTCTACAAGCAATTGTCTTCGCCACAATCTTGTAGATCACGTTGCATAGGCTAATTGGCCTTAGATCCTTCAACCGGTCAAGATTATGGACCTTGGGAATCAGCACGATTATAGTTTCGTTCCAGCCACTCGGGAGGTGCCGCCATTCAACACTACAAGGACCTCCCCCTGCACCTTTTCTCCCACCAGATCGCAGAATCTCTTGTAAAACACAGCAGACATGCCGTCAGGACCCGGAGCCTTGAGATCTCCCATAGAATTTAAGGCTTCTTTTATCTCCTCTGTGCTAAAAGGACGTTGGAGGTGAGCATTCATCTCATCGGTCACCGAACATGGGACATTGCTTAGCAGCTCGTCCTCTTGCCCCCCTGCACAAGAAGAAAATAGCTTCATGTAATAGTTAGCAACAAAGGATTTCAGCTCCTCCTCCCCCTCCACCACACCGCCATCATCTTTTTTTAATCTCTTTATATGGTTAACTCTTTTCCTCTCAGAGGCACATGCGTGGAATTTTTTTGAATTTTGGTCACATCTTTTAGCCAGTGTGCATGTGCGCGTTGTTTCCAGTATATGTTCTTCTGGTCTTGGAGCCTTCCTAGCTTGTATCGCAACAACTCCTCTCTAGATACTTGCTCTTGAGAGATGGCGCCCTTCCTACACCTTGCGAGGTCCTTTTTAGCCTTCTTTATTTGATTCTTCAGGTCACCCAGAACATCCTTGCTCCACGCATGAAGCTCACTGCCAACTCTTCTTATTGCTTCTGCCACATCTGCGTCACTACTGAGAAGGTCCAAGGTCCAAGCATTATGCACTATCTCTTCACATTGTTCCTCTTCAAGCCATTTAGCTTCGAATTTTGGTTGTGCCACAACCGATGGACTCCTCCTCCCATGGTATTCAGGTTCTAACACAACAATGACGAGTCTATGATCCGAGTGCCTAGGATCACCATTAATAGCTTTATAGGTTGGGAAGTGGGATCTCCACGCCATGTTGGCGGCCGCTCTGTCTAGCCGCTCCCTGATATAAGAATCAGCTTTGTGGCTATGGTTTCGCCAAGTGAACGGATCACCAATGAACCCCAGGTCCTCGAGCTAGCAAAACTCTAATGCACTTCTAAACTTCTCCATGCACGCTTGGGGTCTAGGCTGCCCCCCTTGCTTTTCGCTATCAAAAAGGATCTCGTTGAAGTCACCAAGACAGAGCCATGGGAGGTTGGACTGCCCATGCAACATCCTCAGTAGCTTCCATGTCTTATCCTCAGAAGCATCACACTTGGTAATGGGACACATCCATGCCGAGACCGACTGTCAAAATATGGTCAATGAAGTGAAATCAAAAGAGTACGATATGGCGCTAGAGGGTATCTGTCAAAATATGGTCAATGTAGTGAAATCAAAAGAGTACGAATGTACGATATGGCGCTAGAGGGTATCTACTTCTAAGATATCGATCTTTCTCTAGCCTTAATCTTATTTCATGCCAAATTTATTTATGCCCAAGGTATTGTAATAAATTAAGCCATGAACTTGCGGACACGGCGTTTCGGCCTTTCGGGTCAAGGGTGCAGATGCACCCGTTGTGTAAAACATCTTATAGGGTTCCTCTTCCTCGAAAAAAGAAAGTGCTAGCACGGCCTGGCCTACCACTGCAGCAATTGGGCCACGGAAGCCTCCATGGCAATACGCTGACACCGAACTCTGTCGGACGAGTTATTTCCGATATCAGCACGGACTCGGCTTAAATTGTTTCCGATACCGAAAACAGTTTGTGTAGCTGTTCGAGTCGGCCTGGAAGTCTGGAACAATTTAGCCTAATAAATAGCGCCGTCGACCCCGCATAGACGCACATCAACTCAAGCGCAAGGGAACAAGCAAATTGCGAGAATCAATAGCGTGGAGGTTCTCTGATCGCACGATGGGTCAAGCGAATTCGTTACCAGACAACGCCCACCGTTATCCCACCATGGCGGAGGAAGCGGCGGCGAAACAGAGGAGCCAGGCCTTATGGAGGGACAAGCTGAGGAAGCCTTCAGGCAAAGATTTACCTCCGGCGATCTACCGGGAACTGAAGCTCGACGAAATCTGCACGAGCGACGCGCTGCGGTCGCAGCTGGCGGCGCTCGGGCGTCCACGCCCTCCTGCGTCTGCTCAGGCAAGGTCCCCAAGAAACAGGCCATGATCACAAACGGGCGCTTCACTTTCAGCGCGGACAGCCCCGGCAGGCACATCGCCGAGGTCTTCACGGACCAGGAGCTCGACCGCTTGGTCACCGACGGGGACGAGTTCCGACCGAGGCAGATGCCGGTGTTCGATCGAGAGGGGCGGCGGTACAACTTCCAATTCATGTATTCTGACCGCGAGTTCTACTGGCTCGCCGGTCCCGAAGCGGAGTTCGGACGCTTCATGGTGAACAACAAACTGGACAAGAAGAAGATGACCATGCAGATCTTCGCGTTCCGCTCGCCGAAGCTGTTACCCAAGGGCAGGGGTTTCCACGACCACCCGGACGGGGCGCTCGGGATGATCATCCTCTTCTCCGAGGATGAAGACACGGCTAACTCGGACTGGATTGAGCTGGAGGACGACGAGATGACGTTAGACGAGATGATTGAAAGATTCAAGAAGAACCAGAAGATGACGGATTAATTAGAGTTTTTTATGAAGTGTTTGTAACGAGTCATAGCCACGATTTGTAGATTTATTTGTGGATTTGCATTCTTTTTTCGTAAATGTTACTTCGACTTTGTTGAATTGCCTTCTTTTCTTTAAATTCATATTGTAGTGGAAGTTAAATATGCAACCTTTTTGTTATTGTTTTGTCACAAATACAATGTTCTCTTATACTGTGTTGATCTGATTAAGCTTCGTTAAGTGCCGCCCTCTAGAAGTTTTACTCGTTGCAAAACAATCCGAGGAAAAGTCAACCAAGAATATTACATTAAACTTTATAAGAAAATCCTTGAAAATAAACGAGATGTTTCCGTCAGAACCAAAAGGCGAAGGCATAGAGTGGATCGAGCTAGATGACTTTAGCCTAACCACCTGACGGAATGTGCTCGTAGCCTTGAAACGCCTATACACTTCCTGACGGAATGTCCTTGGGGCAAACAGATTTGGAACACGCTTGCTCAGCTCTTCCATCTGCCTTCGCTTAACTTTGTCCTGCATCCTGGAATGAACCAACTTCCATCCAGGCGTGGCTTCAGACTTGCATTGGCAGTGCCCCTCCTCCGCAACGTAGAGGAGCCTACTCCTTGCTCATGCTGCCCGCTTGAGAAATTTGGCGCGAAAGAAATAGACGGATCTTTCAGAAGGAGAAACTCTCGGCCGCGGCCCTAGTTCGTAGAATAAGAGATGAGGCCTCCCGTTGGAGGTTGGATGACGCCTCCTTCCCTTTTGATCCAGGTTGAGGCATGTCTCCCAGTGATTGTGTCCTTTTCTTTCGTTCGCTGTGTAGAAACTCTCCATTCTATTTTAGCAGCCCAACTGCTAACATAAAAAAAAAAGACTTTAGCCTAACCATAAACGAGATATTGTCACTGCAAATTGCCTCTTATGGGACGAGTCTCCATTAGAAAAGTCTTAGTTTCGGAGGCATATGAACTGCCAAAATTTGTGTCCGGGAGACAATGTGCGCTTGGCAGGTTTGGCAACTGTCTCTCGACACAAAGTTGGATAAAAAACTGACACTGTGAGCTCAGTTGGGTATATCTCACTTGGGTTCCAAGTCACCAACAAAGACTCGAATTTCAGTTCATACTTATTTCCTGTTGAGAATCGTGAAAACGTGTATGTTCTTAACCCGTTTCAACCAAAATAGTTCGTACAAATGTTTAACCCCAAGTTTTCAATAGTCCCAAGGTGTAAACGACGGGTCAAAAAAAGGTGTGAACGAGCAAGTACCTAATACCAACATTTTCAACGAAATTATGAGTTTGAATTGCAGAACCACAGGGAGCAACACTTTGTCACCATTCTAAACTCAATCACTAAAATCACATTGCATAAGGATTACGATAAAAATCAACTACAGACATCTCACAATTAGCATTGGCTGAGTCATACAAGAGCAGCAATTGCAGGTCCAATCTTTCATGTCAGTAAGTTCCATACAGAAGAAAGCACATTTGACCAAGAAAATATCCCGTGCTTTAGCAATACAGGGATCGGATTCACTGCTTCTCGTTTAGCCTCAAACAGGATAATATCCTCCAGAAGTGCTAGCTCATGCTGCATCTGGTGGTGAACCACCGGGAACTAACTGTCAGGAAAAAAAGCAAAATGTTAGACATGACCATTAGCTTCAGTAATGTTGTTCCAATGCAAATTCTTACGATGGCTATGTTGTTTCCATTGAGGAGGATCTGATCAAGTTTCGTTATGCGCCGACCCTCGGCGGTATACTCACTGCAAACAACAAGAGGGAAATTTAATATTAGACTATAGTTTAAGAAGAAAATCCTCAACAAAATCAGACTTTAAAGTATGTAAGAAGTCGGATGAAGAACTATTAAACATCATTCTGAAGTTACTGAGCTTTCAAATTGGCTACTTAGAAAATTTTGCAACTCCTCACTGTCGTCTAAGGAAAAGGAAAATCCAACAACTTGGTTAACACGCAAAACTAAGTGTCAACCATTCAATTAGCATTACCATCAGGCAGTCAAGAAGCTGAGTCTGTATGAGTTGCCTCAAAGATATTGATATATCGTATAGCCATGGCATTTTGTTTAAATTCTGCAGCTACGACATGAATTTGCACGAAAAGATAACATGACATTATGCACCATCCTCTCAAATTCCTTGGTGAACTAGTGCGACATCAACGGAAGTTGAAAATCCATTGCATCGTCTGGCAGGAATTACTGCAGATTAGTTGAAAACTACTGCTGGCATCTCTGTAAGACTTCAACATTTACTAGACATTAGACAATATACAAAAACAATAATGTCCGTTTTCTATTACAAGTAGACAACTGCCTCCCAGCCTTCTCCTACTACAGATAGATACATCTTTGGAAGCCAAGCAAGTATGAAGTTGAGCTACATCGTGGAACCAGCACGAATGCTCCTGTTCTATCCGCTGGAACAACCAACACTAACCTTTGTCGTATCAACATTGTTGGTGTGAGTAGCTGGTTTTGAATCTATCGACAAAATGAACCATACAAATTCCAACGAGCTTAGTACCGTTAGATACAAGATATTCAGTTCGTTAACTCACATGAACTCCTGCATTCATCCTAATGTGGAGCAACTATTTGATACGTTTTCACCATGATCACATTTATGATTCTGTTACAGCAGATTTGTACTTACAAATCAAGTCATAACTAGGTCGCCGGTATAAAACAACCTGACAGTTCACTCAAAATAAACCAGAATTTCTAAAAATTCCAAAATTATGAACCTATGCGCATCGATCTAAAGAAACTAGGGTTTAGGGTTTGGGTGAACTTCACTTACTACTCAGTGACGTCCTCGAGGACCATGTTGACGTAGACATCGAACCCGCAGAGGGTGCCGACGAGCTCCTTGTCTCCCTTCATGATCACCCAAATCTTGGATCCGATGCATCGGTCGATCAGCTCTGCTCACCGCACCAGTTAGTACAATCACGCGCGCGCCGAGACACGCACACGAAAAAAAACTAGAGTCAGGAATTCGAACCCCGGAACCAAAGGAAATTAGACGATGGGGCTAGGTGAATCTAAAGAAGTTTTGCGCGACAAAGCGATGGGTTGTTCTGCGCACCTGAGGGGAGGAGCTGGGAGGGGTTGTTCTGAGACATGGCGCCGCCTGCGGTGGATCGGCGGCGGGAGGGGTCGAGGCCGATAGGTCGCGACGAGAAAGAGGCGGCAGGAAGAAGAACGGCGGCGGTGGCGGAGGGGTTGGGGATTGAGGCTTTTGCTTCTGCGATGCGGTCGGTAGGTCCGTGCTAAGTGCTAACGGGTAACGCTGCTGTCGATGCCGGTGTTCGGCCCGCCTTGTATCTAGGTCCAGTGGAGGTTGTAAGTTCGGCCTGCATCCTTTCCTCGGCCCAAACGTCACCTCTTTTGTTTTTAGGCCGATGACTCTTTGTCCCGAAAACCTCAAATGTAGCCCGGGCTATATGTAGCCCGGTTTTTCAAAAAATTCGAATCTGCACTTTTTTGTTTCAAAAAATTCTCAAAAAAATCCCGCATGTAGTTTGTGCGGCTAGAAAGCCTATAGGTAGAAAAGAAAGAAGTCGAAGTCAGGAGAAAGAAGAGGGGCGACAAAAGGAGACAGGGGGGCAGGAAGAGGGAGTAAGTCTGACCTTGATGCCGACGTGGTAATTGCGGGCTCGACGATGACCATCCTCTAAACTTGGTAACTGGATATGTAATGAGCACCTGCCAAGTTTAAAGGAGTATCAAGGTGTGGCGAGATCATGACTTGGCAAAGTTGCGATGGTATTGATGGTGTCCGGATTAAGGTGGAGAGAGGGTAGCAACGGTAAAGGTGGTGTACGGATCAACAAGAGTAGAGGCTGAGCAATAGTGCGAGAGACCAAGAGGAGCACCGAAAGAAAGAGGGGAGGGGAAGGAGATAGGAGATATTAAGCAATGTGTGTAAGTCATGTCTAGGACTACAACACATAGTCGTATCATAAACCTGCCCTCAAAGGAAAGAAAAACATCAAGCCTCTACATTCACAATGTTGTCGACTAAATATTATTATTTTTATTTCTTTATTGAACCCTCCATAATATCACACCCACATTCCACAATCCCAACATCCCCAACATATGTACCGCATGTGACGTGTGGCAGCGACCCATCAAATCTTAGGTACTTTTTGTCACATAATTGAAAAAAAGCATAGAAATCAGAAAAACACTTTAGATGAAAACATATAGATTTACAATAGATATTTGGTTGGTTGCGGTGTAGAAAAAACATAGGAATTTTCGGAAGCGTTACATGTATATCATAGTTGTCAATGAAACAAAATAAATTTTCATGATACTGGAGTCAATGGAATTTTTCTTTGAATTTCGTGCAAAGAAGAACAGATAAATTTCTGTTATGATTTTCAGTCATGAAAAAACAAAACAAAAAACAAGCAGGCTTCATTCAAGAATTTCAAATAAATAGAGTTACCTAAAAGTTCAAATGTTACATAAAATCTTACCCTGCACCCGCGCACAAGTTAAACGTGTCCACATGGGCGATTGAGTACGTGCAGAACTCGATCTAGCGCGGTGGCAACATGGAGCGTGATGTGGATAATGATCATCTAATAATAATTCAAGTTCCGAGAACACAACAGCAGACTGCAGACGTGGTGTGGCCGTAGATCAAGCCAAGGTCGACGAGGCAGGTTGTGAGCTTCCGTGCCTCGACGCGATTGGAGCACCAATTCTTGCACGAATAGCAGGGTCCAGATTTGAACTCTCCAGTTTTGCTCGGCGCCGAAAAGTCGGGAGTGTGATTGGGAGAGAGAGTGATGACGCAGCATGCACTCGTGGTAGTGGCCGACATGGCCATAGGCCCCATAGAAACCCAGCCCACACGGGCCTGGGCCCTGGGCTCCGTCCCAGTTCGCGTCGCACGCTCGCTCCGCGTGTTGGTTCGTCTCGTGCCATCCATTCCCCTGCGTCCATTATCAAATCCCACCATTTAACACCTACGCTCCCACGTGTCCTTCCACCCCGGCCGGAGGAACCGAAACATAAACAAGAACCACCACACCACGACGAGCTCTCTCTCAGTCGTCTCCTCCGTCTCTCCATCCATCCCTCCGATCGAGAGCGAGCGCAGCAGAGGGGTCCGGCGAGGCGGCGTGGATCGAGATTTGGTAGTGTATCCGATTGGGGGGAAGACAGGCATGGAGAAGGAGCAGAAGGTGGAGGCGGAGAGGGCCGCGGCGGCGGCCACGCAGAAGTGGGTGATCGGGGTGGGGTTCTGGGTGCAGGGCTTCCGCCTCTTCCCGTGGCTCGGCGTCAACTTCTTCCTCAAGGACGGCATGGGCGTCGCCGCCTCCTCGCTGCAGATCCTCCAGGCCTCCGCCAACCTGCCCATGGTCGCCAAGCCGCTCCTCGGCCTCCTCTCCGACGCCGTCCCCATCCGCGGCGGCCGCCGCCTTCCCTACCTCGCCATCGGCGGTACGCCCCCGTCCCATTCCTTTCTCCCAATGTTATCGCATTGCCATGTCCAGATCTGCAGACACCAACTTCTGTAAGACTGTAACCAACCGACCGACGCCATGATGATCTTGATCTCATCCGCGATTCCGTACCTTCCTTACTTGAATGAATGGTCAGCGTCGAATATACAGACCCATAATTCTGTCCGAAATTCTCACCTTTCCTGCTCCTCTGTCCATGTTGCATGCGCAATTTCGCTCTTTCACCGCACTGGTTAGGCAGGATGGACATAGTATGCCAAGCAGAGCTGTAGAAATGGAATATTTCTCTCTTTTGCGCTGTCTTTGGAGATAGTTTCAAATCATAACCACACACCGAGAGCTTTCCTTTCCACATTCTTTTATTGCGTGCTGTTCACTTGTTTGTACATGGGCATCGTCTGGCGAATGACAACACCGCAATGAATATACTCGAATGCTTTCGTCCTGATTATTCTCACGTCTTTTTGTTTTCTTTCACTTTCGCTTTTATTTGTTTTTGACGGACTAGTCTTTTGGACAAACAACCTTGTCCCAACCAGGTCATGCGTGAATATTTTCTCGATCTTGGATGTGGCCCTTGCCGACCACTTTAAAGTGTCATGATCAATTTCTAAGAATAGACGGAAGGTGTGCTGTCATACTCAAGCATCACGAAACTTAAGACTGCACATCATCAGATTCTACGCTTGTCATAATTTCTGAAATACCATCAAATTTTGATTGACTAGCTAGCATCACTTGGGTCTTTGATTTATTTATATAATGTTTTGCTTTGCATCATTTGGAAGTTAGCTCCCTCCGTTAACCCCCTCAGCTACGTTACAGTAAAGTACAGTATGAAAGATATCCAAGAGGCACAATTAAGTAAATTCTGAAATCCGAGTGGTATACATGGTGATTTTCGTGATTATACTACCTTGTCTTCCTCGATCACTTCGTGAATGAATGGGCACAAATAGCCCAACTAAGAGATTTCGGACCTGACAGGCCAAATGCTAGGAGTTTACTGATGTTTTATTGATATGATTGGCACGATCAGTCGCATAAGAAAATTTAGCCTAATTTACTCGTAATAATCACGGACTCACACTGTCTGGAACACCATGACTGGTGCTTCTGGAAATGCTTATTGTGTACCACACTGCAAGTCTGCAACCATTTCTTCTTGTATAACATAGCTGACTATAGTTCTAACATTACCTTGTTATTTCTGTCCTTGCAGCTCTCTTGCAGGCAGTTTCCTGGTTAGGAATTGCCCTCTGGCCGTCTCTTACTCTTCCAGTCTTACCGTTTTTCTCCTCTTGAGCAACTTTGGTGCATCCATATGTGAGGTTGCCAATGATGCCATTGTAGCGGAAGCTGGGAAGCAAGCTACCTCTTCCTCAGGCGGGCAGCTTCAATCTTTGCCTGTATGTTCGGCTCGTCCGCTGGCGCGTTAGGGAACCTCCTTGGTGGCATTGCTCTCAGTTACTATTCTCCCAAGGCCATGTTTCTGTTTTTCGCAATCCTTCTCGTGGTCCAGTTCTTCACTACTGTGGCTATACCTGAGAGCTCCCTCAAACTCCCAAAGGCAGCTACTAACACATCAGTGATCTCCAGCATCCGCAAACAAGTCAAAGAGCTGTCATATGCACTATGTATGCCCGAAATATTTTGGTCAGTCATATGGTTTTCAGTTTCTTATGCTGTCATACCGTTTCTACTTGGGACCATGTTCTTCTATCAGACTGAAGTGTTAAGACTTGACTCATCAGTTATCGGTTTATCCAAGGTTTTCGGTCAAGTGGCTCTCTTGGCTTGGAGCATGGCATACAACAAGTGCTTCAAAGCAATGCCTGCACGTAAGGTCTTATCAGCTCTACAGTTCATCACAGCGGTTATAATGTTGTCAGACGTGTTATTTGTTCAGGGAATATATAGGAAGATCGGAATACCAGACTCCATATACACAATCGTGTTCTCAGGGCTGCTAGAGGGTCTTATGTTCTTCAAGGTGCTACCCTTCAGTGTTCTTATCGCAAACCTTTGCCCTTCTGGATGCGAGGGATCGGTTATGGCCTTTGTAATGTCTGCGCTTGCCCTGTCAAGTATTATCAGTGGATATCTTGGGGTTGCGCTTGCTGAATACATGGGAGTATCCGGAGGAGATTTCTCAGCGCTGCCGGTTTGTTTGTTGATTGAGGCTGCATGCACAATGCTGCCGCTATTTTGCTCGTCATGGATTAAAGAGAGGAAAGAAAAAGAGAAGAAACAAGAGTAGAGTCAACAGGATCCGAAGATGATGTATTGGTGCCTGTGTGGCTTTCCCCAGGATCCAAGATGATGTATTGGTGCCTGTGAGGCTTTACCCTTTGTGCTTGTTGGTGCCGTATGGGGTTGCCTAAATTTATGTTTGATAATGTGATTATAGCTGTGGTGGAAACAACCTGAGAGGATTAGGTTCTTCACTTTTCAGTGCTCTGAGGCTTCCCAGGAATTATCTTAAAAGGCAAGAGCAGATATACGTGTGTGCTATCATTCTTTTACAGATCAAGTAGTATTATTTTTGTGTAACTAGTTTTTCAAGAAGTTGTGTATCTAGTTGAAAATCCTGCATATTGTGAACTCTATTTAGGGTTTTTAGCCTGCTAGTTACATTTCTTTGTTCTTGGACTATTGATGTTCATCTTTACAAAATCTAGTAATTTGGATGAGCATGGATTGCTGAGTGATGGGTCTCAGTTTGTTGCATGTTTATGAATGTAAACATAGAAAGCTTTTTTAAAATGAACCATAGAAAGCTACCATCGTCTTGGCGGCCTTTTGCGCTCAGTGTTCTTTGTGGCTGGCTTTTGTGCTCTCAGAAGAAACTCCATATGAGAGCTGGTTTTGATGACCACCTAGCTTAGTTTTTGTTTCTGAGAGAGCATAAAATTACTTGCAAGAATCGAAGAACAAAAATCATTATTGCTATTTGTAGGGTGTGAATAATTCTCAGTTAGAATTAAGTTAGTTCATCATCGAATATCAGTTGCAACTCATGACTGGAACGAATCATGAAGCAAATCCAACGGTTTGAGTCATTTTTCTTGCAACTGAAAAAAAAATCTCATAGGTGCAAGAATACCATGAATTTGACGGTGTAGAACTCCAACTTAGCGCTTGGCTAATTCATAGCTGCGAATTAGCAATTCCGCTATTCAAATACGTACTAGCTGAAGGATGTATGGGCTATGACTGACATGCACAACCCTCAACAGTTCATCTTAAGCAGAGGACAGATTGAAGGCCAACGAACCTGTAAAATTGTATTTTGGGTACTGGACATTACATAGCTGAAAAAAGTTCACATGACAGCCTGAAACACAGACGCAAGTGAAAAAATCTCAGTTGTAAGTGTAACCCAACTTGCTACTCATAGGTGCTAGAATCGCCATGAATTTAACGGTGTAGAACTCTGACTTGGCGCTAAGCTAATTAACAGCTGAGAATTAGCAATTCCGCTATTTTAATACGTACTGGCTGAAGTATGCAATGAGCTATGACTAGACATGCCCAACCCTCAAAAATTCGTCTTAAGCAGAGGATAATTTGAGGGCCATCGAACATGTATAATTGTATTTTGGGTACTGAAAGTTACACAGCTGAAAGAAGTTCACATGACGCCCTGAAACACAGACACCAAAAACACGACAAATATGTATTTCTTCCTGATACCGTTATAATTCATATCACAACAGTCACACAGAATGACAACTACAAACATCCAGTTATCAATTTGTTCTACAAGAGAAGTAGCAAAGAAAGTTTTAGCTACGGAATATTATTGCATGCACGGCAGCCTTATAATTAACTCTGAACTGCACATATCAGGGCTAACAGTCTGAGGGCCATTTGCTGCCGCAGCCGAGAAAAAGCAACTAGCCTAGGCGCTAGCTGCTCAGTACCTGAAAATCGGCACCAATTGGCAAATGATCGCTGGGATGGTGAAAGTTGGGCAGGCCTCCTTGCACATCCGCGGAATCCCCTAGTGGGAGACGCAGTAGGCTAGTAGGTTTTATTGAACTGCCATCCGAAAAGAATATGTAGTCCAGTGTTCCAGTAAAACCTGGAGTGTAATTTGTGTACTCTGGCTCCCCTCCGTTTGCAGCATACAGGCTGCGCAAAATGATGGGAGCATCATCCGTAGAATCTGAGTTAGCTGATACGAGGTAATTGTATACCTGGAATTGATGTTAAAAAATTAGCTGAGGCGAGCAGCAAATTTGAGGTGAGGCGGTAAACAAAAAAAATTTAGGTCAGATTTGCTTCACGGCACTTGCCAAGTCATTTGTTCACAAGTCACGTGGCCTGGATTAGACTAATTTATAAGATAGTCTGACCGTACGCTGTTGACGTGTCACAAAATATTTGACAACATTCTGTGTGTAACTAGACTGGGCGATCTATATTGAACTTGATAACAATAATCATAACAATAGTGGGAAGAGGTTGAGACAGCAATGCAGAAAATGCAAGCCATACCTTATCACCAGGGGTGGAGTTGAAATCGCCAGCAATGATGACAGAAGGCTTACAAGTAAATTTATTTGAGATAACATTCTCAAACTCGGAGACTTTTGAAAGAAGATACTTCGCTTGAGCCAACTTTACATCAATCCATTCTGGATCCCTGTAAATTAGAATAACATGAATAAGAAACCTAGATATGTGTTGAGAACTAGCTTTCCATCTAAGGAAGAAAGATAGACAAAACAAAACAGAAAAACATATGCGACAATATCAAAACAACATTAAAATAAAAAACAGTCAGAGGACATGGGAAATTTTACTTGCCAATAAATATGTGTATTCGCCACAATTAAGATATGCTCACAAGGATCGCTAAGCTTGAAAGCAGCGAGTAAACCAACACAGTCGCGTTTCAATCTCACCCGTGGATCATTTGGATCTCCATTTTTGCTATTATATTCTTTTCCACTAGATTCTGTTAAAAACAGCATATAAAATAAACTTAAGCACATCATCATAACAAAGAGAATGTCCAACTGAAAACACATAACAAAACTGGACAACTATATATTGAGGATACATAATGCAGCTACAAGAAATATACTAACAGAATTAAGACCAAAAGGAAAATCAACAATTTGTGAGCATGCTACTTAAGCTGTTGATCTTGAATGTTTTTTAGATCATTATTTTAAATATTTAAATTAGTCGTTTTATCTCTTGGTGTCCAGTTCACAACTTCAAATGACATCAAATGGGCTGCCCACTATGTGGTCCGTACAAGAATATCAGGTTGGGAGACTTCATATTACCTTCTGTTGGCGAAGAATTATTTGAGGTAGCACTAATTACATTATCACTAGAACGGTATGTTTCCACCAAATCATTGTAATGTATCACTTCTTTCTGCAATAGTTCCATGCTGCAAAAGTAACAAAATTGTCGGGAAAATTAACTGGATGATGTAAGAAATAACTTTATGGGACCTTTTCTTTCATGCCCGGCATTGTACATTGCTACCCACTTATTTGCAAGGAATGTGTTCACAAATTGTATATGGGTTAGAGCAAAGTAACACTTGTATTTGCAGGAAGAGAAGTTCACGAAGGGGTTGTCCTGAAATTAGTAACTGATGCACCATGTATAATAGTTTATGCATACATGTTTACCTTTTCGGTTTATAGAAAATACCACATCCATCCCGTTTGTCCCCAGATCGCTGGACATAAATACTTGAATATCCGGAACTTTCCATGTTTTTCCGGTAGAATGTTTCATATTCATCCAACTCCTGTTACAGCCACATAAATTGCTTAGAAACATGAACCAATTATATGTTTTAAAGAACAGTGTAGAGTCGACATTAAGAAAATCTCCAATGCCCAGTAATTTCAACTACGGAGTAGTATATTTAGAAGAAGACACCTAGCAGGGTGCCCTCGGGACGAACGAGAGCCGGAGCTCCACCATGACGCCGACGGAGGAAACTCGAAAACCTAAATAACTTAGGACGAAAACACACGCACGAACGAGAGCCGGAGCTCCCCTCCCCTCGTGCCGCCGAGGCAGCGATCGAAGGGGAAGGGGAGAGGCGGATCGCCGGCTAGGACGCTGGATGTGGAACCGCCTATGTGGCGGCTAGGTTAGGTGTCTAAGGTTCATATAGATGTTGAAAGGGTTACATTGGTCACTGCGCCTAATATTTCGCAGGGTGCATTTGTCGGGCTGCGCCTCGTCGGAAGACAGATATCAATGTAGCGGGACGCAATGCAAGACAAACTCTTAGGGCAGGACATTAAAACACAATGTGTCATAAGGCAAGACATCGGTGCAGCGAGACATTGTGCAATCAGTACAGGACATCAAAACGCAATGCATCATATAGAAGGACATCAGTGCAGCGAACGCAGTGCAAAACGTGCACTCAAGGCAGGACATCAAAACACAGTGCATCGTAAGACAGGACATTAATGCAATGAAAGACGGCATGAAACAGGCGCTTAGAACAGGACATAAGAAACGCAGGAAGGGATACTAAGGGTAGTGTAGCGGAGGAAAAAACCATTGCACAGCAAACTTGAAGGCAGTGCAACCGAGAAAAAAACCATTGGATAGCAAACAGGAAGGCAGCACAACCTATGCACTCTAGGCGGTGTATAAATAGGTCTGTTAAAACATATGAACATGTGATCTAGTTTTGAAGATATTGACGAGACTAGCACATTCATGACAACGGATCGTGATTTGGACGCTCGGTTCCTAAGAAACTTCATTTTCGTGTTCCAATCTAAAAAAAAAAACACCGTGTCCCTCCCACCACGAGGACTCCCACAGCGTGACAAGTGGCGAGTTGTGGTTCACCCTGTGGGGGTGAGACCTCCCCACAGCATAGTTGGGAGCCTTCGAGGGGAGGGGTCAAATTATCAACGAAAGAGTCTAACCCACAATACACTTTACAAACTGAACTCTTACTAAAAACTACTAAACCACATCTAGGAAGGGAGGGAGTATTATACAGGTATATATACTACAACTTGAACTTGGGTGGAGACATTTAGGGATTAATAGTGAGAGAGTGTTTTCGTACAAAGCATTACATAGTTGTAGGTTTTTCTTGTGAAACATGCTTCAAGTGATGTTGTGGTGGTGTGTGCAATCTAGCTAGCTATTGATCCAAAAAAAACATTTGCAGTATTTGTCCCATTTTCACTGCATATGCCCCTAAACTTTAATATCCCCAAATTTAGTTTGTAAATATAGGAAAATAGTTTCTTTGAAGTAACTGAACATAATGGACGGTGTGAGCGTGGACCACCTAATATCGCATTAAAAACGCCATATTGCACATATTCATGGACCACCTAATATCGCATTACAAACCGCCATATTGCACATTGGCGTGTTATATTATCTATTCGTTCACAAAACAAACATGATATAGAGACATTCCGTTACAAAAATGATATAGGGATGTCACATGAAGCCTATATAATTTAGAATACGTATATAAATACGATCTAAAAATCATCATATTGTACATAGTAATAACAAACAAAAGTAGACACAACCACACAACAAAACTGTTGTTATTAAAATATTAGAAACGAGAGCCAACCTGTAAGCACATGAGGTCAGCTTGAAAACTTTTGAGTTCTGCTAGGACGGCTTTGGAACGAGCTTTCCACCTATTATTCCAAACAAGAAAGTAAACATCAATCCCGCTGCCGAATGATAGAATTGGGGCAAGAACCGAAAAAGAGTAAGGAAAGAAACAAGCGTTTTCTTTAATCCCGAAATAAATAAGCACCAAGAATATCAAACATGTCTAGTTCCATTGTGAAAGATGGTTACTATGGCTAAACGTAGGCATAATAGTAAAGCAACAATGGGCCTATACAAGGAGGGTGTGGTGCTCAAGTATACTTCCAACTATGTAGGAGTCCTTGTGATTTAGAAGGTGTCTTTTTTCTAGATAGGTTATTTAAGGAGTCTAAGCTTTGTGAGGGGAGGCGCTTTGGAAAGCTCGCTACAACAAATGCTATGATTTACATCAGAGGTGGAATAAGCCATGGAAAAGGTAATCAACGATAATGGTTTGTCTATTCGGGTTTGGTGGACAAGAGAGCATTCCTATAGCTTCCTACCTATGGTCGCACGCCACACACCGCTATAGCTTCCTAATCTATGTATTGCTATAGATTCCTAGTCTAAGTATCCTCCGTGGAGATTTAGCTGAGGGAGAACGGGGCTTGGATGTTCAGACGGATCAACCGGCATGAGGTGTGAGGGGCACACAATCTTGTCAAAAGAAGGTTGTGATCTCGGCTAGTACTATGCACACTAAAAAAAATACCTAATGAAAGCTTTTTTTTAATAGCAAAGGTCTTCGTGACTTGGCTAAGCATCGGTTTATAAATGAATCCATTTGGGAGCATAAGTTGGATTGTATTGCCTTTTTGAGACGGGAGGATCAAACTTTGCGACATGTTTTTAAAATAACCTTTTCAGGGTTAGACTATGGCTACTATTGTTTACCCCCTTAATGCAGATCGGGAGGCATCATGTCAAAAAGGTTGATGATAGAGAATTCTATGTTAAATTCCATGAATGGTCAAGGACCGTGGTTTTGAGTAGGTCTATGGTGGCGGTCTGGGTTAACTCAATTTGAATATTCAACACTATAAATGTCATATTACTGTCTCATGCGTAAACATTGGTTCTGCTATAAAAATTGGAATTTGAATATTTCAACCCTACAACTGCCGTATTACCTTCTCATATGTAAATATTTGGTGTGCTATGAAAATTGGCTATATTTGTGGGAAATGAATCTCATGCGAAGTAGAAAATAAGGTCATGTTCATTTGTAGTCAGAAATTTTTGTATCTTAATGTGGAGTTTGGGAACCGCAAGTGGCAACGCCAGCTTTGCTAAGCATACATTTAGCATGTATGTTTCTGGACAATGTTACAAACTACGGATATGATAAAAATATAGGTACATTGCTCATGGAATTCTGAATTCTGAATTCTGAGATGTAAGTGTTAAGAGATAGGGCACTGGTCATTACATCTTCAGGGCACAATGCTCAAGGAACAAGAGGTAACTCGGGATACCATGAGTTTAATGGGGATATCAAAACCCACCCGAATGGTATGAATAGTTTAAAAATCCAATTTGTTCTTTCTAAGTCGACTGATAAACTGTTATCCCTAAGTCTAAGTCGACCAAGTTACAAACAATTCTAAAAATGTACAATACTCGATATTCATTGGATGGAAAAACCAACACTCAGAACCATCGACTTATAAAATAAAAAGTCCCAATCCACATTTCCATATAGAAATTAACATTACTTGGGATTTGAAATTTCTCTTTCTAAGTCAACCAAGCTACACAAAATCCTAAACTGTGTTATACTTGATGTTTCGTTGGATTGAAGAATCAACGCTCAGTATCGTCGACCAAGGAATTATACGTTTCTCAATCTGTATTATAAATAGACAATCCCTTTAAAAATTATGAGCTTACTTGAGAGAGGCGGATGGAGAATGAGGAAAAAATGCGCTCTTCACATAAACCTGCAATGCAGAGGCAGAGCAAATCAATACGGGCCCGTTAAGTCCATTTTCTTTCTTTCAGCAATCAATTCATGACCATACATACGCCTCGGCCTCAACGAATCGTATGACAAACAATCGCTTAAGACCTTCATACCTGGGCCAATATGTTGTAGGAAACCAGCCTGAACTGGTACCCTTCTTCTGCCCCTGGAAAGCGAAACCAAAAGCCGTCAACACTAATCCCATCAGAGCTCCCCGAATACAGGAGCAGACGAGCAATGATGATTTCGCTTTGACAGGATAAGGCAGACAAATCTTACCGGCATCAGATTCTGATTGCGCTGTGGGGAGAGGGGCGAACCGGGGCTGCGCCTGCGCGCTCATCCGTCGCTTGCAAATCCTGAACCATCGTCAGTCAGAACTCAGAACATGAGAAGAGGAGAGAAAATCGGAGGAACAGGGAGGTAGGGGTGCGCTGCTTACGGGCGGAAGGGGAGCCAGCGGCCGCAGGGAGGCGAGGGGCTGGATTTGGGTAGGAGGAGGCGGCGGCCGAGGAAGAGAGGGAGGGAAGCCGCCCAGATTGTCTGGGGTTTTAGCATCGGTGGACGGAGATTGCTCGCGCACGACCAATAAAAAAGGAGATATATGGAAAGCGAGCTCTGCCTCTACTGTTAGCTGTGTCCGGATCGGACTTCCGTTGATTCTTCCTTTCCGGGATGTTCACGGTGGTGCGGTAAACCGGCAACGGACATGAGCGGCAGCGACGGCTGCGCCGGGAGTTGGGACTTGGATTCTGGGACTCAGAGCGTGTTTGGTAGGTGGGAATTAAAGATAGGGAATGGGAGTTTAAGTTATTAAAACTATTAGAACCATACCCGCGTTGTAGTTGGTATTTCTTAAGAAATCCAATAAACGAATAAAATCTGAAGTTGACTATAGCCAAATAGTTCAATTGATTGGTGAAACTAATTTTGGTACTCCCCTAGCACATGATTTTATTTTGTAATTACATAACGGGTTGGTGTAATCTTATCATTTGAACGGCAAAAAAAGTATGACGTGAAAACTTAATGGCTAAAAAAAGATGAGTTGGATACTTGCATGTAGAGATAGGCGATAAGTAAATATTAGTGGGATGACGTGGACAATTGATTGGTTAAAAAATTAAGTGATGTATATAGCTTGCATGTTTAGATAGAAAACATTAATTACATTTAGTGGGGTTTTGCTTTATAAAAAGTATAGATTAATCCATTAATTGGTTGGAGGGAATGGGAATTCACACGCTAAACTCCCACTAATCTCTTACCTAGGGGGACTGGTAATTCAGACGTGGGATGGGGAAGAGGCAATGAATTCCCATTGTAGAGGTACAAATGGAGGAGGCCCTAGTTTCTTTAGCTGCTTAAACATAAGTCGGCACCCGAGAAGGAAAAGGACCCATAAATCTTGCTTGTCGCTTGGGGTTCCTTTGATTCATAGGATTTATAAAAAAATGTAGAATTGAAATCCTATGGGAATTTCTCCTTTGGATGTCGTTTGATTCATATTATCAAATCTTATAGGAACACATCCCAAAGGAATCTTCTAGTGTAAATTTTGTAGGACAATAACATGAGGTATAACCTCATGAAAAAATTCCTTCACCACAATAAAAAAAATCTTCTCTTCCCATAGGATTCAATTAACCATGCCATTCCAATCCTACATGATTCCTATTTCTAATTGTTCTTATCCTATGAATCAAAGAAGCGTTACAGTTGGTCGGCCTGCCTGGACGTGATTTCGTAGACAAGTCCCGCTGGACTAGATCGAGTGAAGCGACTCACCCCTATCGATCGGTTAGGCGTTACACGTTAGTGACACGAGAAACCGAGAAGTTGAGCGTCGGACCGCCACCACCAGTTCGCTTCATGTTGGTGACTTCCTTTGCGCGTCGCAATCGACAGATCGGCAAGGATCGATCGTCGGGTCCCTTCTCGCCAGGAGTAGCTGAAAGAACATTTTATGTTTCCCTTATTGTTTTGTGCGTTAGGCAACAACACTAGTGATACTCTAATATGTTGTCAAGTGTTGCAGAAGTCAATTGTTAAATTTACAGATTGCATCGAAACATCGAGAAGGAAAAGTTAAGCATTTGTTGCTGGATTCTCCAGGCCGGAGTCTCCGGACTCAGGGCACTGGAGTTCCGGCCTCACTCCGGCCCAGCCGATTTCCTTCGAAGACTCAAGGGCGGAGCGCTACTGCATAGGTGTCCGGAGTAACACTGGAGTGTTACCGGAGTCTCTGGCCCCGTCCGGAGTTTCCGGTCCAAGGACATGAAGTTTCCGGTCCCGCTCAAGCGATGGTCAAGGCGGAGCGCTACTGCACTCCTGTCCGGAGCAAGACCGGATTGTCTACGGAGTTTCCGGCGCAGACCGGAGTCTCCGGTCTGAGTCCGGTCACTCAGACCGGAGTCTCCGGTGTAAAGTGGTTGCAACGGCTACTTTTCTGGGAGGGGTTTATACCCCTCCACCTACCTCCAGCCAGCTAGCTCGTCCAGAATTCATTGCCCCCCATTGTTGCAAGCTCAAAGCTCATAGATCTCCCAATCCCTCCACCCAAACTCGATCATACTTGGAGGATTGAAGGAGAAGGCCCGGATCTACAACTTCACCGAAGCGTTCTTCATTTCCCCCTCATTCACTTGAGCGGTTTGAGCCTAGGGTTTCCACTAGGAAACCTAGGCACCTTGTTGTACTTACTTGTTTGCTACTTTTGTGTAGCAGATTGGTGGTGCTTGGGAGCTCCCAATCCAGTTGTGGGTTGTGCTCCAAGCTTGTTGTAACGGCTCCGGATTCCTCCTTGAAGGATTTTGATAGTGGAAGGTGAACCGAGATTTTGGGCGATATTCATCGGAGAATAGGGTGAGGCCATTTGTGGCGCTTGAGTTTGAAACTCACACCCCTCCAACGAGACGTACTCCCCTAAAAAGGAGGAACTCAGGAATACATCCTTGTCTCCGCGTGCTTCCCGTTCGGTTACTCCTTACTCTTTAGTTATTACTTGTATCTTATCTTGTTTAGGGTTAACTTGTCATATAGGTAAATTCACCGTAGTTACATATCTAGAGAATTTACCTTTGTGTCAAGCCTTAATCGGAAAAGAATTAAAATTTGGAGTAGCACCTATTCACCCCCCCCCCCCTCTAGGTGGCCATACGATCCTTTCAATTGGTATCAGAGCCTCGGCTCTTTATTCGGGCTTAACCGCCTAAGAGAAGTATGGCCATTGACGAGAATGGGAAAGAGATTCCCGAGACCACTACCGTTTCCACTTCGGTTTCCATGGAGGACTTCAATTCCATGAAGACTTCTATGGAAACTCAAATGGAAGGGTTGCGCAAAATGTTAGCGCAACTCATAGAGGCAAAGGTTATCTCATCACCTACTACTCCGGAGATTTCTCTAGAGAAACCCTCAGAGGAAGAGGTTGATGGGAGTAAGGGGGTGTCAACTCTAAAACTAACACCCCAATTAAACCAACAAATGGGAAGGGAGAGTATAGTGCGGTTCCTTTCCCGTACTCTCCCGACCCACCTATCCCTCATCCTCCTATGCACCTAAGAGGAGTTCCACCTAGTCTAAATGCATTCTCGTTTGCTAATTGGCAAGCTTCTATGAGATCTCATGTGAACAGTGCCTGCATTGAGATAAGGATATGCACCACATTCAACATTGCATCACCGCCAAAGAAGCTTGGGATTGTCTTACGGAGGTGTTCGTTGGAAATGATAGCATGAGGAGAAATAGATATGAAGCTATGAGCAACCAAATCGAAGGTTTCTTCATGCAAGATGGAGAAAATCATGAGGATATGTATCAAAGACTCAATGCTCTCGCTAACGCATATAGAGACCTTGGTGCTACACATGTGAATGATGCTTATATCAAGAGGAAGTATGTGAATGTCCTCATGCCTTTTGAAGCAGCCGACTTGAAGAGTCTCCAAGGAAGGCACAACTATCCTCAATTCACCTCAAATGAAGTCATGCAAGAGATGCAATCTTACAAAGTTCAAGCCCAAATTGCTCAAGACTCTCGTGCCCATGCTATTGGAATGCACCAAAGTTTCTCACTTGCTTTGAAGGCCAAGGTGGTGGAACAAGATGAAGACCAAGAGCATGAAGAGGGAGGCTACTTGGATCCCAAAGAACTCAAGATTGCCCATAGAGATTATGTGGCTCTTGCGTCAAGGACCTTTTGGAAGAACCCATCCAAAGCTAAAGCTCAAGTGGAGCAAAAGTTCAAATCAAGTGGTTACAAGGAGGGCAACCCAAAGATGAAGACTTGCTTCAATTTCCAAGATAGATATCACTATGTTGCCGATTGTCCTTATGAGAACCGTGAAGAACATGGAGGAAGGCTTATTCTCAAGGAGGCTTCAAGGTCCTCTAGCAAGAAGCCTTACTTCAAGAAGCCCATCTCCAACAAGAAGCCACCTTCAAAGATTGTGTTGGTGACAAGAGAAGAATATACATCTGGGGATGAGAGTGAAGAAGAAATAACCACAAGTGGAGTGGCCGCCTTAGCCATTGCTTCATCGACACCCACTTCTCTCTTTGAATCCCCCAATGAGAATGTCCCCATCCAATCCGCTACATGTCTCATGGCCAAGGGCCCCGAGGTATTGAAAGGACATAGTCCGCTAATCTTGTTTTGGTGTTTGATCACAACACTTGGAGTGTTTAACCTTTCGCTAAGTGCTTACAGGAAAACTCAGGTTTTTATGTTAAAAGGTTAATGCGTATCTCTCTCTATACAAAAAGAAGAAAGAATATCGTCGGAGATCGCTGTTTTGTGAAGCCCTGAGAGGCCGGCCTGGAGGCCGGCTCCTAAGCCGGGCGCGTCGGGCTCCCTGCCGGCCTCCAGGCCGGCCTAGGCCGGGTGCCTCGGATGGGTGGCCGGCCTCCAAGTCGGCCAGGCCGGCCCTAGGCCGGCTCCTCTGAAGAATCTGGGCAGTGCGCGTGAGGCCGACCAGGCCGGGTCCAAGGCCGGCCTCCCTGTACCCCTTCAAACGGTCAAGAATTAGGAGGAGCTATAAATGCTCCTCCACCTACCTTTGGACAGGCAGCTCGCCCACATTGAAGAACACCATTATTGCAAGCTCAAAAATCACTAGATCTCCCAATCCCTCCACCCAAACTCGTTGATCTTTGGAGCATTGAAGGATAAGGCCCGGATCTACATGTTCACCAAGCCGATTTACATTTCCCCTCATTCACTTGAGGGACCATTTGCTAGGGCTTCCATTGGAAAAACCTAGCCCCTTGTTGTACTCACTTGTTGCTCTTGTGACAGATTGTAGCCGTTCGGGAGCCCCCAATCCAGTTGTGGGTTGTGCCCCGGATTGTTGTTGTAAAGGCTCCGGACTCCGCCTTGAAGGTTTCCGATAGTTGAAGGTGAACCAAACCTTTGTGGTGCGGTTCATCGGAGAAGAAGGTGAAGCCTTTGTGGCTGTTGAGCCATTTTGTTGGCTCACACCTCTCCAACGAGGAACTCGGAAATACATCTGTGTCTCCGCGTGCTTTCACTTCGGTTACCTCTATCCTTGTTTACCGTCTTTACCTTGTGTATCTTGTTTAGTTGCTAGCTTGTCATATAGGTAAATTCACCGTAGTTGCATATCTAGAGAATTTACCTTTCATGTCAAGCCTAATTTGAAAAAGAACTAAAATTGGAGTAGCACCTATTCACCCCCCCCCCCCCTAGGTGTCATACGATCCTTTCAATTGGTATCAGAGCCTCGGCTCTCTTGTTGGGCTTAACCGCCTAAGAGAAGTATGACTTTGGGAGAGTGCCCCGAAGGGCAAAGTACACCGGCATCCATGGCCGATCTCAAAACGATGGAAACATCATTGAGATCGTCCATGGATACCCAATTTAGTGAGATACGACATGCTCGCAAAACTCGCTAGTACCAAGCCCCCTTCGGACACTCTCCATTAATAGAGGACCCTCTTCATTCCAACACGGGTGATTCCGGGATGGAACGAAGAAGAGGGAAGGGGTTGAAGAAACCGATACCGAACCTAAGAAATCTCCTTCATCCACAACCAAGCCGGAAGGTGGGAAGCCCGAGTACCATGAGGTCTCTCCTCTTGGTGTCTACTCTCCCGACCCACTTAGGTCCTCCACCTAAGCTTAATGCATTGGCTTTTACTAGTTGGCAACACTCAATGAAATCTCATGTCAACAGTGCCTCTATCGAGCTTTGGAGGATCATACGAGTGGGATTCAAGGCCGTGGATCCAAACAACTTGACAAGAAGAGAGGTGGTTGATGCTCAACTCAATGCCTCCGCTCTTCACATGCTTGAACTTGCCGTTGGAGAAAATGGTCTTCATCACATTCAACATGTCACCACCGCCAAAGAAGCTTGGGATTGTCTTGAGGAGGTGTTTCTTGGAAATGAGAGCATGAAGAGGAATAGATTTGATGCCTTGAGCAATGATGCCGAAGGTTTCTACATGCTTGATAGTGAAACTCATGAGGAGATGTACGGAAGGCTCAAGATTCTTGCCAAAGCCTTTTATAATGTAGGGGCAACCTATGTGGATGATGCTTGGATCAAGAGGAAGTATGTGAATGCCCTCATGCCCTTCGAGCCCATTGAATTGAAGGCCATACAAGGAAGACACAACTATCTTGAAATGTCATCCAATGAAGTTATGCAAGAAATGCAAGCCTCCAAGGTTGCTACCAAGAATGCTCAAGACAATCGTGCTAGGGCCATGGGGATGAAACAAAGTCCATCTCTTGCTTTGAAGGCCAAAGTGGTGTGCCTAGATGATAGTGTGGAAATTGAAGAATGCCCAAGCAACATCATTCCGGATGATCTCCAACAAGCCTACCATGAACACTTGGCCCTTGCGTCAAGAGCATTTTGGCGTGACCCGGCCAAGGCAAAGGCCCAAGTTGATCAAAGGAACAACCCAAGTGGGAAGAAGGAGTTTGCATCCAAAACGAAGACATGCTTCAATTGTCATGACAAGTATCACTTCATCAAAGATTGCCCTTATGAGAATAGAGAAGAACATGGTGGGAGGCTTGTACTCAAGGATCAATCAAAGTTGGTTCAAAGGAAGCCAATTGTCAAGAAGAAGCCATTCTTCAAGAAAGCACCAAGAATTGTGTTGATGACTCAAGAAGAGTACCCTTCCGATGATTCCGAAGAAGAAGAAGAACCCACACGTGAGGTGGCCGCATTGGCTATTACCTCAACTTCATCACCTTCTCTCTTCGAATCCCCCAATGAGAACGCCTCCAACAACACCGCTCGTTGCCTCATGGCTAAGGCCACCGAGGTATCATCCTCCACCCCTAAGTCTATGCATGAAATGGATGATGTCACTAGTCTTGCAATTAAGAAAGAACTTGTTGCTTTCGATACTTTTGTGACTAACTTGCAAGGTGAAGCCAAGAAGCATGTTGAGGCTCTCATGAGTCAACTTGGTAAGGCCGAAGACCTCCTTGAGGTCAAATGTCGAATTGAAAGAGAAGACTCTATCACTATAGCATCTTTGAATGCTTCTCTTGAAGAAGAACAAGAATATAGGGTACTCTTGAGGAGAGACTTGAGTCTCTTGATAGTACTAATGATGAAATAATTGCTAAAATTCTTAAGGAAAGAGACCATGCCATTGCCAAGTATAAAGTGATTAAAAAGGAGAAAGCCGAATTTGTGGTTGCTAATGCTAGACTACATGGGGATATAGAGAAGCTTGACAAGGCTCACAAGGCCTTGGAAACGACTCACTCTCTTCTAGTCAAGTCTCATGAGCAACTACAAACTCAACTTTCTAAATCTAACTCACCTAGCACCTCTACTCCCTCTTGTGATCATGCAAATGTTATTGAGGAAAATGCTAGGTTGAAGGTTGAGCTTGCCAAGGCCGCTAGTGCCAAGACCTCTATTCCCAAAGGTAAAGAAAAGGTTGTTGCTCATGTAGTTGAGCAAAAGCAACGCAAAGGGAAGGAGGGTCTTGGTTATGTAGC
Source organism: Poa pratensis (assembly GCA_947311845.1). Taxonomy (NCBI): domain Eukaryota; kingdom Viridiplantae; phylum Streptophyta; class Magnoliopsida; order Poales; family Poaceae; genus Poa; species Poa pratensis. The sequence goes on from CAMZMU010000067.1 coordinate 21,195,196, forward strand.
CAAGGCAATGAACAAGAAGAGCAACAACAAGGAAAACAAGGCCAAACCCGCACAAGCCAAGACTTCCATTGCGGGTGGTGATGCCACTAGGGGCAAGACCACTCGTAGTGACTTTGCGGGGCATAATAACCCCAACTACATTCTTTATGTTGATTATTATGGGGATGTTTATGCAAAATATGTTGGTCCTTATGATGGTTACATTGCTTATTCTATTTGGGTCCCAAAGACCCTTGTTGCTAACAAAAGAGGACCCATTGCGAAATGGGTACCTAAATCCAAGCAATGATTTCTTGTAGGACTATGCTTCCGGTGGGTCTAAATGGGTGGTTGATAGTGGATGCACTAGTCATATGACCGGAAGCAAGGAGCTCATGACGGAGTTGGGACCAAATATAAATCACTCAACCGTCTCCTATGGTGATAAGTCAAAAGCTGAGGTAAAGGGCCTCGGCAAGGTGGTAGTTGCAAAGGATATCACCCTTGTAAATGTCATGCTTGTCGAGTCCCTCGGTTACAATCTTATGTCGGTTCGTGCACTTAATAAGATGAACTTTGATGTCCATTTTACTATTGATATGGTGGTACTCTTGAGGAGCAAGACTCTAAAGGTCATGTTCGTTGGGTATGTTGAAAATGAGTTGTTTGTGGTGGACTTTTCGGGGTCAACCAACACTCAAGCAATATGCCTATTCGGAAAGGCCGACGTGGGGTGGTTGTGGCATCGCCGCTTGTCCCATGTCAATATGAGAACTTTGCAAAGTCTTCACAAGGGTGGCCACATTCTTGGACTAAAAGAGAATGTTTCTTTTTTAGAGATCGTCTTTGTAGGGCTTGTGTTGAAGGAAAGATGCATGATTCTCCCCACTCAAGCAAGACCATCATCTCATCAAAGAGGATATTGGAACTTCTTCATGTTGATCTCTTTGGTGCCGTTCCTCAACCGAGTCTTGGTGGGAAGAAGTATTGTTTGGTGATTGTTGATGACTATTCAAGATTTACTTGGGTTTATTTCTTCAAGTCGAAGGATGAGACTCAACAAGCCGTCATCGACTTCTCCAATGAAGTTCAACGTCAACACAATGTTCCCATATTGGCCATTAGAAGTGACAATGGCTCCGAGTTCAAGAACTACACCCTAAATGAGTTTCTTAGTGAAGAGGGAATTCGTCATCAATATTCCGCTGCATATACCCCTCAACAAAATGGTGTAGCTGAGAGGAAGAACCGGACTCTCATGGATATGGCAAGGTCCATGTTGGCGGAGTTTAAGTCTCCGCTTTACTTGTGGGCCGAGGCCATCTCCACGGCGTATCACTCATCAAACCGGTTATTCTTTCGCGTTGGAAGAAAAGAAACTCCATATGAGATGCTTACCGGCAACAAGCCCAATATTTCCTACTACCGAGTGTTTGGTTGTAAGTGTTTCTATAAGATCAAAGGTGTTCGTTTATCTAAGTTTGAATCTAAAGCTTTAGAGGGTATTTTTGTTGGTTACGGTGCCGAATCTCACACTTATAGAGTCGACGACAAATCCTTAGGGAGAGTTATGGAATCTTGTAGTGTGAAGTTCGATGAGAATGACGGCTCCCAAGTGGCGCAATTTCATGTTTGTGATGTGTAACACCCCAAAAATCCGTCCATAATTTTAGTGGTGTTTTCCCGCACCTGGAAAACTTTTTCGGATTTCAAAATGTTTTCTTCGAACCTGTTGGTCTTTTATTTGACTTTAGTTTCGCTCTCTTAGAAAATTTCCCAATAATCCTCGAGTCCTTGTCAACCTCCACCATATTTCCATGCCGTTGTTTTGTCTGTCAAACACTGGTTCCATTTGGTGATTCCAAAACCATTTCTGTCTATCCTACTAAAGCCTCCACCGCAATTTTAGCTTGAAATAAATTCTACCAAGCTACCATATGGCATTGATACCTTACTAAATTGACAACCTTCCTTATATAACCACATATTCAGAAGATCAGCTCAAAATAATTTGAGGAAGCACACTGGGCATACCCATGCCATTAGGGCGTTTTTGGACATCCAATTTATTTGGCCAACCTCCAGCTGTCCAATTGAGCTCAAACTCCACAGACAACCTATTTACATCATTCCAAACCTACTGTGAATTTTGGGGATTTTTCTGAGATGTGCAAGACCTAGGTCATTTCACCGAACACCTGGCGTTCCCTCGGTTTTCTGAAACTTTTGCACAGAGGAAGTTCAAGCCCCTGAGTGTTTCTTGTTTTGTTGAGTTGGCCATGTCCTTAGGAACCCAGTGGTCGAAACCGTTTTACTTTTGGTGCTCCGAGTCACCGGGAACGCGTCGATGCCACTCGCGGCGCGCTCCGAACGCCAGCGCGCGCATGCCGGCGTACTGTGCGTTCCTGCACACCGGGTCTCCATTGTTTCCCTTGTCCCAACCAAACCCCAGCTGTAACTAGACCCCTACTTCTCCCGTGGTTCGAACCAGAGTTGATTCTATCCCCTCCACCGACGATACAGTGGCGTGGAGGAAGTGAGAGCTTCCCCGTGTTTTCCCCTCTCCCGCTGCCTATCTAAGAGAGCAACCCGAGCCCCTTCAGCTGTGCCCTATCCTTCCTCTCCCCCTCCTGGAGCCCCTCTGCTCCTTTAGCCATGGAATGGCAGAGCCCTACTCCGTTCCGGCCATGGACGTCGCCGTCGGTCCGCTGACCACGACGAGCTCCAGACCGAGCCATCCTCCAATTAAAGCTGTGGAGGAGTTCCCCTGGGTCTCCTCTCCCTCCCAGGCGAGACCAATCGAGAGGGGGTGGCCCGAGGCCTCGTTTTCGTCCGGAAACCGCCGGCGGCGAGCTCGCGGAGCACGCTCCCGTGGCGGTGCCCCCGGAGCTTCCCTTGCCCGTGGCCGTCCTCATCGGAGGCGGCGCATTGGGGCGGCCCTCCCCACATCCCGGCGGCCGGCGGCACGCACCAGGGCGGCGGCGGCAGGCGGCGGCCGAGCCGGCCCGTGCCGCGTCGAGCTCTCCCGAGTTTCTTCAACGCGGGGAAGAGGAGGCCGCCAGCGTGGCGTCTTGTGACGCCGACAGGCGGGTCCCGCGCTGGCCCGGCCCCACTGTCAGGTCAAGTGGAGGCGTACCCGGCGCGTTACGTTTTCCCAGCGCCGAAGACGTATTTTGCGGAGATACGCGACCAGCCCGGCCCAGTTCTGAAATCGGCCCGTTCTGTTTTTTCCTGAGTGAGCAGCAGATAGCTATTCGTCGCACGGCTATATCTTTTGATCCGTAGCTCCGTTTGAGGTGATTCAAAATTTTAAATTCTTAGTTTGAAAAGCTCTGTCTAGTAGTATCAGTTTTACATTTTTGTAAAATACATGTATGCTCAGCACCCTTGTATGCCTGCTTAGGTGTATTCCGCGGTACCGTCAGACCGAGACCTTGACCCGTGACGCGTCCGTGATCCCTGAGCCAAACGGTGTCGATCTTCGGAGGCAAGCTAACCACTTGCTATGAACTCCGGTCTAGTTTATCTTGTTATGTTCTGCTTGCTAGTCGATGTTGAGGATTATCGATGTAATTTCTTGTGAATGCATGCATGTCCTATTATTTCGACCGCAGATAGCAATGCCATGTTTAATTTCGAGCATAGATAGTGATGCCATGTTTCATTCATCATCCATGTGTGCATTAGAATGACGTGTAAAATTATTTGTGCGCCCCGCACTTGCGTGGCTTTGTCGAACCCTCTAACTAAACAACTGTAAAACATGCGTTCCTATGAGTGTTTGCTTCTTCTCCTTCGCCGAGGTGAGGAGCGGACGAATGTCGTCTTATGATCCTCGGAGTTGGGGCATTTGCCAAAAGAGTTATTTGCTTCTTCTCTCTCCGTCAAACTTGGTTGGCGTATGCCCGCTTTGACTGCGACGCTTGGGACATTTGCTTTCCATTTGGTTCTTTTTGTCAAGATTGCTGACACCACGTCAGGTTAATCCTTGAGTGGAATGGATGCTTTCTTTCTTATGAGTGCTTTTCGGTTCATTTTGGAGACTACATGCCCTACCAACTTTGGTAGTTGATCTGTGATGGCGCTGGTCGGAGGTATCTCTGCCACAGTCACCCGATCGACGCCAACAACTTGTGCTAACTTTTGTAGTTGATCTGCGATGGCGCTGGTCGGAGGTATCTCTGCCACAGTCACCCGATCGACGCCAACAACTTGTGCTAACCTTTGTAGTTGATCTGCGATGGCGCTGGTCGGAGGTATCTCTGCCACAGTCACCCGATCGACGCCAACAACCTGTGCTAACTTTTGTATTGATCTGCGATGACTCTGGTCGGAGGTAGCTCCGCCATAGTCACCCGGTCAATACAAACAAACTATTGCTTGAGATATTATGTTGCTAATGTCTTGATGTTTGATGATATACTATTATGATATTGTGATTGTTGTGTTGGACTAATCCTCTGTTGTTTGGACTTGTTATGATGAAACTTGATTAAATGAAACACCCCTCCAAACATCGATAGGGTCAGTCCATAGTGCCACTAATCTGAACATCGAAAGCACTACCACTGTCGCTCATATGGGCGGGCCGTGACATACGTAACCTATTGAGCCTCCTTTGATGCTACCATTTTGGCAAGACCAGTCGGTTACCTTTGTGGTCGGGGCTAGTCTTGTGAAGGTTCCGGAGCTAGATGTCGCTCATGAGTTGGGGGCGTGCCGGATTCACTTCGTCATAAGACATAGAGTTGTGTCGGTAGCTATACAAGGAGTGTCTTGGTAGCGTGAACGGTCATGTACGTGTATCAGGTCGTCTTAAGGAAGAGTTCCTAAAGTACCGGCTATATGGTGCACCTAGATGGGTGGAAATGCAACCTCTCGAGAGTGTCAAATCTGGATGTCTAGCCTCGTTCCAAGGTTATGGAACAACAGTTCAGTGCCGGTCACACTATTATCTTTGTCGAGTCAGGAGGTTAAACATAAGTTCTGCTTGAAAGAAAGATGAACAACCTGATTTCACTAAATGAACAATAAGATGATGCAGGGAATGTTACTTGAGCTGTGGATGGTTACCATGTTTGGGGATGACGGTGTGATCGTTGGGAGCCTAGAGTTAGGCCTGAGCCAACATCACTCGTGCATGCCCAAGTGAAAGGATGAGGCCAGTGGGCCTAGCAGTTGACAGATGTAGCAAGGCCGTTGGGCCTAGTTGTGATGATAGGTATTGTTATTTACTTGGTACCAACTGGTACACCCGGTTACTCGTCACAGGTAAGCCCTTTGTATGATTGCTGGTACACGATCCAACCCCACCTGGCTTGGACTCTGTACTGGTGATACCCCCGTTGTCTGCTTACGACATGTTTGGTTGTCAATGCCATGCTACTTTTATGTCATGTATCTAGAGTACACTTGACATGTTGTAGGAGTTTATTTCCAATGTATATCTTGTTGCATGATTGTTGGATTGTTTGTAATGAGTGGCGATTCTTGCTGAGTGCATATAAATGTACTCACGGGCCTTGTGTTTGTGGCCAGATATTGGCGAGGATTCATCTTCTACCTTAGCCAGAAGTGAAGCAGAGCGTGCTAGGATCAGTAGCCCAGCCAGATGCCTGTGGAGTGGAGCCGCTCCAAGCCGTTGCCTCATTTATGTCTTCCGCTGCCAGTTAAAACTCTGAGTTGGGCCATGCTTGGCTTGATATTTTGTCATGCCACGATGGCCTTGTAAACCTTTTGTAGCACTTTGTGCCTGATTGTGTAATGATCCGCTATGTTGCATTGTCGTAACGTGCGGCCAGATATCTTGGGCTGGCGCACGGGGCGACCGCCTCTCTGGAAATATGTGCCAGAGCAGGGTGCCACAGAGCATGGTATCAGAGCACCAGGCTGGCTGTAGACTACCCTAGCATGGAAAGCCCAGCCTTACTTTTGCCACAAGGAGCCCGATGGATTTGACCCATCTCCGCCTAACCGGCATGGCTATGGTTGGTCAACAGTATGGTGCAGTAGGACTTGTCCCAATCCCCGAGTGAGGCTCGCCGGTTTCTTCCATGAGAAGGAATCGACACTACCCATTAGTATGAGACCCAAGTCCTGGCTACCTATAAAATCCCACCCTCGCTTGCTATCCTTTGCAACCCAACTCTCTTGAAGCAGATCCCGCTCAGGAATCTTGCGCTCTCCTCTCTCCCAAGTACCTTAGCTTGAGTTTGTAGATGGAACCTACCCTTGTTTTCGAGACCACCGCTGAGTTTCGCCCCGGTTTTCCACCTCTGCTGTGGGAAGCTGCTCGCGACATTCTTGGTTGTGTTTCTCGGCCGGTGTACCATGTATATCGGTCTAACCTCTCCTCCTGCGTGAGCGAGTATCATGCCGATGTGTATGTCGCCACAAGTGCCTTAGGAAGCGCGGCGCCATATGTGATTCAAAGCCACTTCGTGGATTCCCCTGAGATGGCTCTCCAAGTTGCAGCTTGGAAATGTCTCGCTCGTCTGCGGTACTTTGAAGCCGCGACAGAACCTCCCGCCTCTCGCTTTTTCCCGCCAAGATCCCTTGCAAGCCCCAGCCATCCCATGGTAAGCATCGAAGTGATGCTCAACTCAACCTTGTCCCACCTCGAAGCCTACACCACCGCCTTGGAGAGCATTCTTGCCTACCACTTGGAGGAATGCCATTCCAATAGGCAAGCCCTTGCCCGAGTCCCGCAGCCCACTGACAAGAGCCCAGTGGATACCAAGCTTTGCGTAGGACCAAAACCGCAAGATCCAGAAGGCAACAAAGTGGATGCCCAGACCAAGTCCCCACCAAGTGAGGAGTCCTAAGTTGGTAGGTGAGAGTTTGTGAGGTTGTTTGTAACCCCTTGTGTTTTCTTGTGCTGCATGTTTGTTCTGTCCGCGGTTAAGTTGTTCTTAGGTTAGCCCGTGAAAAACTTGATGTTCTGATTCCCTTGTTAACCACTTGGTTGACATGTGACGGAATACCATGTCCTTCTCTTCAGTTGAAAAGTTTTGAAGAAATGACAGATCACATAAAAGCAGAAGTGGTATATGTGAACCCAGACACATATGCACGCCTGCAAAATTAATGCAAACTTTGAATGATATTATTTTCTAGTATGAAAATTATTTTGTGTGTGTTGCACAAGTTTAACTATTAAGTTGAAGTATTTAATGAGACACTGTAACCACGGTGTCCCGCTCACTTAATGTTGGCTCGTGCATAGGTTTGAAAAACTCGTACATGTATCGCCGCAAGGTTCCTCACCCAATATGAACCTTGTGACAACCCATGTTAAAGTAAGGGCCCAAGCCCTCCACGATGACTTTCCCTCACAAGCTTTAGTTGCTTGTTGAGTGTCCCATCATCGTTGGAGCACAAAAGGATTTTTGTGGAGTGTTTTGTTAGCCGTTGTGTGTTTGCTTATCGGTATGGTTGAAATGATTATGCCATACTGCTGCAACTGTTTGTTTTGGGCCATGAAAATGCAGGACTATTTTTCTAAAATGATGTTTTTCTCAGAATAGAAATTCTGCTGTCTATATGCTTGTATTCCAGCCATGTTATCTTTGCTGCAAGACAAGGAGTATGGCCGGTGGAAAAATTTCAGAAATGAAGGATGTAAGTTCTACTCCAGCTAGAACTCTACAATTACTTCAGTGCGAGGATGTACCCTGAAAGTTCTTCCCTCGTATCTATGGTGTTCCATAGGGAAAAATCTTTGCAAAAAAAATTTTGGGGTGTGGCCCTACCCCTCAAAATCTAGGTGCTTGTGAGCCCATTTTGGGTGGCACAAACATCCTTCTCCTAAAAGAAACCTTAAATTTTTCAAAACCTATGTATGCATGAAAGTGTATATATAGCTTTTCCAAAATAAAACCCTAGATGAGAGGATATGATAGCATATCCCAATCCTTTTGTTATAAAATTTTGGGTAACTGCTTACCCAGTTCAAACTCTGTTTTGTTGGATGTTAGCTTGTTTGTAGACATGCTTGGTTGCTTTTGCCATGGTTGGGTATGTGCGATCGTTTGAGCAAAAACCTTAGTTTATATTTATATACCCATGGTGGTAGATCCATATTGTGTGATTCTGTGAGCCCCTGCCATGTCATTCATTTGGGTGTGCCTTGTTTGATAGTAATGCTATGCTTGCAAATGCCCAATTTTGAGAAATACCTTGATATGCGTGGATCCCTCCGAGTGTTTTAAAACTCTAGCATCTTGAAGAAAAAGTTTTGAAAAAGTTTTAAGATATAGGGGTATAATAAAACCGTACAAGAAATATCTTGTTATAACTCCGGGAATCTTTACAAGTCTCCGAATTCGGGACGAGATTCTTTTTAAGGAGGAAGGTTTGTAACACCCCAAAAATTCGTCCCTAATTTTAGTGGTGTTTTCCCGCACCTGGAAAACTTTTTCGGATTTCAAAATGTTTTCTTTGAACCCGTTGGTCTTTGATTTGACTTTGGTTTCGCTCTCTTAGAAAATTTCCCAATAATCCTCGAGTCCTTTTCAACCTCCACCATATTTCCATGCCGTTGTTTTGTCTGTCAAACACTGGTTCCATTTGGTGATTCCAAAACCATTTCTGTCTATCCTACTAAAGCCTCCACCGCAATTTTAGCTTGAAATAAATTCTACCAAGCTACCATATGGTTCCCTCATACATATAGATCACTCCCATGGAAAAATATTTCATAGTCCCATGCAATACTTCCAAGTTTATTCATATTCTCTAATATGCCATTTTCAATCCAGAAATTATCTAGACACCTTCCACTCATCCAGAAATATTGCAATTTTGGGAAGGTGCATGATTCCACCTCCTGAACATTTCACTCCATTGGCCCAACCTCATTTGAGCAATATTTGAGATACTTCCTTTGTAATGCTCTTTTCATGCATATTTGCAATTTCCAAAGCAACCCCTAGCTACAAAAATCATTTGGCATTGATACCTTGCCAAATTGACAACCTTCCTTATATAACCACATATTCAGAAGATCAGCTCAAAATAATTTGAGGAAGCACACTAGGCATACCCATGCCATTAGGGCGTTTTTGGACATCCAATTCATTTGACCAACCTCCAGCTCTCCAATTGAGCTCAAACTCCACAGACAACCTATTTACATCATTCCAAACCTACTCTGAATTTTGGGGATTTTCTGAGATGTGCAAGACCTAGGTCATTTCATCGAACACCTGGCGTTCCCTCGGTTTTCTGAAACTTTTGCACAGAGGAAGTTCAAGCCCCTGAGTGTTTCTTGTTTTGTTGAGTTGGCCCTGTCCTTAGGAACCCAGTGGTCGAAACCGTTTTACTTTTGGTGCTCCGAGTCACCGGGAACGCGTCGATGCCACTCGCGCGCGCTCCGAACGCCAGCGCGCGCATGACGGCGTACTGTGTGTTCCTGCGCACCGGTCTCCACTGTTTCCCTTGTCCCAACCAAATCCCAGCTGTAGCTAGACCCCTACTGCTCCCCTGGTTCGAACCAGAGTTGATTCTATCCCCTCCACCGACGATACAGTGGCGTGGAGGAAGTGAGAGCTTCCCCGTGTTTCCCCCCTCCCGCTGCCTATCTAAGAGAGCAACCCGAGCCCCTTCAGCTGTGCCCTATCCTTCCTCTCCCCCTCCAGGAGCACCTCTGCTCCTTTAGCCACGGAATGGCAGAGCCCTGCTCCGTTCCGGCCATGGACGTCGCCGTCGGTACGCTGACCACGACGAGCTCCAAACCGAGCCATCCTCCAATTAAAGTTGTGGAGGAGTTCCCCTGGGTCTCCTCTCCCTCCCAGACGAGACCAATCGAGAGGGGGTGGCCCGAGGCCTCGTTTTCGTCCGAAAACCGCCGGCGGCGAGCTCGCGGAGCACGCTCCCGTGGCGACGCCCCCGGAGCTTCCCTTGCCCGTGGCCGTCCTCATCGGAGGCGGCGCATCGGGGCGGCCCTCCCCGCATCCCGGCCGCTGGCGGCACGCACCAGGGCGGCGGCGGCAGGCGGCGGCCGAGCCGGCCCGTGACGCGTCGAGCTCTCCCGAGCTTCTTCAACGCGGGGAAGAGGAGTCCGCCAGCGTGGCGTCTTGTGACGCCGACAGGCGGGTCCCGTGCTGCCCCGGCCCCACTGTCAGGTCAAGTGGAGGCGTAACCGGCGCGTTACGTTTTCCCAGCGCCGAAGTCGTATTTCGCGGAGATACGCGACCAGCCCGGCCCAGTTCTGAAATCGGCCCGTTCTGTTTTTTTCTCGAGTGAGCAGCAGATAGCTATTCGTCGCATGGCTATATCTTTTGATCCGTAGCTCCATTTGAGGTGATTCAAATTTGTAAATTCTTAGTTTGAAAAGCTCTGTCCAGTAGTATCAGTTTTACATTTTTGTAAAATATTTGTATGCTCAGCACCCTTGTATGCCTGCTTAGGTGTATTCCGCGGTACCGGCAGACCGAGACCCTGACCCGTGACGCGTCCGTGATCCCTGAGCCAAACGGTGTCGATCTTCGGAGGCAAGCTAACCACTTGCTATGAACTCCGGTCTAGTTTATCTTGTTATGTTCTGCTTGCTAGTCGATGTTGAGGATTATCGATGTAATTTCATGTGAATGCATGCATGTCCTATTATTTCGAGCGCAGATAGCAATGCCATGTTTAATTTCGAGCATAGATAGTGATGCCATGTTTCATTCATCATCCATGTGTGCATTAGGATGACGTGTGAATTATTTGTGCGCCGCGCACTTGCGTGGCTTTGTCGAACCCTCTAACTAAACAACTGTAAAACATGCGTTCCTATGAGTGTTTGCTTCTTCTCCTTCGCCGAGGTGAGGAGCGGACGAATGTCGTCTTATGATCCTCGAAGTTGGGGGCATTTGCCAAAAGAGTTATTTGCTTTTTCTCCCTCCGTCAAACTTGGTTGGCGTACGCCCGCTTTGACTGCGACGCTTGGGACATTTGCTTTCCATTTGGTTCTTTTTGCCAAGATTGTTGACACCACGTCGGGTTAATCCTTGAGTGGAATGGATGCTTTCTTTCTTATGAGTTTTTTTTCGGTTCATTTTGGAGACTACATGCCCTACCAACTTTGGTAGTTGATCTGTGATGGCGCTGGTCGGAGGTATCTCTGCCACAGTCACCCGATCGACGCCAACAACTTGTGCTAACTTTTGTAGTTGATCTGCGATGGCGCTGGTTAGAGGTATCTATGCCACAGTCACCCGATCGACGCCAACAACTTGTGCTAACCTTTGTAGTTGATCTGCGATGGCGCTGGTCGGAGGTATCTCTGCCACAGTCACCCGATCGACGCCAACAACCTGTGCTAACTTTTGTATTGATCTGCGATGGCTCTGGTCGGAGGTAGCTCCGCCATAGTCACCCGGTCAATACAAACAAACTATTGCTTGAGATATTATGTTGCTAATGTCTTGATGTTTGATGATATATACTATTATGATATTGTGATTGTTGTGTTGGACTAATCCTCTGTTGTTTGGACTTGTTATGATGAAACTTGATTAAATGAAACACCCCTCCAAACATCGATAGGGTCAGTCCATAGTGCCACTAATCTGAACATCGAAAGCACTACCACTGTCGCTCATATGGGCGGGCCGTGACCTACGTAACCTATTGAGCCTCCTTTGATGCTACCATTTTGGCAAGACTAGTCGGTTACCTTTGTGGTCGGGGCTAGTCTTGTGAAGGTTCCGGAGCTAGGCGTCGCTCATGAGTTGGGGGCGTGCCGGATTCACTTCGTCATAAGACATAGAGTTGTGTCGGTAGCTATACAAGGAGTGTCTTGGTAGCGTGAACGGTCATGTACGTGTATCAGGTCGTCTTAAGGAAGAGTTCCTAAAGTACCGGCTATATGGTGCACCTAGATGGGTGGAAAATGCAACCACTCGAGAGTGTCAAATCTGGATGTCTAGCCTCGTTCCAAGGTTATGGAACAACAGTTCAGTGTCGGTCACACTATTGTCTTTGTCGAGTCAGGAGGTTAAACATAAGTTCTGTTTGAAAGAAAGATGAACAACCTGATTGCACTAAATGAACAATAAGATGATGCAGGGAATGTTACTTGAGCCGTGGATGGTTACCGTGTTTGGGGATGACGGTGTGATCGTTGGGAGCCTAGAGTTAGGCCTGAGCCAACATCACTCGTGCATGCCCAAGTGAAAGGATGAGGCCAGTGGGCCTAGCAGTTGACAAATGTAGCAAGGCCGTTGGGCCTAGTTGTGATGACAGGCTATGTTACTTGGTATCAACTGGTACACCCGGTTACTCGTCACAGGTAAGCCCTTTGTATGATTGCTGGTACACGATCCAAACCCACCTGGCTTGGACTCTGTACTGGTGATACCCCCGTTGTCTGCTTACGACATGTTTGGTTGTCAATACCATGCTACTTTTATGTCATGTATCTAGAGTACACTTGACATGTTGTAGGAGTTTATTTCCAATGTATATCTTGTTGCATGATTGTTGGATTGTTTGTAATGAGTGGCGATTCTTGCTGAGTGCATATAAATGTACTCACGGGCCTTGTGTTTGTGGCCAGATATTGGCGAGGATTCATCTTCTACCTTAGCCAGAAGTGGAGCCAGAGCGTGCTAGGATCAGTAGCCCAGCCAAATGCCTGTGGAGTGGAGCCGCTCCAAGCCGTTGCCTCATTTATGTCTTCCGCTGCTAGTTAAAAATCTGAGTTGGGCCAGGTTGGCTTGATATTCTGTCATGCCTCGATGGTCTTGTAAACCTTTTGTAGCACTTTGTGCCTGATTGTGTAATGAGATCCGCTATGTTGCATTGTCGTAACGTGCGGCCAGATATCTTGGGCTGGTGCACGGGGCGACCGCCTCTCTGGAAATATGTGCCAGAGCGGGGTGCCACATGATGTAGATAATGAGGAACCTCAAGATGCAATAAGGAGAATGGGCGTTGGTTTCTATTGCCCCGTTGAGATTCATCATGAGCCTCCTCAAGCAAGTCAAGCAAGTCCAAACTCCACTCAAGTGGAGACACCATCATCACAAGTTGAACCGGCGTCGACCATGGAAGCAAATGATGCACCAACCTAAGAACAAGTTCAAGACCATCCTCAAGTTGACCAAGTTGTTATGCAAGAACCAAGCTCTCCTATTGTTGATCCTAGCCAAGGTCAAGACCAAGATCAACCCTCTCCTCCTATTATTGAAGATGTGCATCAAGATGATCAAGGTCAACATTCTGGTCAAGATGGGACTCAAATGATCAAGCATTAATTCCTCGCTCCAATAAGGATATCGAAACCCGTCGTAAAGCAAGAGTTGCAAGAGACCTAGAATTAAAGAGTCATAAGCTTGAAGCAATTATTGGTGATCAAAATAGCAAGGTTACCACAAGGGGTCAATTGGCAAGCTTTAGTGAACATCAAGCACATATCTCCATGGTGGAACCAAAGAAAGTGTTTGAAGCTCTTGAAGACCCGGATTGGTTAGAAGCTATGCATGAAGAGCTAAACAACTTCAAGCACAATAAAGTGTGGAAACTAGTTGAGAAGCCAAAGGAGTGCCTCAATGTTATAGGCACAAAGTGGATATTCAAGAACAAGCAAGATGAACATGGAATGGTTGTGAGGAACAAGGCAAGATTGGTTGCACAGGGGTACTCTCAAGTTGAAGGCATTGATTTTGGAGAGAATTATGCACCCGTGGCTCGCCTTGAGTCCATCCGCATCCTTCTTGCATATGCATCACATCATAACTTTAAATTGCAACAAATGGATGTGAAAAGTGCTTTTCTTAATGGTCCTTTAAAGGAGTTGGTATATGTTAAGCAACCACCGGGGTTTGAGGACCCAAACTTCGCTAACCACGTCTACAAGCTTGATAAGGCACTCTATGGTCTCAAACAAGCACCTTGTGCGTGGTATGAGCACCTAAGAGAGCTATTGCTAGACCGTGGCTTTGAAGTGGGGCAAATTGATCCCACCCTCTTTACCAAGAGGGTTAAAGGGGAGCTTTTCATATGCCAACTCTATGTTGATGATATTATCTTTGGTTCATCTAACCAAGCTTTTAATGATGAATTTACAAAGCTTATGACCGATAGGTTTGAGATGTCCATGATGGGAAGTTGAAGTTCTTTCTTGATTTTGAGATCAAGCAATTGAGTGAAGGGACTTTCATCTCTCAAGCCAAGTACACCCAAGACATGCTCAAGAGGTTCTAGATGCAAGATGCTAAAGAGAAGAGGTTTCCTATGGACACCAAATTTCACCTTGAACTTAATCCAAAGGGTATTGATGTTGATCAAAAACTTTACCGCTCTATGATTGGTTCTTTGCTTTATCTTTGTGCATCTAGACCCGATATTGTGTTGAGCGTAGGGGTGTGTGCAAGATATCAAGCGGCTCCTAAATAAAGCCACATAAAGGCGGTCAATAGAATCCTTCGATATTTGGTTTATACCCCAAGGTTTGGTTTGTGGTATCCTAAGGGCTCCAACTTCTCTCTTGCCGGGTACACGGACTCGGATTGGGCCGGTGATAAAGATGATATGAAATCAACTTTCGGGCATGCCAATTCCTTGGTAGGTCCTTGGTGAGTTGGTCTTCTAAGAAGCAAAATTGTATATCTCTCTCCACCGCCGAAGCCGAGTATGTGGCAGCCGCTAGTGCTTGCACTCAATTGTTGTGGACGGGCAAACTTTAAAGGAATACGGTGTCAATTGTGACAAAGTGCCTCTTTTGTGTGACAATGAAAATGCTATCAAGATTGCTCACAACCCGGTGCAACACTCAAGAACGAAGCATATTGAGATTCGTCATCATTTTATTTGAGATCATGTTGCTCGTGGTGATATTGAGCTTGGCTATATTCCAACCAAAGACCAACTTGCGGATATTTTCACGAAGCCTCTTGATGAAGCAAGATTCACTTATTTGAGGCATGACCTAAATATCGTGGATTCAAGGAGCTTGACTTGACTATCTTGCATACACACCTATTTCTTGACTATCTATTTGGTTTAGGTGTAGGCATGGACATAGGGGGAGTGCGGTCCTAATCCATTGGACTATCCCTCTCCCCATTATGCCGACATTAAGCACTCATTTGCATCTCTATGTTAATTTGTTGAATTGTGAGCTTAAATTACGAGTTGTGGCCGTGAACCCAAGATATATCTTCGCGTTGTCACACCACACACTCATACATGATGGCCTAGGCACCACCCTCTTCTTTATGAAGAGTTGGTTCTTACTTGAGATTCTATTGCATACTTGCTGTTTTTCCCTCCTTCTAATCACTTCCAATGTTGTTATTTGGGGTTTTTTTGTTTTTTTTTCTCCATTGGGAGTGTGAAGAATTCATCATGCTTGCATCTCCCCGTGTCACTCAACGTTGCTCCATGGTCTTTCTTGAAGACGGTTTTCAGCAAAGGAGTCCGAGAGAATCTCAGGTTGGCCAAGTTTCAAGATGAAGAGGAGGAGGCAGGCCTGGCCGGCTCAGAGGCCGGGCTAGAGGCCGGATGGTTCGGATGCCAGCCCGGCCTAGCCTCTACCGAGGCCGGCTCCGAGACCGGGCTAGAGGCCGGCGGGCTCGGGCTGGTGCCCGGCCTCCGCAACACAGCGAGGCCGGCCTGGCCGGCTCCCAGACCGGGTACTCGGGGTCGTCTAAAAATAGGGGAGGGGGTCGGGCCAACCCGTTCCTCCACTTCTTCCTCCTCCTCCCCACGAACTCCATCTCCATTGAAGGCCCCCCCGAGCTCCTCCTCCACCGCCCCTTCCATTGGAACCGCTCCCACACCTCCTACGCCCTCAGATCTAAAGGAGACCCTCAAGATCTTCCTCCCCATCCAAGAAATTTCTCCATTGTTGAAGGATTGGGGAGTTCTCCTCCATTGTTGGTGTTCTTGCGGATTTTCTGGGTGAAGCTCGAGCAAGATGGACTCTGATTCGGCTTTTGATGGCGTTGAAGACTTTGATGATGATTCTCCTCTCTCCAAGTACAAGGGCAAGGAAAAGCTTAGAGCTGCTAATTTCTCCTCCCATACCATGAAACTCAAGGTAACCTCCAAGAAAAAGGGACCTCCCCCTGTCAATCCGGATGAACCGGTACGTGAGACTTGGACCAAAGTGCCTACTGATGAGTTTGAGCGTGGCCGCTTGGATTTCAATCCATATGCATTTGGAAAGCGCACTTGTACGAATGATAGCCGTTTCTTTTGCAAGATGCATCAACAAGTGTTTGAAGAGCTAGTTAGCCCCCTTGTGAACTCTCATGTGCCTACACATTACTTTAATGTGGATAATTTGAGGGAATTATGGCCGGATGTGATGGATGTTATCGATTTCCATGCTATTACTCCTCTCATGTCAGTAGATACCTCCTATTTGCCTGAGCTGCTTCAAGAATTCTATGCCACAGTGTATTTCTCCAGGGAAGGAAAGAGGACTATGACTTGGATGAGCGTCGGTATCAAGTGCGAAGCTACTCTTGCTGATTTTGGTGCTCTCTTTGACATTGTGGAGCTACCTCATTGTCCAATGGATTATGTTCATATTCACTTGCAAAATCTCATGAAAGCTTCAGTCGGGATTCGTCATTGCTATCCTCCCGGGACGAGTCTTATTGGAAAGATTCCCAAGGTCACTCATATGTCTCCTTTTTGGAAAGCCACTCATTCCATCTTAAGGAACACTATCGCTGTCAAGTTTGGGGAGAAGGGTGAGGTTCACAAGTGGATGGTCAATCTTCTTCATAACATTGTTAGTACCAAGGAGAGGGGCAAGAAAATAGATGTTCTTGATTACATGTGGCAATAGATGCACTCAGTGGTTCTTGAGAACAAGGTTCCCATTTATGGTCCATACCTGCAGAAGCTCTTTAACATCAAGTTGGCTGCAGCCTTGGTCAACGCCTATCGTTTAGAGATGGTTGCACCTACTCTTCACTCTTTGCCAGCTCCTCCTGATGTTGCAGCTGCCCCTCCTCAAGCCAAGCGTGCTAGATCCGCAGTTCCTGAAGGTGGTCCTAGCTCTTATCAAGAGGAAGCTCATGTTGAGGCCCCTAAGAAGAAGCATGGCTTAATGAGTGTGTTCAAGAAAATGAATTGCTTCTTTGTGGACAAGCAAGACAAGGACTTCAAGGCATATCGCAAGCAAAAGCAATATAACCGCAATCAACGAGAGATTATGACGAAGCTTGATCTTCCCTATCCAGAAAGCTCTCCGAGATCTCGGAGAAGACTTACAAGTCCAAGCACACCTATTGGTTTGGCGATGATGCCTCCTCTCTTGCCCCCTTTTGGACTGGCAACCATGGTGAATCAAGCTCCGGTCAAGCTTTTGGTGGCGCCAATGAAGATGTTGATGATGATGTTGATGCGGAGGAGTATGTCGACGAGTGATCTCATGGGCTTCTCACTTCACTTTCTCCCTTTTTGGTGTCATGATGCCAAAGGGGGGGGGGGAGATTTCCGGGGATTTGCATTCATGCATTGCATCCATTTGCGTTTTCATTTTCATTGCAATTGTTTTAGTTGAACTCTTAGTTGAACTCTATTTGATTTATGCTCGTGGAACTTGGCTATCTAAGTTATTGTATCATGGAACCATGTTATCGTCGTTTATTGTAAGGCTATGTTACTCTCGGTTATCTATCCATATGGAGAAGTCTATGTTGATCTATTATTCTCGATTATCTATCCATATGGAGAAGTCTATGGTGAGGTAAAATTTCTATCCTTTACTCACATAGATCTTTTGTGATTACATGCCTTACTATTACTTGTTCATGCCAAGTTGATCGTTTACCTTTTGCTAGTGCTTTCTTCTAGTATCTTGTCTATCCTTTTGGCTTTCTAGCACTAGTGTTATTGTTGGCTTATAAAAGAAAGGGGGCTTCAATTAAAACATTGCCTATGCTTAAATTAGATATCTTTTTTGCAAATCCATATGTTGTCATCAAACATCAAAAAGGGGGAGATTGAAAGGACATAGTCCGCTAATCTTGTTTTGGTGTTTGATCACAACACTTGGAGTGTTTAACCTTTCGCTAAGTGCTTACAGGAAAACTCAGGTTTTTATGTTAAAAGGTTAATGCGTATCTCTCTCTATACAAAAAGAAGAAAGAATATCGTCGAAGATCGTTGTTTTGTGAAGCCCTGAGAGGCCGGCCTCTAGGCCGGCCAGGCCAGCTCCCAGGCCAGGTCCTAGGCCGAGTGCCTCGGATGGGTGGCCGGCCTCTAGGCCGGCCAGGCCGGCCCTAGGCCGGCTCCTCTGAAGACTCTGGGTAGTGCGCGTGAGGCTGGCCTGGCCGGGTCCAAGGCCGGCCTACCTGTACCCCTTCAAACGGTCAAGAATTAGGAGGAGCTATAAATGCTCCTCCACCTACCTTCGGACATGCAGCTCGTCCACATTGAAGAACACCATTATTGCAAGCTCAAGAATCACTAGATCTCCCAATCCCTCCACCCAAACTCATTGATCTTTGGAGAATAGAAGGAGAAGGCCCGGATCTACATCTTCACCAAGCCGATTTACATTTCCCCCTCATTCATTTGAGGACCATTTGCTAGGCTTCCATTGGGAAAACCTAGCCCCTTGTTGTACTCACTTGTTGCTCTTGTGACAGATTGTAGCCGTTCGGGAGCCCCAATCCAGTTGTGGGTTGTGCCCCGGATTATTGTTGTAAAGACTCCGGACTCCGACTTGAAGGTTTCCGATAGTTGAAGGTGAACCAAACTTTTGTGGTGCGGTTCATCGGAGAAGAAGGTGAAGCCTTTGTGGCTGTTGAGCCATTGTGTTGGCTCACACGTCTCCAACAAGACGTACTCCCCTAAAAAGGAGAACTCAGAAATACATCCGTGTCTCCGCGTGCTTTCACTTCGGTTACCTCTATTCTTGTTTACTGTCTTTACCTTGTGTATCTTGTTTAGTTGCTAGCTTGTCATATAGGTAAATTCACCGTAGTTGCATATCTAGAGAATTTACCTTTCATGTCAAGCCTAATTTAAAAAGAACTAAAATTGGAGTAGCACCTATTCACCCCCCCTCTAGGTGTCATACGATCCTTTCAGGTATCATCTTTCCCTTCGTCTAAGACTATGAATGAAATAAATGATCTTATGAGCCTTAGAGTAAAGGAAGAAAATGTTGTTTTGGATTTCTTGATGACTAACTTGCAAGGTGAATGCAAGATTCGATTTGAGACTCTTGCGAGTCAATATGGTATGGCACAAGATCTCCTTGAGGAAAAGGGAGACTTGAAAGAGAATATGCTAACGAGATTGCTTCCCTCACCGTTGCTCTTGAGGAAGAGCATGAGATTCGAGTTTCTCTTGAAGAAAAACTTGATAATATTGAGGAATCACAAAATGATATTCTTTCTAAAATCATTAAAGAACGTGAACATGCCATTGCTAAATACAAAGTTTTCAAGAAAGAAAAGGTCGAATTTGGTGTTGGTCATAATAGACTAACCGAAGAGCTAGAGGAGCTCACCAAGGCTCACAAGGCCTTGGAGAGTGATCACTCTACTCTCACCAAGTCTTTTGAACAAGTTCAAATTCAACTTAATAAAATTGATGTACCTAGTTCCTCTACTCCTTCTTGTGATCATGCAAATGTCATTGAGGAAAATGCTAGGTTGAACAATAAACTTACCAAGGCCTATAGCCCTCAAGGTGAGAAACCTCTTTATGAGCTTTTGCAAATGCAAAAGCCACACATTGGAAAGAGGGCCTTGGCTATGTTGCCAAGAAGAAGAAGAAGAACAAGAAGAAGGCTAAGACCGCACAAGCAAAGAAGACTACCATTGCGAGTAGTGATGCCACAAGGGGCAAAACCACTCGTAATGATTTTGCGGGAAATGCTAACCCTCACTATATACTTTATGTTGATTATTATGGTGATGTTTATGCAAAATATGTTGGCCCTTATGATGGTTACATTGAACACTCTATTGGGTTCCTAAGACCCTCGTTGCTAACAAAAGAGGACCCATTGCAAGATGGGTACCTAAAACAAGCAATAATCTCTTGTAGGACTATGCTTCCGAGGGTCAAAATGGGTGCTTGATAGTGGATGCACAAGTCATATGACTAGAAGCAAGGAGCTCATGACGAAGTTAAGAGCAAATATAAATCATGCAACCGTCACATATGGAGATAGATCAAAAGCTAAGGTATCGGGACTCGGCAAGGTGGTAGTCACACCGGATATCACTCTTGTGAATGTCATGCTTGTTGAGTCCCTTGGTTATAATTTAATGTCCGTTCGTGCTCTTAATAAGATGAACTTTGATGTACATTTTACTATTGATATGGTGATACTCTTGTGGAGCAATACTCTAACGGTCACTTTCGTTGGGTATGTCGAAAATGAGTTGTTTGTGGTGGACTTTTGGAGTCAACCAACACTCAAGCCGCCAACGTGGGGTGGTCGTGGCATCGCCACTTATCCCATGTAAATATGAGAACTTTGCATAGTATTCACAAGGTGGTCACATTCTTGGACCAAAAGACAATGTTTCCTTTGCCAAAGATCGTGTTTGTAGGGCTTGTGTTGAAGGAAAGATGCATGATTCTCCCCACCCAATCAAGACTTTCATCTCATCAAAGAGGATATTGGAACCCCTTCATGTGGATCTCTTTGGTGCCGTTCCCGAAGCTAGCCGTGGTGGGAAGAAGTATTGCTTGGTAATTGTCGATGACTACTCAAGATATACTTGGGTTTATTTCTTCAAGTTCAAGAGTGAGACCCAACAAGCCGTCATTGACTTTGCCAACCAAGTTCAACGTCAACACAATGTCCCCATATTGGCCATTAGAAGTGACAATGGCTCCGAGTTCAAGAACTACACCTTAAACGAGTTTCTTAGTGAAGAGGGAATTCGTCATTAATATTCCGCTGCATATACCCCTCAACAAAATAGTGTAGCCAAAAGGAAGAACCGACTCTTATGGATATGGCTAGGTCCATGTTGGCGGAGTTTAAATCTCCACTCACTTTTTGGGCCGAAGCCATCTCCACGGCATGTCACTCATCTAACCGGCTCTACTTCCGCAAGTTTTTGAAGAAGACTTCCTATGAGATTCTTATTGGCAAGAAACCTAACATCTCCTACTTCCGGGAATTTGGTTGTAAGTGTTTCTATTTGAGAAAGGGAGTTCGTTTATCTAAGTTTCAATCTAAAGATTTAGAGGTATTTTTGTTTGTTACGTCTCGAATCCCACACTTATAGAATCGTCGATAAACTCTCACGAGTTATCGTTGAGACTAGTAGTGTGGAGTTCGAGGAAAATGATGGCTCCCAAGTGGCGCAATTGCATCTTTGTGATGTAGATAGTGAAGAGCCTCAAGACTCCATAAAGAAGATGGGGGTTGGATTCTATCGCTTATTGAGCTTCACCAAGAGGCAAGTCAAGGAGAAACAAGTTCTACTCAAGTGGAGCCTCCTTCATCGCAAGATCTTCATACGCCATCTTTGAGAGCAAGTGGAGAACCTATCTAAGAACAAGAACAAGACCCTCACCATGTTGATGAAGACATTGTCAATGAACCATCCACTCAAGAGCAATGTCCTAATCAAGACCAAGATCAACCATCTACTTCAAGCAATGAAGAAGTGCATGTAACATCCCAAAATTATAATAAGCATTATTATTCCAAAAATGTGGGCCAACAAAAACTTTTATTGCATTATGTGTGTTGATTGTTCATCGTTGCTTGTGTTGATTGTTGCTCCAAATAAAAACTTGGAGAAACAAAATTAAAATTTAAAAACAATGTGACAAGTGTCACCCAATTTCTCCAAGAGATAAATTAATTTTCTTTCACCCAAACTTCAGTGGAGTGATAATATGATCACTCTCAATTTGTTCCTACAACTTTTCCCTCTCAAATAAACAATTCCAAAAACCTAAAATTAAATTCAAAATCTTTCTTTATCTTCTTTAAATCACAAAATGTACTATGTACAAATACAAAATAAATATCACCACAGCACCACAAATGCTTGATAATTACTCAGTGAACCAGATATGAAAAGATTTCACAAAAATTCAAATTTGATTTTGGTTCAGGCATTCTGTCGAACACCTCGTGAGCACTGATGAACTCTGCCCAAAATCCGAGTTCAATCCGCTCGAATTCGAGCGAAATTTGGCAAACCACTCACTCCTCTCGCATCCACTCATCTCTCTCACCTCACTGCCTCGCCGGAGAGCGTTGGAAACATGCGCTTTGGCCGTTTTGGCCCGTAGCCATTGGAGCCAGCTCGCCGCCGTACCGCACCAGTGCCCACCTACGGGAGCTTGACGAAGGAGGACGCGTCGCTGGCCCTGCGTCGTGCCTTCCACCCCTTCTGCCTCTCCGCTCTCGCTTGGTCAAGGGGAGACCGCCTCAGAGGCGCTGCACGCCCGTACCCGTGCGGTCGAACACGAGCGCGCCGCGTCCATGGCCGCGCGTGGCCATCGACGGCGAACGCGGCCACCACTGCTCCCCTCGCCAGCACACCACCTCCCAGCCACTCACCTGCCTCCCCGTGCCCCGCAGACACGCCTACGTCACCCCTGGTGGCCCACGGCGACGCCAGCACGCCGTCAAGTCTCACGGGCGTGCGCCATGGACGCCGTCGCCCAAGCTAGCCACAGTTCACCCCGCTGCACCTCTCTCCCTCTAACCCTAACTGCCACCTCCCCACGCCGTTGCTACACCGCACCGCCACCAATGGCGTGCTCTCCCACCCCCCAGACCCCTCCTGCACCCTGTCCACGACACGCCGGAGCTCGGCGATATAAACCCCCACCGCATCCCTCAGCTCTTCACCCCAATCCACTGCTCTCGCACTCACCCCACACCCTCTCGTGCACCGCCAGGAGGGCGGACACGCCGCTGCAGCCTTTGCTGTTCTTGTCAAGCACAGCCAGGTGCTGCCGGAGGAGAAGGTGGACGTCGACCACGGCCGTGCCGTGCCTCACCTCTTTTCTCTCCTCCCTGGCTTGCACACTCTCTGCCTTCACCACCGCACTCACACGCCTCCGTTTGCCCTCTGTTTCGTGCACAGGAACGACGCAGAGAGCTCGCCGGAGCAGGGATCCGTCCATGGAAGCAGCAAGCTCGCCGCCGACGCTCGGGTCATCCCCATCAAGCTCAACTCACCTCCCAAGCCTCCCCAAGCTCTCCGCCGTCGAACGCCGTCTTCTCCACCGTCGCTAACCACCCCAGGTGCCTCTTCGACCATCCTCGCCGTCGCTGGCACGGCGGCGCTGTCGGGGGAATACTTTCTGGATTAACCCGCGGCCCAGTGCGACTTAACTTACTCGCACAGATGAAGGCCCACTTGGGAACAAGCCCAATATTGAACCGCCATAAGGAGAAGGATCTAGAAGACAAATCCCGGAGGACGTGAAGACCAAGTAGTCTCCGAGTAGGCCTCTGCGGATGTATTCCTTATGGGGAAGTTTCCTTTTGTAACCTAGCGAGCCTCTGTGTATATAAAGAGGACTCGCAGGACTTAGAGCGGGTCAAGCTATCAAGCCCAAAACCCTAGCTCATACGGCGAGTACCAGATCGGATCGCCTCCATTGTAACACCTCGATTATCATATCAATACCAATCTAGGGTAGGCAGGAAGTAGGTCTTTTACCTCACATTGAGGGGGCCGAACCTGGGTAAATCTGTGTTGATCTTTGTTCCTGCGATCCCAAGCTCGGAGATGCTTGACTCGCGTAATCCCACACCTACGAAGTCATCTATGACACCTGACGTGACAAACCCACGACAGTTGGCGCCCACCGTGGGGCCTGCGGTCAAAAGCGTCACGTTCCGTGCAGGATCCATGAAGGGAGCTGAAGATCTTATTGTTGGCCGTATCATCACGGTCAATGGCACACCCCTCATCGACGATTCAAGCTGGGGGCCGGAGGCAGATTATTTGGAGACCGGCCACGTCATCCCGTTCGGATCCGTCAACGTCTTCGTCGGCTTCATCGGTGGCAGGTCCGTTAGATCGGTCCAGGAAGGCGATTCAATAGAAGAAGTCGCCGATGACGGGGAAGAATCCGTGGAAAGCATGGACT
Source organism: Poa pratensis (assembly GCA_947311845.1). NCBI lineage: Eukaryota > Viridiplantae > Streptophyta > Magnoliopsida > Poales > Poaceae > Poa > Poa pratensis. Next base: position 21,219,223 of record CAMZMU010000067.1, read on the forward strand.
CGCAAGAGTTTGGGTCCATCATACCTGCCTTTGAAGAAAGTTGCTGGGGTTACCCACCAGAAATCACATCATCACCAGATCAAGAGATGGCACAAGTTGCGGTTTACATGGCCGGAGGAGCAGGTGCGTCAGGAACTGCTGGAGAAACCGAGGCATCGGCACCCCCAAGCAACCCACTTCTTGTCCCTGTGTCAGCCACGAACGCCGCCCTCCGTGCAACAGAAATTGAGGCCGCCAGGGCCGAGCTCCTGTATGAGGTTCGAAGGATGGAAGAAGAGCGCCGCAGGCTCGATCAGATAAACCAAGGAATCCAACAGGAGCGGCAGAGAGTAGCCGCGCTGGCTGCGACTCAACAACAGGTTGACCCGCAAACACAGCTGCGCGCGACTCAACCAACAGTGGAAATCCCGCTCACTCCAGCCGCAGGGACGGGAATCCAGACGACTGCGGAAGGAAGGGTACCAACAAATCAAGAGACCCAGCAACAACCAAGGAGGTTTCACGCCCCACAGGGCCATTACCAGAACCCTGTCGATAATATGTATGCTGCGGCTAATATCTTGACACAGATGGTACCAACAGGCGATGACCCGGTCAATGCTGAGGCGCGGCGCGCGATTCAGATGTTAAGTACGGCAGTCCTGCAACAAGCCAATAGGGCGGAAGCCGAAGCACAGCTGCCCCTCGTACCAGCCAATCACAGGATTACGGCAGAAAGAAGCGTCCAGAGTAGGCCACCAGAGGACGTGTCAGGAGTCGCACAGAGGCAACAGGAGCGAGTCGCAGAAGCGCAGGCGAATGCACCATTGATGCAAAAGCGGCCCGCAGATAACCCCGCAGGCGCACCCACAGCCCTGTCCTCGCGACTCAAGGGACCAGCGTGTTTCACTGAAAAGATCAGATCGGAACCTTTTCCTGAAGATTTCAAAGGGCCACGCAAGGTGGCAAACTATAACGCCAGCATGGATCCAACCACTTGGCTCAACAATTACGAGATGGGCATGAGCATCCTAAACGCATCTGAAGAGATCTGCGCACGCTACCTGAACATGATGCTAGAAGGAGCAGCGCACATATGGCTGCAAAATTTGCCTCCCAACTCTATAAATACTTGGGAGGAACTGAAGGATGCCTTTATTAAGAACTTCCAAGGAACCTGCAAGCGACTCTGCAATATAGAAGATTTAGAGCGCTGTGTCCAGAAGGAAGGCGAGTCAAGTCGCCATTGGATGAAAAGGGTGGCAGAAATAATACACTCCTCAGATAATATACCACCAAGCTCAGCCGTCCTGGTGATGGAGAAAAACTGCAAGTTTGAGCCGCTGATTCATAAGCTGGGTCGCATGAAGGATAAAGTCAAGAGTCTCAGCGAGGTGATGGCTGCGGCTAACAAATATGCCAGCTCAGACAAAACCAGAGACGCGTCAGACGGAGAAGAAGAGGAGGTTGCTGCAAAAGGAAAGAAAAACTCCAACAAGCCCCAGCAGCAGCAAACCAGCCACAACAACACGAGTCAAAACAAACGCAAAAGCGAAGATGGTCATTCAGGGCTCGTAGCCAATGCGCGTGGAGGATTCAGAGGCCAGCGTGGAAGGGGTCGAGGATACGGCTCCCGGCCAATCAATATGCAAGAAGTTTTCAACCGGTCATGCGACCTTCATGCGACAGGTGATGGACGGCCAGCGGACCATACCAAGGCGCAATGCCATTATTACAAAAAGTGGAAAGAAGAAAGTCAACACAACGGGGGGAATTCCCATGAAGGAAACCCTAGTGCGGCTCATAACACAAACACTGGGCAGCACAGCGCGAGTAACCCCAGGCAGACGGGGCAGTATCACACCATAGTTATCGATACCTCCAAAAGAGAAGAGAAATTGAGCCGGAGAAGTCAGCAGGTGAACGCCGTGATACCAACAACACCCGCTTGGTTAAGGTGGTCAGAATACGCGGTAACCTGGAGTCGCGATGACCACCCGCCACAGGTACGGGAACCTGGCAAGTTGGCACTGGTTGTGGCACCGTACGTTGCAGGATACAAGCTGACCAAAGTGCTTATGGATGGAGGAAGCAGCATTAATATCTTGTACTACGATACTTTCCAGCGTCTAGGACTCAAAGATTCCAGTTTGCAGCCCACGTCAACAGTATTTCACGGCATTGTCCCAGGAAGGTCCGCACGGCCAGTGGGGAAAATAACCCTCGGGGTAACTTTTGGAACAGAAGAGAACTTTAGAAGTGAATTCCTAAGCTTCGAAGTAGTAAAATTCCAGAGCCCATACCACGCCCTGTTTGGAAGAATGGCCTTTGCCAAGTTTATGGCCAGACCATGCTACGTGTACCTACAGTTGAAGATACCAGGACCAAAAGGGGTCATCACAGTGTACGGAGATAGAGAAAAAGCAATAGAATGCGAGAAAGGAGATGCGGCTTTCGCAGAATCCGCCTGTGCCGCGGAAGAACTAAAAGGTTATAAGTCGCAGGTGGACCCAAACGATATGAGTGTGGTTACCACGCCATCTGCCGAGCCACCAATGAAGTTCAAAGCGGCCCAGGACACTAAGCAGATAAATCTTATTCCTGGCGACTCATCCAAGCAAACTAGCATTGGATCACACATGGAAGAAGAACAGGAGAAGGCCCTCGTTGCTTTTCTCCAGGAAAATAAAGACATCTTCGCATGGAAGCCGTCAGATATGCCGGGGTACCAAGAGGATTAGCAGAACATAGCCTCGAAGTGAACCCTGCGGCTAAACCAGTGAAGCAGCCACTACGGCATTTTCATGATGACAGGAGAAAGGCGATAGGAGAGGAGATAGCTTGCTTGCTGGCTGCATGATTCGTCACAGAGGTATACCATCCGGAGTGGGTGGCAAATCCAGTATTGGTTATGAAAAAGAATGGTACGTGGCGAATGTGCGTCGATTACACCAGTCTTAACAAAGCTTGTCCAAAGGATCCATTTGCTTTGCCAAGAATCGACCAAGTAATTGATTCAACTGCTGGGTGCGAGCTGTTATGCTTCTTGGATGCCTATTCAGGCTACCATCAAATCAAGATGAAGAGGGAAGACCAAGAAAAGACGTCCTTCATCACACCCTTCGGAGCTTTTTTTTACGTCAGCATGCCCTTTGGGTTGAAGAACGCAGGTGCGACTTACCAAAGATGCATTCAGAATTGCTTACATGAGCAAATAGGTCGCAACGTTCATGCCTACGTGGATGATATTGTGATTAAATCGCAAGTTAGCCAGGATCTTATTGGTGATCTGGCAGAGACATTTACAAATCTCAGAAAATACAACATGAAGCTCAACCCCACAAAGTGCGTCTTCGGAGTACCAGCAGGAAGCTATTGGGATTCATAGTATCAGAAAGAGGCATTGAGGCCAACCCTGACAAGATAAAGGCCGTGATGGATCTCCAAAAGCCAGAAAAGATAAAAGATGTACAGCGGCTTACTGGTTGCGTAGCAGCTTTGAGTCGCTTTATATCAAGATTGGGAGAGAAAGCGCTACCTTTGTACAGACTGCTGAAAAAATCAGACACCTTCGTTTGGGACGCAGAGGCTGACGAAGCTCTGACAGCCTTGAAGCATCAATTGACGAATGCTCCAGTTCTGGCGGCTCCAAAAGATAAAGAGCCAATGTTACTATACATAGCGGCAAATTCCCGCGCTGTGAGCGCTGTCATGGTTGTGGAGAGACAAGAAGCAGGAAAGGAATACCCTGTCCAGAGGCCAGTATACTACGTGAGCGAAGTCCTCACAGCTTCCAAACAGCGTTACCCACAGTGGCAGAAGTTGGTGTTTGGAGTGTTCATGGCGAGTCGCAAGCTGAAGCACTACTTCCAAGAGCATCCAATAACTGTGGTGAGTTCAGCACCATTGGCAGATATCATTCGAAATCGAGAAGCTACTGGAAGAGTCGCTAAGTGGGCGATCGAGTTGGGACCACATCACATCAGCTATGAGCCGCGCACATCAATTAAGTCGCAAGCCCTTGCAGATTTTATTAATGATTGGACAGAAATCCAAGTTGCCCCCAGCATGGCAGAAACCAAATACTGGACCATGCATTTTGATGGGTCAAGATAGTTACAAGGCTCAGGGGCTGGAGTTGTTCTGACATCTCCCAAGGGAGACAAGCTGCGGTATGTGTTACAGATACACTTCATGTCGTGGTGGGATCACGGCAGATGCCATGGGTATGGCTTAGTTGGGGCCGAACGGTCGTTGGGGGAATCCGGGGAGGGTTTATGCACTCAAGACGTGCACAAGCAAGAACATGCAAGAAACCACAAGAACATGAACAAGAAACCAAGAAAGCCAAGAACACAAAAGACACCACGATGTACCCAGGTTCGGGGCCTTCGTGAGGAAGTAAAACCCCTACTCCTGCCTTGCCTCTCTCAATATATCAGTGTGGTTCTCAGTACAAGGTGCTCCTCGAGCTGTATGTTGCTACCAAAGTGAGAGCTCGAGGTAGAAGGTGAAACTACGAAGGGGGAAATGAGCTAGGGTTTGTGCCTCTCTCTCTCTGGAGGTAGAGAGCCGCATATATACACAGGCCGAAGTACATTTTTACCCCTGCCTACAACTGACAATGGCATGGCCAAAAGGTAGAAGACAAGCCTCTGCCTCCTGCCAGCCCAACGGCCGGACTGTCAGGCCAGCCAGGCCTAGCTTTCCTCTTCGGTCATACTTCAGTAGCCTGCCGAGGTCTAGCCTGTAGACCTTTCCCGAAATAGCCGAGTCAGCTCCTAGGCCCCCGAGCTTCCGGGAATCCCGTGGACGGACCTCGCCGTCCTCTGAAGCCTCGGGCTACGAGCTCTGCGGCACCCGTGACCTCTCTGACATGCCTCGATCCTTGCTGCCAACCTCGGATAACACTCCTGATCATATACCTCGGTAGAGAATATCTTATTCCTGTGGTAGCTAGCTGACTGCCCCGAGGTTGATACCTCGGAGGATATACCTCGGAAAGTATACCTCGGACGTACACCTTACGTCGGATGACGCCTCCTGCGTCCTTGCTCAATCGTTCCCTCGGACAGCTTACTGCCTTAACCTTACATGTCTTTACCTCATCATTACCCTACCCGGGGGTAACCCCCCGACAGTAGTCCCCGAAGCTGATGTGGTCTCGCAGCCTCGGATGAAAGGCCGCATCAGGTTCAACCCGAAACCACATGCGCTACAATGTTTTGCAGGTTACCGAACCAATACCCGAGAAATCCATCGGTCTGTTCCTCGGGCCATGCTGCTTTTCCGAAGTATCCGCCGAGATCTCGGACGTCAACCCCTCGATTTCTGCATCCTTACTGACTTCGGTCAGAGAACACTGTTCACGTGTCCCATCCGTCACTTCCTGGTCCACGATAGTCAAAGCACTCGAGTGCTTTCCACCACGCGGCCCACGTCAGCGGAGGTTTCCCGCTTGCGCCGCTTCGCGCTCCAGTAACCGCGCCGCACGACGGTTTGCCTCCTGCAACCGATCCTGTGGCCTGCTCGCCCACCGCTATCTTCGTGCCACGTGGGCCATTGTGCACAAACGATCCCACTCGCCGCTCCGATAACCGCGCGGTAGTGCGCAGTTACCGCCCGCGGTTATAAATACGGGCCCAGGGCAGTGCTTCCCTCTTCTTCCTCATTCACTCGCCGTCTCGCCTCCATCGCCACCAGCGCCGCCGCTTCCGGTTGAGAAGAAACGCGTTCCAGCCGCCGCCGACGAGCAGCTCCTTCGTCGCCGCTGCGACCGCGTCACCGGCGCCGCCCTTCAGCACCTCGTTTTCACGGTATGTACTCCCTTTCTTGATACCCTAGGCATTGCCCTAGGTTTCTTCCTCTTCGCGCTTTGGTTCTTCATATGTTCTTGAATAAAATTCTATTTACCTCCTCCGGTAGATCTTACTCGCATACTTTTTTGGGTAGAAATGAGTTTCATACCTCGGACAGACGTTCGCCTAGCATATATGTGCCTCTATGTACATTAGATAGCCGTCCAACTCCTCCTGAGTTAGCCAGATATAGCCTTAGATTCCAGATTTACTTTTTCCTTTGCTAAACTTCTGTGCATTCTCTGCAGATTGATTCTGCCGAGATGTCTCCTCCTGAGACTTCGGAACAAACCGAGGTTCCAGACCTCGAACTGGAGGTCGGAGAACGAGCCGGCTGGGAAGGTTCGGATGTAACTCCGGACGAAATCCAGTGGCTCAGGGCGACTCGGCGGATTCCCGCCGGGGTAGAATGTCGCCTGCCAGAGGGCGAACTCGAGCCTCAAGTCAAGGAAGGGGAACGGGTGGTCTTCGTCGCGCACTTCCAGCGCGGCTTCGGACTGCCCGTTAGTGATTTCTTCCGGAGCTTCCTCGACAAGTTCGGACTCCAGGTTCATCACCTCCCCGCCAACGCCATCACCACTCTCTCCTGCATCGTTTCCTTCTCTGAGGGATACCTCGGCCTCAAAGCCACGGTAGACCTCTTTTCTCGCTACTTCCAACTCAAGCGGCAAGTGATCCCGGATCCAAAGAACAAGGATCTGCCCAAGCAATTAACCGCCTGCGGAGCTGCCACCGTAGCTCCTCGCCGAAACTCCATCTTCCCACGTATCACTACTCCGGACACCGTTCGCAAGTGGCTCCGGACGTGGTTTTACGTGAAGAACTCCGGCGAAGAGGACCTCCTCAACCTGCCGGCGTTTAACCTCAGCCCTCCTACAGAACAGCTCAACTGGGACTACACTCCCCCTCACAGCGGCGAACTCAAGTCCATCCATGGTACATTGCGAAATGGCAGGACCCGGAGGACCCCGGAAACGACGGGAAAGTCCTGACGGCTGATGACCTGGCCTGCACATTCGTGAAGCGCAGGGTCTCCCCTCTCCAGGCGAGGTCTCACAAGATCTGCCACATGAGCGGTCTTTATGACCCCACCCGCCATACGCACGTTGCACTGGACAACGCCGCGGTAGCTCGGCGAGTCCGAGCTATCACCAAGTCCAAGATCCCTGACGCTTGGACATGGGGAAGGGAACCCCACTACCGGACCAAGCCAGCGAAACAGGTACGCTATTCCGACGTTTTCTTCGTACTCCTTTACCACCGAGGTCTTGCTACCGACGTTCATCTTGACAATTTTCTTCCTAACTCCTTTTCATATGTCTGCCATACAGCTGTTCTCCCGCCAGACCGCCGAGGATGGAGTCCATCCTGCGGACCACTTCGGCAAGGATCTCCCTGTCGAGGACCCACCATCCAACGTGGACCCTGACAACGAGGATTATATGCCCATTGCCTCGGCCCGCATCACCACCGCGGGTAAGCCTCAAGCACAAGCTTCAGTTCAAGAGATTTCGGATGACGAGGAGGGGTTTCTCGTCATGGAACCAATAAACGCGGTACCTATCTCCTGCCTTCCTCACCTTCCGAACTTTACTCCAGCAACCAGCCGGAAACGCGCTGGTGCCGCAACTTCGGCCGCCGAACCATCCGCCACTGGAGCCTCCGGACCCACTGAGGCTCCGGTCAAGAGACGTCGGCTGAAGAAGTCCGGAAATCCTCCTCATGCCCGGGGGGCAAGAGGTTTCCTACCTCGGATGGGTAATGCTTTGCTTCTATAGCCAACAATGTTTGTTGCTTAAACATATTACCTCGGTATTAACACTTGACCATCTTCTTTCGTTGCAGTGACCCCATAGACGTGGATCAGGAGGTATCCTCCATGACTGCACCCGTTGGTGCCTCTGAAGCCACGACCACCCCGACGAACTCTCGCCCCGGATCTCCTCCACCGAGGTCTGGCCCGGCCTTGGGGAAATCTGCCCCCACCCGAGGTCAGACTTCTCCGCGTCCTCAAACGGATGCGGGGACCAATCGCGCCAGAACTCCGGCTACCGCCTTGCCGGAGCCTCGACTCTCCCCCCGCAGCCAGACTGCCCGCAACCAACAGCAGCAACAGCAGAAGCATCAGCAGAAGCAACAGCAAGCAGCAGCCCAAGCAACAGCCCCAAAAACCAGTTCGCCAGACTACCTTGCCGTTGGAGAAGGGCAAGGAGAAAGAGAAAGAGACGGTGAAGTCTAAGGTCACCCCCAAACCAACATCTGGGTCTGGCACCCTGACTATCTCTTCTCCTTCAAGGATGCAACCGAGGTCTCCTCCCCCGGTGACACGCCGAATTCCTCCATTCGCCGCACCCGTTGATGAGACTGCCCCTCCGGCCGAAGAATATGCTCGGAGGGCATCTCTTATATTGGATAACCGGCCTGCTTCAAGCTCCGAGGCTGCTTTGGCCTTGGAGGCCTCGGTTAGGGGCATCGAGCAGGGCGGACCGTGGGGATTTCCTCCTCTGCGCACTGACAGTGACCAGAGCCTCGGCTCCTTGGAACACTACAATGCAGACTGGAATTCTGCAGACGAGGTCTCCTCGGCCTCCCTAGCTGCTCCGGTGGCTGAGCATCCTGCGGGAAACAGCGCCTGCGGCCGAAGCGTATATGATCTACAAACTGCTGCCCTGCGTGCTGCTCAAAACATCGACGTAAGTCCTATTCTCTTTACTTTCATGCAGTATCTCATCTAATATCCACCATTCCCAGTCCCCGAGATTCGAGGTAAACTATTGACGCTCCGCCGGAGTTAAAATTGTTTGGCTTGAATCTCAACTTTCCATTTTCATCCGACGTATCCAAACCATTTTACTTACTTTAGCATGCACCTCGGGTACGAGTCCCCGAGACTCCTGTCGAGGCATACCCCGGCAACATTTTCCCAATGATTTGACTCCGAGTCCCCGAGACTCTTGTCGAGGTATAGCCTTTCTAACCGAGCTATGTTTTTCTTCCTTGCAGAATACTATGAACGTCCGCACGGATATCTTTCATACCCTCTTGTTTGACCACAAGAAACTCCACGACGAGCACAAGGCCGTCCTTGCAGAAAAGAACTCTTTGGACGAGAAGCTACAACAAGAGAAAGCCGAAGTAGCTCGTCTGGTAAAGGAGCTCAAGCGCATCACTGAGCTGCGGACGTCTGAAAAAGAGCAGCTGCAGGCGGAAAAGGCCAGTGTTGTCGAAACAGAGAAGAAACTTCGGGAGGATGCCGCCAAGGATCACCAGGAAGCGCTCCAGTTAGCCGAGACCCGCGCCACCTCGGCCACAGAGGCTTTGGAAGCTCTGCAAGCGCAGGTCAACCAGTTTCTCCCGACGCTGCAAACTATCAACCGCGAGATGGACGGTAAGTTTCTTGCCCCCTTAGCTTTGCTTTGTCCTCAACAATACCGGCTCTTTGCCGAACTATCTCTTTCATTATTAACATGCTATCCTTCTGCAGAGCATTTCACCTACACCCAAGTCTCGGCCCGCAGTATCACTGCTCGGCACAGGGAGAGGCGTAAGGAGACGAACCCCGTCTGGACCGTTGAGGACCACATCGTGGCCATCAAGGCTCGGATCAATCCCTTGAAAACCATTGGGTCGGAACTTCTTGATGCAGGTGCGTCTGCTTTCCGAGCCTTATGGCCTCTTGCCGACGCTCCCAAATCTACGCCCGAGCTCGCCGCCCAGCTTCGCGACACCGAAAGAAGATTGCGAGAGTGGCGCTCATCTTCAGCTCGCGCTGGAGCTGATGCCGCTCTCAGGTTTATCATGACTTGGTGCGAGAAGATCGACCTCGAGAAGATGAACACTCTCCGGCGAGGCTCACCTTGGTCGTCCGACCCGATCCTTGTCGCGCGCCGCCAAAAGATGGCCAACTACTTTGCTGGATATGCCACCACGAAGAACTTGAGCGAAGGAGACACCTACTCCGACGCCGAGGATTACGAGCCAGAAGACGAGGAATACGAAACAGAATCCGACGTCGAGGCCGAGCAAGGTGACGGCGGTGAAACCCGCGAAGCAGAAACCGAGGCTTCTCCACAACCTGGTGCCGAGGTTACTGCCGACGTTGCCAGCACTTCCCAGGCTACCTCGGCTCCGGACGAAATCCCTGCTACATCGGCTGCTGCCGACGTAATTCCTGATGCCTCGACCTGAACTTATGCTTGGCCAAAAAACTTCATTAAATCCCCGGTATGCCGGGACGCAGATGTAATCAAACTTAAGTAGTTCCTTTGCTACCTCTATTACTATCATGCTCATTCGAACCATGCTTTTCTAAGCTTTATGTCGAATCCTTTTGAATGATTGCTCGAGTTTACTTTCGTGTTTACTATATTTGGCATTCTTTGCTCTTGTCTGCCATTCTGGCGTTCGACAGTCGAGTCACAAGATTGTTGTTCATAGCATACAGTACTTGGTAAATTCCGAGGTATGTTTCAAAGTCATCCGACATAAAAAAGAAGTAAAAACAGGGGTTAGTAAACGACATATGCCGAACTGTCTTTTTGGACCGAGTCCCCGAGTTCATTTTCATGTTTCCCATGTTCTTTCGTCTTTGCTCTTGACTGCCATGCTGGCGTTCGTCAGTCGAGTCACAAGATTAGTTACATAGCATACAGTACTTGAAGTTTGAGACGAGGTTCAAAATAGTTCGGCATACGAACGAAGAAAGAGTACAAACAAAAAGAAACATGCAATCATAAGAGCGAGGCAGTCCCCGAGCTCACTCTCGAGGTGCCGAAGTTTTTATTTAAAGATCAGCCGAGGTACATACATTACTTCCTTCAACAGTAGAAGGGTCGGAGTAGAGCTACATTCCATGGACGCTGAAGCTCCATCGGGTCTGTCCAGCCCATCTCCCCTTGGCTCCTGTGCATCTATAAGATAGTACGAATCATTGTGCAAAGCTCGGCTCACAATGTATGGTCCCTCCCATGGAGGTGACAACTTGTGCCGACCTTTGCTGCGCTGAACAAGCCTCAGCACTAGATCTCCTTCATTAAACTTTCGGGGTTTTACATGCCGACTTTGATAACGTCGGAGACCCTGCTGATATATTGCTGACCGAGATAAGGCCAATTCTCTTGCTTCCTCGAGCAATCTACAGCATCTTCCCGAGCTTCTTTAGCCTCGGCTTCTGTGTACATTGCCACTCTGGGCGCATCATATTCAATGTCGGTTGGCAGCATTGCCTCGGCCCCATAGACCATGAAAAATGGCGTATAGCCAGTTGATCTGTTCGGTGTGGTCCTTAGACCCCACAGAACTGCTGGTATCTCATCGATCCAACACCCCGGTGTTTTCAACAGTGGTTCTACCAACCGAGCTTTGATTCCGGCCAATACCAATGCATTTGACCTCTCTACTTGCCCATTAGCCTGTGGGTGAGCCACCGAGGCTACGTCAAGTCGAATTCCCTTACTCATGCAGAACCGAGCAAACTCTCCGACAGCAAAGTTCGTGCCGTTGTCTGTAATAATACTATGAGGATATCCGTATCTCAGGATTATTTCCTTCAAAAAGGTCACCGCCGTATGACCATCCACTTTTCGGATTGGCTTCACCTCGATCCACTTAGTGAATTTGTCCACCATCACCAGTATGTGAGTCATATTGCCTCGGGCTGGCTTGAATTCTCCCACCATGTCCAGACACCAAACTGCAAAGGGCCACGTGATAGGAATGGTCTTGAGCGCCGAAGCTGGCATGTGCTGCTGCTTGGCGAACCTTTGGCACCCTTCACATTTCCGAACTATATCTTCTGCATCGGCATTGGCGGTGGGCCAATAGAACCCGTGCCGGAACACCTTGGCCACCAGAGCTCTTGTGCTGCAATGATGTCCACATTCTCCTTGGTGGATTTCTAAAAGCATCTCCTTGCCTTCAGCTGGTTCGACACACCTCTGCAACACCTCGGTCACACTTCTCTTGTATAGCTCCTTGTTGATGATGGTGTATCCCTTAGCTCTCCTCTGGATTCTCCTTGCCTCGGTTGTATCACTTGGCAAACTTCCATCGGCTATGAAGTTCATGATCTGCTCCGCCCATTCCGGCACTGGATGCAGAGGAAAAAGCCTCTCATCTATCTCCATTGGTTCGGTCGCCATGATCTCCTTCATGATTTCCTCCACCATTGCTCGGCCAGTCCCCGAGTGTTGGTGCGAAGTCCCCGGGTCAGACCCGAAGTTCCCATCATCTATCTCCATAGGAAAAGCTCCATCAGTCCTCGGATACTGCGAAGCAGTCCCCGAGTCCGGCCAAACGCATCCGACGTCTACCTCCATAGGAATAGGCTCAGACTCCGAACTTGGCGGTAAGAAAATTGACTCGGAGTCAGGCGAGGGCTTGATTGAAGGAGTTCTCAAATGGTTCAGCGCTATCCCCGGTGGCACCGGTTCTTTGGATGAACCGAGCTTGGACAATACGTCGGCGGCTTCATTCTCCCCCCGAGGTATGTGCTTGTACTCACATCCTTCGAAGAACCCAGACACCTTTTGCACATGAAACCGATACAACTCCATGTTCGCATCCAACGCATCCCAAGTGCCGGTGGATTGATGCACCACCAAAGCTGAATCGCCGAAGCATTCTATACGCCGGACACCTATCTCCTTTGCCACCTTGAGCCCATGGATCAGGGCCTCATACTCCGCCACGTTGTTCGACGCCGAGAAATGGATTTGCAGCACATACTTCAACTGGTCTTGCTTCGGCGAGGTTAGGACTACGCCGGCACCTAATCCGACCTTGGTCTTGGACCCATCAAAGTGCATCTTCCAATAATTATAGTCCGGCAAGGGCGGCTCATATTGCATCTCGGCCCAATCGCATAAAAAGTCCGGCAGCGCCTGCGACTTGATTGCATCTCGCCTTTCATAATGCGGAGTGTATGGAGATACCTCGATCGCCCATTTGGCAACTCGCCCAGTTGCGTCCTTGCATCCGATGATCTCCGAGATTGGAGCATCACATACCACCGTCATGGGATGCTCTTGGAAGTAATGCTTCAGTTTCTTAACCGCCAGGTATACTCCGTACGTCATCTTCTGGTAGTGGGGGTAGTTTTGCTTCGACGTGGATATCACCTCGCTCAGGTAGTAGATTGGTCTCTGCACCGATTTGCCTCCTTCGTCTCGCTCCACCACCACTGCAACACTTACGACCCGGTTTGTAGCCGCAATGTATATCAACATCGGTTCATTCTGCAAAGGGGATGCCAACACCGGAGCAGTGGACAACATCTTCTTCAGCTCATTGAACGCCGCGTCCGCCTGCGGGGTCCAAGTGAAACTGGTACTTTTCTTCATAAGTTGATACAATGGTAAGGCTTTTTCTCCTAGCCGACTTACAAACCGACTTAAAGATGCAAGGCATCCCGTGAACTTCTGCACATCTTTTAAACAGTTCGGCAACTTCATTCTTTCGATAGCTCGGATCTTAGCCGGGTTAACTTCTATACCTCGGCTCGATACGAGGAAACCGAGCAATTTTCCAGCCGGGACACCAAAGGTGCACTTGTCCGGGTTAAGTTTCAACCGATACTTTCTTAAATTTGCAAATGTCTCTTCGAGGTCTTCGATGAGAGTATGCTTCTTTTTAGTTTTGATAACAATGTCATCGACATACACTTGCACATTCTTGCCCATTTGAGAATGTAAGCACTTCTGCATACACCTTTGATAAGTTGCCCCGGCATTTCTCAAACCGAAACACATGACACGATAGCAATACGCCCCGTACGGGGTAATAAAGGCAGTCTTTATTTGATCATCAGTGTTCAGTATCTGGTGAAAACCAGAATATGCATCAATAAAAGACAACAGCTCACATCCAGCCGTAGAATCGATCACTTGATCAATCCGAGGTAAAGGAAAGGGATCCTTCGGGCACGCCTTGTTCAGGTTGGTGAAGTCAATGCACATGCGCCACACCTTGACTACCGCCGGTTCGTCCTTCTTTTTCTCCACGAGGACTGGATTAGATATCCAGTCCGGATGCAGCACTCCATGATGAAGCCTGCAGCCAGTAACTTCGCCAGTTCTTCGAGTACCACCTTTCTTCGGTCATCTGAGAGCCGCCGCGTCGGTTGACGCACTGGTTTCACCTCTGGCCGAACAAACAAAGAGTGCTCTGCCAACTCCCTCGGAACACCTGGCAGGTCTTTAGCCGACCATGCAAAAATGTCCCGATTCTCACGGAGGAAGTGACAGAGCGCGCTTTCCTATTTCTCGTCCATGCCAGTACCAATGATGGCGAAACGCTCCGGGTTCTCCGAGTCCAGCGGGATTTTCTTGGTCTCCTTGGGCACCTCGAATGAAGCGCTCATGTCCGGAGTAATTAGTCCGGACATGCCGAGCTGAGTAGACTGCGCCATTGCCACCACCTTCTGAAGTTGCTTCTTCTCCGCCGCGATCACCAAGGACTCGGCTAAACTGGATCCCGCCGAGGCACATTGCATAGCCTTCTTGTAGTCACCAGAAATGGTTATTATTCCCTTGGGCCCCGGCATTTTCATCTTTAGGTAAGCCACATGAGTGGAGATCATGAACTTGGCCAAGGCTGGCCTTCCCAGCAAGGCATGGTAAGGGCTCTGCAAGTCCACAACCTCGAACTCAAGACTTTCAACTCGGCTGTTATCTCGGGTACCAAAACCCACGTCGACCCAAATCTTTCCCATAGGTGCACAAGAGACCCCGGGCACAATACCGTGAAATGTACAGCTGCTAGGCTGCAACTGGTTCGGTGAGTATCCCAGCTTGACCATTGTGTCTCGGTACATGATATTTATGGCACTCCCATTGTCCACCAAGACTCGGGTGAATCTCACATTGTTGGTCGGCCCACAAAACGTCGGATCCACCACCAGTGCATAGTTTCCAGGGCTCGGCATGATCCGAGGTGTATCTTGCCTGCATTCACCTCCTTGGCACGCCTCAGCATACTCTTCTTATCAGTTGACTCAGTCACAAACACCACGTAGCTCTGATGTACTTCCCTATAATCGTTACCGGGGTTCTCATACCTCTGATTCTCAAAGGACCACGTTTGGCTTTGGCCGGCACCACCGTTGTTGTTGTTGCCCTGGGCACTCACTGCATTCACCGGTTTCGCCTACACCGTCTTCTGATTTTGGGCCGCATGCACCGGGGTTGAATTTGCTCCGGTTAAGCTCTGATTCTGCGCCGCTATGGTCGGCTTATGCTGCTGCTGCGTGTTCGGATATTGAGGTCTACGCCATTGGTTCGGTGGCCCATTCCGGTTTGCCCCAGCTTTCGCCCCTTCTGCAGCGGTTCGGTGATGAAAACTACACTGCAGAGTGGTATGGTTGGGTGTTCGGCCATTCCTGCCATGATAGATACATGGTCCATTCACCAATGACTCGTAAGTCACAGGTGGTCCGGCCTCCTGCCACTGCTTCGCACCACCTCCCTGATTCTGGCTCTGGTTCGGAGTCCACGCCTGACCCTCAGTCTTCGGTCTCTGGGCGCCTCCAGGTCCGGACTGACTTGGGTTTACAGCATTGACTTGGAAATCTGGTTCTCTCCTCTTCTGCCCGAATTCTTGACGGTTATCAAACCTCGGTCCGTTGTTGCGGTTATTCATCGGATTCCTCCTATTCCGGGCATTCCCATCCAGCAGAGGCTGCATTGGATCGCCAAGGGCGTAGGAATCAGCTATCCGAATCGTCTCGGCCAGAGTCTTTGGCATATCTCTCTGGAGCCTCTGCCACAACATGCTACCATAACGACATCCATCAGCAAACCACGCTATAGCCTATGCTTCGATAACTCCCTCACAGGAGTTCCGAACATTGCTCCACCGAGTCAAGAATTCTCGGTCAGTCTCATTGTCCTCCTGCTTGCACGCCTGCAAAAGCTGAGGTCGGTTTGGCCTCCTGTAAGTGCTGGCGAAGTTGCTATTGAATGCCTCCTCTAAATCCAGCCAGCAATCGATGCTATTCTCCGGCAAATTGTTCAGCCAGATCCGAGCCGGACCTTCCAACATGTGCGGGAGATACCGGACCGCCCATCGGCGATTGCCCCCGCAATGTATACTGCTGAAACATAATCAGCTAGCCAATCTTGAGGCTTGGTGCTCCCATTGTATGGCCTGGTACTCCGACCCAACTGAAACTGAGACACCGGTGGAGGTGGTTCCTTCATGATCCGAGGTCCAAAACACGCCGGACCAGGAGGGCCTTCCTCCTCCAACCTCTCGGACATGTAAATCCGATCTAGCTTGTAGCGCGCATCACCTGTAGGCAACGTCCGAGCTCCGATACGCTCTCCCAATGCACCATCCACTCTATAGAATCCAGCCCGCTCCATGGCTGAATTTCCATCATCATATCGGTCGCCACCTCGACCGACGTTCTTCGGCTGCGGAACATACTCCGGCTCTTGCTGATACTGCTCCTGCGGCTGGGGTTGCTGCTGATGCCTCGGGGGCTGAGGTGGTTTACCTCGGCCAGCCGACGCTGCTTGCCCACCGTTCTGATTTGCCTGAGCTGAACGGCCCTTAGCTCGGCTTGCGTCACCTGGGCCGGGGTCTCCCTTGGCTCGGCTAGCGTTACCAACCTTTTGCTTCCCAGCTAACACCGGATCGTACACTTGCAGCTGCATCTCCTTGTTCCGACCTGAAGTGACACTCCGGGCACGATCGGCTCCTCCGACGTGTGGAGACGAGGCTTGCCCCTTTGACCCCTGGCTAACCGGCCTAACCGAATGGACCGCCTGCGAACCGCCAAGCCCGGCCTTGCGGAGAGCTTCATTTTGCTTGCTGGCCACATGCACTAACTCATTGAGCCGCTTCTGCTGCTCACGCCATGCATCTCGGTCAACTCCGATAGCCCGGCCCTTACTGCTTCGGCTGCTCTAAGGTTCTTAGCTGGTGAACTATACACCGGCCTACCAGTAGCCGACCTGCTACTTGTTGCCTTACTCGAGCCCGAGACTGCGGCCCTAGCCATCTCCCCATAGAGGTCCTTGCCTCGGTTGAGCAGAGCAGCTTTCTTACGCCGCACAACCGGAGTAAAACCATCCTCTATACCATGTGCAGCATTGTACTCCTTCTGCTCCATATCGAACTGCTGCTTAGCCTCGGCCAGCAACCGAGCTTCTCTCAGCACCCTCTGGCGCTCTGCCTCTAACCCGGCCACCGTATGCTCCACACTTGCCTCTACTGCGAGTGGCCGAGCTAACTTATCAACGATAGCTTCTAAGGGAACTTCTTCCCTTGGCATGCCCAACTGCTCATTCTGACTAGGTTTCTCGTACGGAAACTTCGCCGTCCGACCTGATTTCTCAGGCAGCGCGGTTGGCGTCGCCTCCACCTCGGCTTGCGCGACCTTGCCAACATCTGCCTTGCTAGCTGCAGGCCTGGTACCAGCCATCATCACCTCCACACACCTCGGAGGGCGAGTGACACGCCGACCCAAAGCCGCCAGGAGAGGAGTTTCATCGTCCACGAGCACCTGCTCCGGGTACTCGCGAACCACCTCGACAGCAACGTAAGTGGGGAAGCTGCCGAGCATCATGAGGAAACCATCGATGGGGAAAGGCTTGCCGGCGAAGCACCCCGCATTGTCGCTCACAAAGGCGAACTCGCCAATCTTGGTAACAAGGCCAGAAAGAACACAGCCAGAGGAGCCCGTCGGATGGAAACTCCACCCAACACCTCAATCTGCCCCACGGTGGGCGCCAACTGTCGTGGTGGGATCACGGCAGATGCCATGGGTATGGCTTAGTTGGGGCCGAACGGTCGTTGGGGGAATCCGGGGAGGGTTTATGCACTCAAGATGTGCACAAGCAAGAACATGCAAGAAACCACAAGAACATGAACAAGAAACCAAGAAAGCCAAGAACACAAAAGACACCACGATGTACCCAGGTTCGGGGCCTTCGTGAGGAAGTAAAACCCCTACTCCTGCCTTGCCTCTCTCAATATATCAGTGTGGTTCTCAAGTACAAGGTGCTCCTCGAGCTGTATGTTGCTACCAAAGTGAGAGCTCGAGGTAGAAGGTGAAACTACGAAGGGGGAAATGAGCTAGGGTTTGTGCCTCTCTCTTCTCTAGAAGTAGAGAAGCTGCATATATACACAGGCCGAAGTACATTTTTACCCCTGCCTACAACTGATAATGGCATGGCCAAAAGGTAGAAGACAAGCCTCTGCCTCCTGCCAGCCCAACGGCCGGACTGTCAGGCCAGCCAGGCCTAGCTTTCCTCTTCGGGTCATACTTCAGTAGCCTGCCGAGGTCTAGCCTGTAGACCTTTCCCGAAATAGCCGAGTCAGCTCCTAGGCCCCCGAGCTTCCGGGAATCCCGTGGACGGACCTCGCCGTCCTCTGAAGCCTCGGGCTACGAGCTCTGCAGCGCCCGTGACCTCTCTGACATGCCTCGATCCTTGCTGCCAACCTCGGATAACACTCCTGATCCCATACCTCGGTAGAGAATATCTTATTCCTGTGGTAGCTAGCTGACTGCCCAGAGGTTGATACCTCGGAGGATATACCTCGGAAAGTATACCTCGGACGTACACCTTACGTCGGATGACGCCTCCTGCGTCCTTGCTCAATCGTCACCTCGGACAGCTTACTGCCTTAACCTTACATGTCTTTACCTCATCATTACCCTACCCGGGGGTAACCCCCCGACACTTCAACTGCACAAATAACGTGGCGGAGTACAAGGCACTGTTTCATGGTCTACGTATAGCAAAGGAGATGAACATCAGTCGCATACGCTGTTTTGGCGATTCAGACTTGGTGGCACAGCAGGTCTCCGGAACGTGGGACAGCAAGGACGCGAACATGGCTGCATATAGGAGAGAGGTGGACAGAATTGCTGGACATTTCACTGGATACCAAGTTGAACATATTGATCGGAGACAAAATGAAGCTGCAGATGCCTTGTCTCGGCTTGGATCCAATAGACAGTCAGTCCCACCCAATGTTTTCCTGGATGAACTGCACAATCCATCAGTCAAGCCTCCAGCAGAAATTGACATTGCAGAGCCAGAGGATGATTCAACTTTAGTCGCAGCCCTGCATGAACAGCCAGGATGGACAGAGCCGTACATGGCATATTTAAGTCGCGGAGTGCTGCCGGACGATGAAATTGAGGCGCGCAAAATCATACGACGGTCAAAGGCCTATACAATCATCAACAATGAATTATACAAGCGCAGCGTATCAGGAACATTTCAAAGATGTGTCTCACCAGAAGAGGGACAAAAAATCTTGCACGAAATTCATTCAGGCGATTGTGGCCATCATGCTTCGTCAAGATCTTTGGTGGCAAAGGCGTTCCGACATGGATTCTTCTGGTTAACAGCATTAGCAGATGCAGAGCAAATTGTCAGAGTGTGCGATGGATGTCAAAGATACGCTAGGCAAGATCATATGCCAGCCCAAGCACTTCGCACAATACCCATTACATGGCCTTTCGCCGTATGGGGTTTTGACATGGTGGGGCCTTTCAGACGGTCTTCAAACAGAAAAACTCACCTCTTAGTCATGGTGGACAAATTCACAAAGTGGATAGAAGCAGAACCTGTGGGAGATTGCGAGGCTGAAACAGCAGTCAAGTTCTTGAAGAAGGTCATATTCCGCTTTGGTTACCCCCATAGTATCATTACAGACAATGGGAGCAACACCTCTGAAGGGGCTACACAGATATTTTGCGCAGACAATGGGATAAGATTGGACCTCACGTCAGTAGCACACCCGCAGAGCAATGGACAAGCTGAGCGAGCTAACCAGGAAATTCTCCATGGAATTAAGCCGCGCCTTATTGAAAAGGTCGAAGCATCTCCAGGATGTTGGGTGGAAGAACTGCCAGCAGTACAGTGGAGCTTGAGAACAACCCCTAACAGATCCACAGGATTTACACCATATTTCATGGTCTATGGAGCAGAAGCAGTCATGCCCAGCGATATCATACATGATTCACCAAGAGTTGCGGCTTACATCGAGACAGATAATGAGATAGCTCGGCAAGACTCGGTGGACACATAGAAGAAGCTAGAGACTTGGCAGCATCAAGGTCAGCAGTATATCAACAAGATTTGCGACGCTATCATGCCAGACGCATCAAAACACGCACCTTTCAAGAAGGCGACCTAGTGCTGCGACTTAAACAAGATCACAAGGGAATGCATAAGCTGTCCTCTCCATGGGAAGGACCCTACATCATCAGCAAGAAACTAAACAATGGGTCATACTACTTGCTGGATGTAAGGGAAGAAAGCAGCGAACGCCATGATTTCGAGGATCGTCTCGAGGCACCTCGCCCTTGGAACGTCGCACACCTGCGACCGTACTATACATAAGAAAAGGCTAATCAGAGCCAAGCATCATCCTTTCCAGCTTTATAGCTGAGTATCATCACAGCCACTCAGGGCTAGAACTTC
Source organism: Poa pratensis (assembly GCA_947311845.1). Taxonomy (NCBI): domain Eukaryota; kingdom Viridiplantae; phylum Streptophyta; class Magnoliopsida; order Poales; family Poaceae; genus Poa; species Poa pratensis. The sequence goes on from CAMZMU010000067.1 coordinate 21,239,501, forward strand.
AACTTTGGTCGCCACCTAGGCGCAACCTATGCAACATCTGATCGCCACCCAGGCGCGATCGACCCTTGTATCAGAAATCGGCCGCCACCTAGGCGCGGCCGTAAACTTTGTATCATCTCTGGTCGCCACCTAGGCGCGACCGACCCCATGTATCACCATGGATCGCCACCTACGTGCGATCCAACCCTATGTATAACACTCGGTTGCCACCTAGGCGCGACCTTATGTGTCATCATAATCAAAGCTTATCATAGCTTAGCCTATCATGGCAATATCATTATGTTTCTTGGGGTCTTTGTTATCCTGAAACAGCCGATTTATTGGCAATTATCAAATTTACCTTAAGTTGGATTGCTACTCGCATTATGTGGCCAAAGTACTGGGGTGTGGCGTCAATCGAGCTTGATTGCCTATCATGGCCGCTCTCGACCCTGAACACACATATTCCTGGGAAATACTGAGTCGCGCGAGTGCCCACTTAAGGATTCAGATGGCCTAACTAGAGGTCGATGTACTGCTTATAGTACGGCAACACCAATTACAATTACTTGTAACTTAACAATTGTTTTATTCATGATATCAAGTTACAGGTGATGACCTTCAGAGTTCTCTGAGAAGAATTGAGATGATTACCACATAACATCCTCTCAATCCTTGGGGGCTATATCATATTATCATCAAAAATTTGAAGATAGATCGTCATCAAGTTCTGAAGCTATCAGGATACTCTAAAGCCCACGAAGTCAGATGATTTTCCAGGTGCGAGTCAAGGCCAAACTTGTACAATTATAAGCCGCGAAACAAGGAAAAGCACGGCCTAAGCATTCAAGATCAAGAAGTACTATGAAGTTCAGGCCATGCTTGGGGGCTAATGTCGGGGGAATACTTTCTGGATTAACCCGCGGCCCAGTGCGACTTAACTTACTCGCACAGATGAAGGCCCACTTGGGAACAAGCCCAATATTGAACCGCCATAAGGAGAAGGATCTAGAAGACAAATCCCGGAGGACGTGAAGACCAAGTAGTCTCCGAGTAGGCCTCTGCGGATGTATTCCTTATGGGGAAGTTTCCTTTTGTAACCTAGCGAGCCTCTGTGTATATAAAGAGGACTCGCAGGACTTAGAGCGGGTCAAGCTATCAAGCCCAAAACCCTAGCTCATACGGCGAGTACCAGATCGGATCGCCTCCATTGTAACACCTCGATTATCATATCAATACCAATCTAGGGTAGGCAGGAAGTAGGTCTTTTACCTCACATTGAGGGGGCCGAACCTGGGTAAATCTGTGTTGATCTTTGTTTCTGCGATCCCAAGCTCGGAGATGCTTGACTCGCGTAATCCCACACCTACGAAGTCATCTATGACACCTGACGTGACAAACCCACGACAGGCGCCGCCCATATTTGGTCGTCGCCGTTCGTGGCCTCCGTAGGCCGTTGGATCTGAGATCAACGGTAGCGTACCGCTTCGCTTAGTGAGTCACTGTCAAGCGGGACCCATTGTCAGCGTTTTAAACATTATCCGGCACGCGAGATATTTCTGTTGAGTCACTGACGAGGGGACCCCACCCGTCAGGATCTTCAACATTATCCAAACCAGAGTAGTTTTCTAATTTAATTTTTCCTGGAATTTCAGTACTGGACTGAACTTTGACATTCGATAACTCGAGAACTATAAGTCCAAATAATTCAAACCAAAATTCTCTGGATAGCTTATGAAATTGTTTAACCAACCCAAGTGGTTTCATCTCATTTAGATAAATAATGAACGAGTATTATCAAAAATGCCACAGAAGGTTTAAAACGTAAACTTGTTTGTTTCTGATGATATATTGACCCAAATAATTCCAATCCAATTTTGTTAGCTTTGTACTGTGATCTCTTAGCTTCCTAATTTTGGTAGAATTAATTAAGCATTAGTAATTGTTTGGCATTAGATTAAATATAGCAAACCCTTCTGTACTAAAACAATTATAGATGTTTAATGCTTAACCAAAATGAGTTAGGTCCAATTTTGTTAGATCTCATTTAATCAATGTTAGTTACCCCTAAAAGGATTTAATTTTCTGAATAATAGAACTTAGGCAGTAACTAAAACTTAGTTATGAAGCTTCTGGATTAAAACAATTGTGTAGGGAGTTTGGTAACTCCAATTAATCCAAATCAAATTGGGTTGTCTTCTACACATCAGTAGCTTTCAGTAGAAATTTAGTTTGTATTTTTGTGACCAACAGAACTTGAGATATGCAATTAAACATGTTCAACTAGTTTCTACCTTATTTAAGACATAAATAAATAGTGGTTAATTCAATTAAATTGAAACCAAATTGTGTTGCTTGGTGTGTACGGTGGCTATTTATAGCATTCAAGATTGTAATGTTGTGATGTTTGATTGAGTAGTATAGTGATTGTTTGTATTTGTTTGTTTGACAAGTAGACGATAACATTGCCGGGATTATCGAGGAGGAAGAATTTGTTGAACCAGAAGAACAAGACCAGGGTCACTTTGTTGAGCAAGGCAAGCTACTCTCTGAGCTTGCACCCAAATATATATATATATATATATCTACTTTGATAACATGATTTACTCTTAAGGCAATGATTTTTTTTAAAACCTTTTCAAAAAGCATATGAAAAACTATTTTGCCACCGATGTAGAAATATAAGGTAGTGTATATCAAACTGTAGGATGGGAAGAAAAAGATTGTTTATTCAAAACTCTTTTGAAAATACTTGGATGGATGTGGAATGCCGAGATGTCGGCGTGGAAGTGAAGAAGTGGAGTATGGTGATGTTTATGAAAAATGCACATTGTGTCCTAGTACTATGACAACCAATCTTACCTTGTGCGACCACATTTACCCACATATGGGCAAGGGCGTAGTCATATAATTTGCTCGTATTAGTATGGGATGCCTCAACAACGGAGATGACTCTGTTCCATGAGGGGATGGTTCGGTGACCTACCCCTGACCTGGGTCCTCTAAAGAGAAGAATGCCGACGGGCTGATATGAATAAATTGGAGATAGAGGATTGAAGACACCACCCTTGGGTCGCCGGGCAGAACTATGAGTCCTCACACTTAGTTCCGACAGGCTGGAATGAGTGTCGATGGAAAGTGTCATAGCGGCAGGGTCCTATACTAGCATGAGCAAAGGACAGACTATGTTCGGTGACTCAACTTCGCATACACCTCGTATGGCGGGACGTGGCTGACACGATGAGTTACCGGATGGATGTGGGAAAAGCGTGCTACCTCTGCAGAGTGTAAAACTATTCGAATAGCCGAGTCCTCGGATATGGACAGTTGGGAGGCTGTCCTAAGACCATGTGCAAGTTTTTGAAAAGAATTGAGTTTTAAAAAGAAAAGGAAGTGGTGAATGTGTTATACAACTATACCAACGGATCGGTATGAGGTTGTTGGAGGCAAATGGATCATGGCGGGCTATGATCGGAAAAAGGAGGAGTTTTGGAGAAATAAATAAGATGGTGATTTTATTGGAGGATAGTTATAAAATTCTTCTTACCTCTTTTTCAATAAAGATATAGAGATGTCTTAATATATAAAAGTTTGAAAATAAACATAAAACTAGTGCATGTTCATTCGGGGGTAGTTTGCGAGTACAATCAAATGTACTCATATTGGTTTCGTCCCTGGCTATTGTCTTAGCCAGATTTCGAGGAGCACTACGCCGAAGGGAGTACGGCGACTTCTATGCGAACTAGGGATCTCCATAAGTCAGCTGCCTGCCGGGTTATCGTAGGACGTGCTTATCTACCACGTAGTAGCTTCCGCTGAATAATGTGAATTAGCCCATGAAGGCACCTATGTAAGACTTGGTCTAAATGACCATATGTGTAAGACTTTTATTCGGTACTGTAATGGATATAAACTTTGGTATTCAGTTTGGATTATGTGCAACGACAGACTGATCATGGGATTGTTGTGTTAAGCATAATCGGGTATTTCGGACGGCTAGTCCGGGTCCCCACAGTGCATAATGAAGATCAAGGTCATCAAGACGATCAAGATGGGGACTCAAATGATCAAGATGATCAAGTGATACTTCCTCGCTCCAATGTGGACATCGAAGCCCGTCGTAAAGCAAGAGTTAAAAGATCCCTTGAGATAAAAAGTCATAAGATTGAAGCAATTATTGGTGACTTGAAAAGGAATGTTACCACAAGGGATCAATTGACAAGTTTTAGTGAGCATCAAGCACATATCTCCATGGTGGAACCAAAGAAAGTCTTTGAATCCCATGAAGATCCGGATTGGTTGAAAGCCATGCATGAAGAGCTCAATAACTTCAAGCGCAACAAGGTGTGGAAGTTAGTTGAGAAGCCCAAAGAGTGCCACAATGTTATAGGCACAAAGTGGATATTCAAGAACAATCAAGATGAACATGAAATGGTTGTGAGGAACAAGGCAAGATTGGTGGCTCAAGGGTACTCTCAAGTTGAAGGCATTGATTTTGGAGAGACCTTTGCTCCCGTGGCTCGCCTTGAGTCCATCCGTATCCTTCTTGCTTATGCTTCACATCATAACTTTAAATTGCAACAAATGGATGTGAAAACTACCTTTCTTAATGGTCCTTTTGTCGTGGTGGTGTCACGGCAGATGCCATAGGATGGCTTAAGTTGGGGGCTCGCTAGGACGTTGGGGATCCGGGGAGGGTGTGCGCGCTCAAGAAGCACGCATGGAGAAAAACGAAGAACACGCAAGAACAACCAAGAACGAGCAAAACCAAGAACAACCAAAGCACACCAAGATGTACCCTGCTTCGGGGCCCTCTTGTGGAGGTAACACCCCTACTGCAGCACTAGCCTACTCTCTTTATATCTCAATGATGACAAGTACAAGTGCTCCTCGAGCTGTATGAAGCAACAATGGTGAGAGCTCTAGGAGGAAGATGGAGCAAGGGGGGAAATGAGGCTTCTCTTCGTCGTCCCTCGCCCTGGAGGATGTGCTGGTCTATTTATACACTAACCGGATTACCATTCTGCCCCTGGCCGGAGATGACAATGGCATGGACAAGAGGAACAGGACAAGCTCTGGCTACTGTCACTCAGTCCAGTTCATCGTCAGTCCAACGGCAGGTCTATCTTTTCCTCTTTGAGCTTAAGCCAGCGTAGCCCACCGGAGCCTAGGCCACTGCCCTTTCCCGAAATAGCCGAGTCAGCGCCTAGGGCCTTGCGACCCGGAAAACCCGTGGCTCGACCTGGCTGTCTTCTGAGCCTCGGGCAGGAGACCTGCAGGACCCGTGAACTTACTGACATTACTTGGCCCTTGTGCATTATCCGACATTGCCCTGTGCCGGATCCTTCCTGACCAACCCGGCTAGGTTAAGCCGGATCCCTTCCTCTGATCCGGCTAGACTTTGTCTGATGCCTTTTGGCCTCTCCCTGCACTTTAGCATGATTGAGAGCCAACCGACTCTCCCAAGTGATCCGGTCCAAGGGATCCGGCCCAAGTGATCCGGCTTGACCTTGATCCGGCCCACTCTTTACAGCTCTTAATACCACCTCTTTGCCCTACCCGGGGGCAGCCCCCCGACAGTAGTCCCCGAAGCTGGTGCGGTCCTACAGCCTCGGATGGAGGGCCGTAGCAGGTTTAAAACAAACGCCATTAACCGAATCCCATATCACACAATGTCTCAGGATTTCCCGGGACACTTGGCAGGGAATCTCTGCGCAAAGCCTCATAATCCGGGTCTTTGATTTGACTTGTCACTGACAGCCCGTTATCCGGATCCATCAGGTACTTGAGTGCATTTGACTAAATGACCACGCCTCCTCGGTTTCTCCGTTGACCGGCACACCCGATCCGGCGCGACCGCTTCCAATTCGTGACCCACCATGTGCTTGAAATATACGGCCACAGCTGCGACCACAGAGTTTCAGGGCACATCTGATCCGGCCACGCCCCGAAAACCGCGCGGTAGTGCGTCAGTTACCAGCGAGCGGCTATAAATAGGGGTGTGGGGTTCCTCTTCTTCTTCCCCGCACTTCCCACTTCGAGAACTCCATCCGTGCCATTGACGCTGCTGCCTTCGCGACTTCGCCGCGCCGGAGACCTCGACAACGCCGGAGAAAACTTCGCCGGAGCCGCGCACCGCGCCCTGCACCGCCGTTTCTTCACCGAGCTTCTTCCTCGCTGCATCGCAACCGTAAGCTCCTTTTTCTCCGGCCATGGCGACCTTGAGCGAGTTCATATCCCGCTGGGAACTTGCGCCTGTTTCTTGTAGATTCACTCGTGTACGAGTCCATTGTCACGCCTTAGTGCATTCCCTAGATCTCCTTTCTAGGTTTTGCACTAGATTGCCCTAGTTTGGCTTGCCACCGCTTGAGCAGTTCCACATATTTTTACTCGGGATTTCCTCTCTATTTTACTGCTGCGGTAGATCTTGCGTAACCCTAGATTCTCACGAAAAGGTGTTTGTAGTTACCAGCCGAATTACTTTTCCGCAGTAACTAGACAACTTTATCCGGGACAGCTTTTACCGAATTGCTTTACATCTGATTCGGTTATGCCATTATCCGATTCGTTCTGGATTAGAGATTCCGAATCTCCTAACTCGGCTATCTCCAATTTCTTGCAGGACTGATTCGGATATGCCGAAGCTGCCCCCCGGCAGTTGGGAGGGTTCCGATGTTACAACAGATGACCTGGAATGGCTGCTGAGCACCCGGCGTATAACACCTGAAGTTATATGCCGAAAACCGGGGAAGGAACTCAAACCGATCACCCAACCGGGTGAACGCGTTGTATTTCTAGCGCACTTCGAGCGCGGATTCGGACTCCCGGCGAGTGACTTCTTCCGGGCTTTCCTAGATTTCTTTGGCCTGCAGCCTCACCACCTTCCGGCTAACGCCTTTGTCTCCTGTCGGCTTTTACCTCCTTTACCGAGGGTATCTTGGTCTCTGGCCGACAGTACAAGCCTGGGCGAAGTACTTCCACCTCCGTAAACAGACTATCCCGGGCAGTGACCCGAAAGTGATGACCGCTTGCGGTTCGGCTAGCATTACTCCGAGGGCGGGCTCCATCTTTCCTCGGATCACTGGCCTGGATACTTGCAGGAAATGGCAAAGGTCTTTCTTCTACGTGAAGAGCGCTGAAGGCCATGATGCTCTCAACTTGCCCGAGTTCAGGATCGAGCCCCCCACAGCCGAATTAAACTTCAGATATGATCCGGCTGACACTCTTGCGGAGCTTCAAATCATAGATAAGACTCTGGAGGATTTTCTGGAGAAGGGCCTGCTCTCGGACGATCTCCTCCGGACCTTCGTCTTCCGCCGTGTCAGTCCTCTTCAACAACGTGAGCACAAGATTTGCCACATGAGTGGTTTGCTAGATCCTACCCGGATCAGCAAACATGACCTCACCAGAGCTTCCGTCAAGAGACGGGTAAACGCCATCGCCTACACCGAGATGTCGGACAAGTGGCGGTGGGGCGTGGAGCCGTTCCACCGAGATGCACTTCCCCCACAGGTTTGTTCACCATTCTCCGAATCAATCTATACTTCATCAAAATACCATCGGACTAATCCATATTTGCCTTGTCCATACTGCAGCTGTTCGACCGCCAAATCACCGAAGATGGAGATCTCTCCACCAAAGTGTGGGGACCGGATCGCAGCCCGCTGCGCGAGGGCGAAGAGGATGCGGATACGGACGATTATTTGCCGATTCCGCGTGCCAAGCCCATCCGCAAGGGTAAGCAATCGACTATTTACACCGAAGATGAAGATGATGATTGCTGGATCCTAGATCCCATTGATGCTGTTCCGATTTCATGGTTACCACCTTGTGTTCCAGCCAAACCGGATGCTCAAGGGACATCTCGGAAACGTGATGACGCGTCCGGATCAGATGTCCCTCAAGCCAAGAGAATGAAGAAAACCGCCTCCAAGCCGAATCGGCTCAAGCCCATGCCTACCACCAAGGGGTAATGCCAACTTAACTTCATTCGCTTTCCTCCTCTATTATCCGAGCCACCTCTATCCGAATTAACTGTTTACTTTGCTCTATGTAGTGACGTCCTCGTCACCGAGCAAACTCATTCATCCATTCTTTCTCCCATTCCTCCACTGGATACGGCCATGGAGCACCAGTCTCCTGAAAAGGCTGTCGCCTCTCCCGCGCGTGCCACAACTGCCAATACTCCTCCGCCGACTCTCGTTCCAGAGTCGGTTATTGACCTGGAGAATGAGGAAATCTCGGGTCCTACCCGAGATTCAACTTGGCCACGTCCTCTGAAGGAGTTGGAGAAGGAAAAAGCTAAGACTTCGGCTAAGTCTTTGACTAAGCCGGATCCTCGCCCTACCCCAAGGCTCTGAATCAAGAGCAGCAGAAGAAGAAAAAGCAGCAGCAACAACCTCTCGAGAAGCAGCAGAAGCAGCAACAGAAGTATCTAAACCACCACAACAAGCGTCCCAGAACCAACCGAGGCAGCCAGATCCAGCCAAGACCCCGGGCGCATCGCCTCTACCTAAGCCGACTCAAGCCGCCTCTGGCACGACTCCAACCACCTCGGATAAGCAGGTGGTTGCTAGCAGACAGGTTTCCGCCACTCCATCAGCGACTCGGGTGCATGATCAACTCTCTGAGGCGATCACTCGCGCCCGACTTAGTGGCCAGGTTCTGCCGAATCTCCGCACTCCGAGCGGCGACAACCTCGGCTCCGCAGAGCAATTCGTTAAAGCTTGGAATACTGCGGACCTTGCCGAAGGCTCAACTACTTCAGCGTCGCCACACCGGCTGGCCCTAGCCGGATGTTTCAATCTCTACATCTGTGCAGGCCTCGGTCGCTGAAGCTAACCGGGTCTTCGAGGTAACTTTACCGAATCCTGCTTTTATTTCATCATGATCAATCTGCACTATTCCCAGTCCCCGAGATTCGGGTCGAACGACTGATACTCCTCCGAGTAAGAAAGTCATTCGGCTTGAATCTCTAAAACTTGATCATGAATTTTGTCTTAGCCGAAAAAATCGTGGGACTCCAGTCCCCGAGTCTCTTTTCCAATTGAGTCGGTCAACTTTCTTTTTTATCAATCTCGGGCCTCCAGTCCCCGAGATTCGTTTTGGCTCCATGCTGCTAGTCTCGGGTGCCAGTCCCCGAGACTCTTTTTACGCCATTAACCCTTTTTCTTTCAGGAAACCACGACTGCTCGCAGCCGGATCTTTAAGCAGCTAGTCCTGCAGCACCAGGCCCTCCAAGCTTCCTTCGATGCGCAAGGTGAGGAGATGAAAAAGAAAGATCAGGAGCACAAGCGCGCTTTATCGGAGGAAAAGTCAGAAGTGACTCGGCTCCAGCGGGAGCTTGACCGGGTTGGAAAAGTGAAGGCCAAGCTCAAGAAAGACCGGGATACGCTGCAGAGGGAGAAAGACTCGATCCAGAAGGAGCGAGATACTTTCAAAGCCGGGCTTGAGAAGCGGGCCGAATTGGACAAGAAAATCCAAACGGTCGTTGCAGACGCTGAAGCCGAAGCTAAAGCGGCGAAAGATGATCTGGCTGCTCACAAGGCGGTCAGCGCGAAATGGCTTGCTGATCTTGCTAGCCTCAATGAAGACATGGATCGTAAGTTTGCCGAATCTCCTCTTCCTCCTCTGCTCTTATCCGACACATCATTTCGTGTTCCCTCGTTTAATTCGGTGTTAGCTTATCTGAATGTAGGAGAGTTTACCAGCATCCGGCTTCAAGCCGCCAAAGCTGTGAGGGATGCCCGAGCTGAGAGAGCTAAGTTAGCTGGAGCTCCCCTACCAGAGACGTGGGATATCGAAGATCACATTACTGCACTTAAAGCTCGGATTGCTCCTTTGAAGGAGTCCCACATTGATCTGTTCAATGCAAGTCTCAAAGCTCACCGAGTCTTGTTTCCTGAAGCTCGGCAAGTCCGGTCTGCGGACGAGCTAATCAAAGACCTGGATCAGGCGGAGACCCGGTTAAAGCAGTGGAGATCTTCGTCCGCCCGCGCTGGTGCTGACGCAGGTTTGCTATTTATCATGTCTTGGTATGAGCTGATTGATCTCGCCAAAGTGCGCTCCCTTCGCGAGGGTTCTTCATGGGCTTCAGATCCGAACCGGATCAAGATCCGCGAGGAAGCTGCCAACTTTATGGCCGAATTTGCAAACACCAAGCATCTTGATCGAAGCTCCGGTCTACTCGGATGGGGAAGAATCTGAAGAAGAGGAATCGGACGATGCCTCCCTTGACGAATACGCCGAGTCTGAGGGCGAATCTGGTGATTCGGCTAACTCTGCCGAACAACCTCGTATCAAGTCCACCAAAGTACCAGCTTCTGACTCGGCCAAGACTGCCGAACAATCTCCAGCCAAGACCTCCAAGATGCCAGCCACTGACTCGGCTGAAACTGCCGAACAAGCTTTAGTCCAAACTTCCAAGACACCAGCCACTGATTCGGCTAAGACTACAGAGCAAGCTTTAGTCAAGACCGCCAAAACTTCAGCTGATCCGGATGTTTCCGAGTCTGCCCAGCCTTCAAGCTCTCCGTCCAAGGTTATTCCTGCAAGTGAGGGTCCTCTTTCAACCGAGGTTCCTCCATCATCCGAGTTCATCCCTGCAACCGAGTCTCCTGCAACCATGGCTCCTTCTTCCTGAATTATCTTAATGAAAAACATTAAATCCCCGGTATGCCGGGAGCAGATGTAATATACAATTTAAGTTCTTCCGAGACTACTTTTATTTTGCTTAATGTGATCCGGACTAGGTTTATGTTGGATCATCTTAAACCGAGTCCCCGAGTCTGTTTTCTTGTTTACTATTTTTGCCGAATCTTTGCTCTTGTCTACCTTTTAGGTGTTGACAGTCGAGTCACAAGATAGGAATCATAGCATACAATACTTGAAACATGCGAGTTGTGGTTTAGAATCATCTAACATAAACAAAAAAGAAATAACAGGGGTTAGTAAACGACATGTGCCGAATCGGTTTTGGACCGAGTCCCCGAGTCCATTTTCATGTTTCCCATATTCCCCACCTCTGCTCTTGACTACCATTTTGGTGTTTGTCAGTCGAGTCACGAGATCAACAACACAGCATACATTACTTGAATTTTGGGACGAGGTTCAAAACAATCCGACACATGAACGGTATGGACAAAACAGTAATAAAAAACACATGCATAAGGACGAGGCAGTCCCCGAGTCCAGACTCGGATTGCCGAAATTTCATTTATGATAAACTGAGATACATACATTGCGCCCCTTAAGAGTAAAAGGGTCGAAGCAGAGCTACATTCCAGGGTCGCTTGGTTTCTTCTCCGGGTCTGTCCAGGCCATCCTTCCTTGGTTCCTGTGCGTCTACAAGGTAGTACGAGTCATTGTGCATAGCCTTGCTCACAATGAATGGTCCCTCCCATGGAGGTGATAACTTATGTCGGCCTTTGCTGCGCTGCACCAGCCTTAGTACTAGATCTCCTCATGAAACACTCGAGGGCTGATCTTCCGACTATGATAACGTCGGAGACCCTGCTGATATACTGCTGTCCGAGATAGGGCCAATTCTCTTGCTTCCTCTAGCAGATCCACTGCATCTTCCCGGGCCTCTTTTGCCTCGGTTTCGGTATACATTGTCACCCTTGGTGCATCATATTCTATGTCAGTGGGTAGCACTGCTTCTGCCCCATATACCAGAAAAAATGGCGTATAGCCAGTTGACCGATTCGGCGTGGTCCTTAACCCCATAGTACTGATGGTATCTCATCTATCCAGCACCCCGGAGTCTTTACCAGAGGTTCTATTAACCGGGCTTTTATCCCAGCTAATACCAAAGCATTTGATCTTTCCACCTGTCCATTGGACTCTGGGTGTGCCACTGAGGCTATGTCTAACCGGATCCCCTTATCATGCAGAATCGGGCAAACTCTCCCACAGCAAAGTTCGTGCCATTATCCGAGATGATGCTATGGGGGTAACCGTATCTCAAAATGATTTCTTTCAGGAAAGTTACAGCCGAATGACCATCCACTTTCCGGATTGGTTTCACCTCTATCCACTTGGTGAACTTATCCACCATCACCAGCATATGTGTCATGTTACCCCTAGCCGGCTTGAATTCTCCCACCATATCCAAACACCACACAGCAAACGGCCAAGTGATAGGAATTGTTTTGAGCGCCGATGCGGGTAGGTGTGTCTGCTTGGCAAACCTTTGGCATCCTTCACATTTTCGGACTATGTCCTCTGCATCTGCATGAGCAGTGGGCCAGTAAAACCCATGCCGGAATACTTTAGCCACCAGGGCTCTTGTACTGCAATGATGCCCACATTCTCCTTGATGTATCTCCAGGAGCATCTCCTTGCCCTCGGCTGGCTCCACGCAACGTTGTAGCACCTCGGTTGCACTCCTTTTGTATAACTCCTTGTTTATGATGGTGTAACCCTTGGACCTCCTCTGCACTCGCCTAGCTTCGGTTTCATCATTTGGCAAACTCCCCTCCGACATGAACTTCATGATTTCTTCAGCCCACTCCGGTACTGGATGCAAAGGGAATAAGTGCTCATCTATTTCCACTGGTTCGGCCGCCATTATTTCTTCTATCAGTCTCTGTCCATTCCCTAAGATTCGGTTAGCACCATCTTCCTCTCTTCCCCTCTTCCCTAAGATTTGGTAGCATTCCCCGAGTCTCGGTGCGCAGTCCCCGAGTCTCGCCATGCAGTCCCCGGGTCTCCCAAATGTACCCGACATCAACATTCATAGGAACAGCTTCAGATTCTTGCTTTGGGATAAAAATTGACTCGGAATCAGGTGAAGGCTTGATTGAAGGGATCCTTAGGTGATTCAAGGATATCCCGGGTGGGATTGCATCCCTAGACGACCCGAGTTTTGACAGGATATCAGCAGCTTCGTTCTCCAGCCGAGGTATGTGCTTGTACTCGCAGCCTTCAAAAAATCCTGAAATTTTCTGGACATGAAATCGATATAGTGCCATATTGGCATCAAGGGCATCCCAATTTCCAGAAGACTGCTGCACCACTAAATCTGAATCACCAAAACATTCTATCCGGCGGATGCCGATGTCCTTAGCCACATTAAGCCCATGGATCAGTGCCTCATATTCGGCCACATTGTTTGATGCTGAGAAATGAATCTGCAACACATATCGCAACTGATCTTGCTTCGGTGATGTGAGTACTATCCCAGCACCCAGTCCGATTTTGGTTTTGGAGCCATCAAAGTGCAACTTCCAGTAATTGTAATCCGGCTTGGTGGCTCATACTGCATCTCGGCCCAGTCACAAAGGAAATCCGGTAAAGCCTGAGACTTGATAGCATCTCTTCTCTCATAATGCGGGGTGTAAGGAGACACTTCTATTGCCCATTTGGCAACTCGGCCAGTCGCATCTTTGCACCCAATGATCTCCGAGATTGGAGCTTCGCATACTACGGTGATCGGGTGCTCCTGGAAGTAATGTTTCAACTTCTTGGCCGCCAGGTATACACCATATGTCATCTTCTGGTAGTGAGGATAATTCTGCTTTGAGGTTGAGATCACCTCGCTTAAATAGTACACCGGTCTCTGCACGGATTTACCCTCCTCTTCTCGCTCTACCACTATCACCACACTTACGACCCGGTTAGTGGCCGCAATGTAAAGTAGCATTGGCTCATTCGGCAAAGGTGATGCCAAAATTGGTGCAGTGGACAACATCTTTTTTAATTCATTGAAAGCCGAGTCTGCCTGCGGGGTCCATGTGAACCCGGTGCTCTTTTTCATCAATTGATACAAGGGCAAGGCTTTTTCTCCTAGCCGACTCACAAACCGACTCAACGAGGCTAGACACCCGGTGAACTTTTGTACATCTTTTAGACATTTAGGCAATTTCATGTTTTCTATGGCTCGGATCTTAGCCGGATTCACCTCAATACCTCGGCTCGATACAAGGAAACCGAGCAACTTTCCAGCCGGGACACCAAAGGTGCATTTATCCGGATTCAATTTTAACCGATACTTTCTCAAGTTCACAAATGTTTCCTCGAGATCCTCGAGGAGAGTGCGTTTTTCTTTAGTTTTGATGACGATATCATCGACATACACTTGCACATTTTTGCCCATTTGAGAGTGTAAGCATTTCTGCATACATCTCTGATAAGTTGCACCGGCATTTCTCAAACCGAAACACATGACACGATAGCAATACGCCCCATACGGGGTAATAAAAGCAGTCTTTATTTGATCTTTGGGGTTCAGTGGTATCTGGTGAAAACCAGAGTACGCATCAATAAAAGACAACAACTCACACCCAGCAGTAGAATCGATCACTTGATCAATCCGAGGTAAAGGAAAGGGATCCTTCGGGCACGCCTTGTTCAGGTTGGTGAAGTCGATGCACATGCGCCACACCTTGACCACCGCTGGTTCGTCCTTCTTCTTCTCTACCAGAACCGGATTGGATATCCAGTCTGGATGCAACACCTCCATAATGAATCCGGCTGCAAGTAGCTTAGCCAGCTCATCAAGCACCACTTTTCTTCGATCGTCTGAAAGACGCCGAGTCGGTTGCCTCACCGGCTTCACATCCGGCCTGACAAATAAAGAGTGCTCTGCCAACTCCCTCGGAACACCAGGCAGGTCCTTAGCCGACCATGCAAAGATATCCCGATTCTCACGGAGGAAGTGACAGAGCGCGCTTTCCTATTTCTCGCCCAACCCGGCACCAATGATGGCCATGCGCTCCGGATTCTCCGGGTCAATGGGGATCTTCTTTGTCTCCTTGGGCACCTCAAATGTTGCACCTGCATCCGGATTGGTCATAGCCAGCACGCCGAGCTGAGCTGACTTCGCCATCGCCACTACTTCATGCATCTTGCTCTTCTCAGCTTGGATCACCAACGACTCGGCTAAGGTGGAACCGACCGTGGCACACTGTATGGCCTTCTTGTAATCTCCCGCAACGGTGATGATACCATTCGGGCCAGGCATCTTCATCTTGAGGTAGGCACATGAGTGGATATCATGAACTTGGCTAATGCCGGCCTGCCGAGCAGAGCATGGTATGGGCTCTCCAAGTCTACCACCTCGAATTCGAGACTCTCAAGTCTGTGATTGTCCTTGGTACCAAACAGCACATCTACCCAGATCTTACCCATTGGGGAACAAGACACCCCGGGTACTATACCATGGAAGGTGCAACTGCTCTGCTGCAACTGATTCGGCGAATAACCCAACTTGACCATTGTGTCCCGATACATGATGTTTATAGCACTGCCATTGTCAATCAAGACTCGAGTGAATTTCACATTAATCTTGGTCCAACCAAAGTCGGATCCACCACCAGTGCGTAGTTTCCTGGGCTTGGCATAACCCTGGGATTATCAGCCCTGCTCCAAGTGATCTCCTGCTCGGACCAGTTCAGGTATTTTGGGACTGCTGGTGTGACTGCATTCACCTCCTTCGCCCTTCGCAGCTGACTTTTCTTGTCAGTTGGCTCGGTCACAAAAACCACATAACTTTGATGAGCTCCTTGTAATCATTTCCGGGGTATCCACCTTGCCGACTCGGACCAGCATTGTTGTTGTTGCCTCCCATATTTACCAGGTTAACCGGCTTTGTGGCTGCCGGCCTTGGAGCTCCTTCGTTCACCGGGGTTGCATTGGCTCCGGATAAAGGCGTATTTGGCCTGAAATTCGGTCTAGGAGCACCTCTCTGAGGTGGCCCTCTCTGACCTTCCGCCTGGATGCGATGATGCCAGCTACAATTCCGAGTTGAATGATTGGCCGGCTTGCGTGGGTCTGTTGTGTGATAACGGCAAGGCCCATCTATCATTGCCTCAAAAGTTAGAGGTGGACTCGGTCCATCCCACACTTTCTTTGCCCAGGCACCTTGATTCGGCCTCCAAGCTGGACCCTCATTTTTTGGTCTCTGGCTATCAGGATGATCCATATTTACTGCAGCAACCTGATCTGAACCGTATCTGTAATCCGGATCTCTCCTCTTATAACCGAACTCATGTCGGTCACTGGGCCTCAATGGTCCAGTTCGGTTGTTGACCGGTTGCCTCCTGCTTGTTCCCACCACATCCAACGCTGGCTGCGTCGGATCGCCAAGAGCATATGTATCTGCTATCCGGATCATTTCCGCCAGGGTCTTTGGCATATCCCTCTGGAGCTTCTGCCAAAGCGGGGTGCCATGTCGGCAACCCTGCGCAAACCAAGAAATGGCCTGCTCCTCCACGACACCTTCACAAGAATTGCGAATGTTGCTCCACCGAGTCAAAAATTCTCGGTCTGTCTCCCGCTCTTCCTGCCTGCACGCAGACAAGAGCTGAGGTCGGTTTGGCCTCTTGTAAGTGCTGGAGAAGTTGCTGTAAAACGCCTGCTCCAAATCCATCCAAGAGTTGATACTACCCTCTGGTAAGTTATTCAGCCAAATCCGGGCTGGCCCTTCCAACATATGCGGGAGATACCGGACCGCCCATCGGCGATTGCCCCCCGCAATGTGCACCGAGGATACATAGTCTATCAGCCAATCCTGCGGCTTAGTGCTGCCGTTATACGGCTTTGTGATTCGGCCAAGCTGAAACAACGGCACATTCGGCTCGTTCATGATCCGAGGCCCAAAGCATGGAGGACCTGGTGGGCCTTGCTCTTCCAGCTTCTCGGACTGGTAAATCCTATCCAACTGAGACGCTGATCATCCGGATCCAATGTCCGAGGTCCCAGCCTGGATGCAAGTGCATTATCATACGTTTGGTATCCGGCTCGCGCCATAGCCGAATTACCATCATCATAGCGGTAGCCCGCCTGGCCACCACCTTGCTGCTGCGCTTGCACCATTACTTGCTGCTCCTGCCGGGGTTGATTCTGCCCAGGAGGACGAGGTGGTTGACCTCGGCCAGCCGAATTACCCCTTCCGGCTCCCGGATTGCCTTGTCCGCCATTGTTTCTGCTCTGGCCACCTCTTCCTTGAGCAGCTAGCTGCTTGCCGGCATACTCAGCATCATAGGCCTGCAGCTGTTTGCTCTTGCCCGAATTCACGCTTTGGGCCCGGTCAGCTCCGACATGCGGGGATGACGCTTGCCCCTTGGATCTCTGGCTAACAGCCTTAGCCGACACTACTACCCGAGAACCACCAGCGTCCGGATTAGCTTCCGGTAAGCCTCATTCTGCCGGTTACACACATCAACCAGCTCATTGACCCTTTCTGCCTGCTTGCGCCAAGCATCCCCGGTTAATGTGGTCAACTCGGCTCGCGCTGCCGCTGCAGCCCTAAGATTCTTGGCCGGGGAGCTATACACCGGCTTGCCTGTACCCGATCTATGACTAGTAGCCTTACTCGAGCTCGATCTTGCGGCTCTAGCTAACTCGTCATTGAGGTCCTTACCCCTGTTACGCAAATCTGCTCTCTTGCGTGGGTGAGGCGCTACCGGAGTGAAACCATCGGTGATACCATTGGCAGCATTATATTCTCTCATGTCTCTATCAAATGCTTGCCTAGACTCTACCACTAACCGGGCTTCTCTTTGCAACCTCAGGCGCTCTGCCTCTAACTCAGCTATAGTGGACTCTACGTTTGCCCCAGGTGCCACTGGCCGAGATAACTTTTCCAGGACATCCTCTAAGGGAGCCTCCCTACTTGACATGCCAAGTGGGCCAACCGGATCCGGTTTCTCCTTTGGGAACTTCGCCGTCCGAGCCGGCTTGTCCACCGGATCGGTTGGCGTGACCAGTACCTCGGGCATGCTATTGCCGGCATCTCCTTTGCCTGCTCCAGCACTTGGTCCGGTCATCATCACCTCCACGCTACTCCCGGGGCGAGCGCTACGCCGTCCGAGAGCTGCGCGGAAAGAAGGAGGGTCCTCGGCCACGAGCACCTGCGCCGGGTACTCGCGGACAAGCTCGGTGGTGACGTAGGTGAGGAAGCTGCCGAACTGGATGAAGCATCCATCCACAGGGAGTGGCCCTCCCGCGAAGCAGCCGGCGTTGTCGCTGATGAAGGTGAACCCGCCGTAGTTGCAGACGAGCCCTGACAGCACGCGTACGCCGGAGCTGGTGACGGAACCCGTCCGGATGGAAACCCCAGCCAACGCCACTGCTTGCCCCACGGTGGGCGCCAACTGTCGTGGTGGTGTCACGGCAGATGCCATAGGATGGCTTAAGTTGGGGGCTCGCTAGGACGTTGGGGGATCCGGGGAGGGTGTGCGCGCTCAAGAAGCACGCATGAAGAACAACGAAGAACACGCAAGAACAACAAGAACGAGCAAAACCAAGAACAACCAAAGCACACCAAGATGTACCCTGCTTCGGGGCCCTCTTGTGGAGGTAACACCCCTACTGCAGCACTAGCCTACTCTCTTTATATCTCAATGATGACAAGTACAAAGTGCTCCTCGAGCTGTATGAAGCAACAATGGTGAGAGCTCTAGGAGGAAGATGGAGCAAGGGGGGAAATGAGGCTTCTTCTTCGTCGTCCCTCGCCCTGGAGGATGTGCTGGTCTATTTATACACTAACCGGATTACCATTCTGCCCCTGGCCGGAGATGACAATGGCATGGACAAGAGGAACAGGACAAGCTCTGGCTACTGTCACTCAGTCCAGCTCATCGTCAGTCCAACGGCAGGTCTATCTTTTCCTCTTTGAGCTTAAGCCAGCGTAGCCCACCGGAGCCTAGGCCACTGCCCTTTCCCGAAATAGCCGAGTCAGCGCCTAGGGCCTTGCGACCCGGAAAACCCGTGGCTCGACCTGGCTGTCTTCTGAGCCTCGGGCAGGAGACCTGCAGGACCCGTGAACTTACTGACATTACTTGGCCCTTGTGCATTATCCGACATTGCCCTGTGCCGGATCCTTCCTGACCAACCCGGCTAGGTTAAGCCGGATCCCTTCCTCTGATCCGGCTAGACTTTGTCTGATGCCTTTTGGCCTCTCCCTGCACTTTAGCATGATTGAGAGCCAACGACTCTCCCAAGTGATCCGGTCCAAGGGATCCGGCCCAAGTGATCCGGCTTGACCTTGATCCGGCCCACTCTTTACAACTCTTAATACCACCTCTTTGCCCTACCCGGGGGCAGCCCCCCGACACCTTTAAAGGAGTTGGTATATTTTAAGCAACCACCGGGGTTTGAGGACCCAAACTTTCCTAACCATGTCTACAAGCTTGATAAAGCGCTCTATGGTCTCAAACAAGCACCTTGTGCATGGTATGAGCACCTAAGAGAGCTATTGCTAGACCGTGGATTTGAAGTGGGGAAAATCGATCCCACCCTTTTCACAAAAAGGGTTAAAGGGGAGATTTTCATATGCCAACTATATGTGGATGATATTATCTTTGGCTCATCTAACCAAGCTTTTAATGATGAATTTTCAAAACTTATGACCGTTAGGTTTGAGATGTCTATGATGGGGGAGTTCAAGTTCTTTCTTGGTTTTGAGATCAAGCAATTGAATGAAGAGACTTTCATCTATCAAACCAAATATACCCAAGACACGCTCAAGAGATTCAAAATGCAAGATGCTAAGGAGAAACGCTTTCCTATGGACACCAAATGTCATCTACAACTTAACCCAAAGGGTATAGATGTCGATAAAAAAGAATACCGCTCCATGATTGATTCTTTGCTTTATCTTTGTGCATCTAGACCCGATATTGTGTTAAGTGTAGGGGTGTGTGCAAGGTATCAAGCCACTCCTAAAGAAAGCCACATGGTGGCGGTCAAAATGAATCCTTCAATATTTGATTTATACCCCAAGGTTTGGTTTGTGGTATCCAAAGGGCTCAACTTTCTCTCTTTGTGGGTACACGGACTCGGATTGGGCTGGTGATCTTGATGATAGGAAATCAACTTCCGGGGCATGCCAATTACTTGGTAGGTCCTTGGTGAGTTGGTCTTCTAAGAAGCAAAATTGTATATTTCTTTCCACCGCCGAAGCCGAGTATGTGGCGGCCGCTAGTGCATGCACTCAATTGTTATGGATGAGGCAAACTTTAAAGGAATACGGTGTCAATAGTGACAAAGTGCCTCTTTTGTGTGACAATGAAAGTGCTATCAAGATTGCCCACAGCCCGGTGCAACATTCAAGAACGAAGCATATTGAGATTCGTCATCATTTTATTCGAGATCATGTTGCCCGAGGAGATATTGAGCTAGGCTATATTCCCACAAAAGTCAACCTTGCCGATATATTCATGAAGCCTCTTGATGAAGCAAGATTCACTTATTTGAGGAATGAGCTAAATATCATGGATTAAAGGAGCTTGACTTGACTATCTTACATACACACCTATATCTTGACTATCTATTTGGTTTAGGTGTAGGCATGGACATAGGGGGAGTGCGGTCCTAACACATTGGACTATCCCTCCTCCCATTATGCCGACATTAAGAACTCATTTGCTTCTCTATATTCGTTCTATGAATTGTGAGCTTAAAATGACGAGTAGTGGTAGTGAACCCAAGATATATCTTCGCGGTGTCACGCCACATACACTCATACATGGTGGCCTAGGCCACCGCCCTCTTCTTTGTGAAGAGTTGATCTTATTGGATTTATTTGGGTATTTCTAGATCTTTAGTTTGTTTTTGGGAGAAACACTTGAAATTGGCTTTTATGTTTGCATCTTGCAATTTCCTAGTGTGTATCCCACCATCAGTGACAATGTTCTAAACCTATGCCTATCTTATCTAAAAACATGCTCCTCTTGCAACATACATGTCCTCCACTAAATCTGGCATTTTTGAGGCGTTGGGGCCGGAGACTCCGGGTTTCACACCGGAGACTCCGGTTTGACTGAAGTCTCCGCCCCAAACCACGGATACTTCGGCCTGTCCGGAGACTCCGGTGTGTTTGAGCCGGAGACTCCGGTCTCGGCTGTTTTGCTGGGCTCTAAAGAGGTCAGGGTGAGGAGTTACTCCATAATTCCTCACACACCCCCGACCCAAAACTCCTCCCAGCCGCCGCCTCCGCCCCAAGACGCCGCTCCGGTCGCCACTGGCCGCCGGAATTTGCCATGCCACCGGCTCTCCCACCTCCAAGCGCCGGGGATCTTCCTCCCCTCCGTTTGGATCTCGCCATGAAGGACAAGGGTACTCATCTCTCTTCTCTCTAGGGTTTCATCCTAGATTTAGTTTGTAGAGTAGTATTTGATGTACTTCATGGTGTAGAACCTCTAAGATGGCAATGTGCACTTGAGAAATTGTTGGTGACAAATTTCCCCTTAGATTTGACCTAGGTCAAAGTTTTCAGTCTCAGGGCCGGAGACTCCGGTCCTTCCAGACCGGAGACTCCGGTGTGGCCAGAATCTCCGCCCCCGAGACCGGAAACTTAGGTCTAGATCATATCTGAGTGAAATGTTCTTAAATAATTTTTTCTCTTTGACTTCCATGGACATGTATGCTCACCCCATGATACCTATCTACTCCGTCTTCACAGATAACAAGAGGTACTATGCATCATCATCTGACCCCACTATGAAGCCTTAGAAAAAGGGTCAAGGAAGATCCACCTGCAGGGCTTATATGGAGTATGATCCCGTGAATGATCGTCACGTGCAAAAGGACCGTGGTGCTGATGCTAGGGCAAAGAGAGAAGCTGCTGCTAGAAAAAGGGAAGAGGAGAAGATCTTGCAAAATGAATTGGCAAAGAAGGCTCGATATGACAATTGACCACTTTGTCGGGTATGGGCAAGAGTGAATTTCGCACCATGAGGGAGCAGCCCTTCTACTCCATGCCTCAAACATCCCAAGATTCACACTTTTGGAGGAAAGAACAAGAACTAGTTATGAAGGAGATTTATGAGAAGTTGTCCAAGAAGAATGTCGTTTGTGAGCATAAGGTGCTCAACCTCGATGCTTTGAACATGAAGACATACTTTCAAGAGGCCGTTTGGATTGTTAGGAAGATTGTGCTTGAGAAGCTAATTTCCACTCAACAAAACTTTGATATCAAGCTTGTGCAACAATTCTTTGCCACTCTTGTGCTTGGAGAAGATAAGAATGTTACCATGACTTGGATGACCGGCCCAAAACAGTGTAAATCCGACTTTGTGAGGTTTGGTGAGCTTTTGGAATATCCCTTCCGTGTGCCGTGACCGCCGTTGGCAAAAGAATGCATCATGAAGGTGTGTCCTATGACAAGCGCCGCTTGGCTCCTCTTTACTCAAATGCGGCGGATGTGGGCACCAATGTCAATCTCCTCCCCACATTCAACATCTTCCTCCGCATGGTTCGCTTTAGTCTTGCTCCTCAAGCCGGGAATGTGGATGCTATTCATGGAGGACTTGTCAACCTTCTCTTTCATGCTTATCAAGTTCAACAATTGGGTGTAGATTGCCAAGGAATGGAGATTGATGTCATGGACTTTATCAAGTGCGAGATCCATTGGGCTATGTGTGAGAAGAAAAATCCTGTGTATGCACCCTATGGATGAAGCTCATCCTCGATCAAGTGCCCACTCTCAACACCGCTCACTTCACCATCCACCCCAAGGACACTCTCCAACAGCTCCATAAGCATACCAAGCCTTCTTCCTCTCGTGTGCCTTTCCAATCTAGTGATGAGGAGGAAGCTTTTGAGGCCCCAATGCTTAGGAGAAGTAAGAATGCCGATCCACCCTCTCATTCTCGTGGTAAGGAGCTTGTGAACAAGGAAATCAAGAAGGTCTCTTGGTGGAAGAGAGCCATGATGTGTATGACTGTTGCCTTTCACAAGGAGCATCATGAAGCCTATGTTGAGAGGAACCACATGTTGCACAACCAAGGTTTGATTCTCAAGGAACTGCGCAAGAGCAATAATGGTGGGATCACTCCTCCCCACCAAGAGGATGAATCTGGGAATGAAATAGATTCATTTGAGTCCAAGACCACTATCTCCATTGGCCATCGGAACCAAGAGTATTTTCCTTGGGCTGATTATGATGATGTGACTTCCATGCCCTCCTCTTCTCGTCACACTGGCAAGGCTCCATTGGTTGAAAGTGATGAAGAAGAAGAATGTGATGATGAGGATGGTGAGGATGGTGATGCGGAAGACGAAGACGAAGAATCCGGGTGATCTTCTTGGGTTCGCATAGCATCGCTCTTTTCCCTTTTTGGCGTTTCGATGCCAAAGGGGGAGAAGTAGTTCTATTAGGTTTTCACCGTGGGATTTGCATGGGTCGGACACAAGCATGCTCGTTTTATTATTTCTTTGGAGCTTGTGTCCATTTCTCTTATGTTGTTGAACTTATTTGCTTTATATTCGTGTGAGACTATGTTGTTTTTATGTGTTGTGAGACATATGGTATTTGGATCTATCTATGTTTGAGACTACTCTATATTGTGCGTTGATATTATTTCTACATTCTTATGCACAAGGTATGATTACTACATCGAAGTCTCAACTTGTCTTTTGATGATGCAAATTTATCTTGTTTCCATATTACTTGTGCAGTTGCTCCCATCCTATGTGTTGTGCATTTGTATTCCAATGCAAACTACTTATATGCGCACATTTAGGGGGAGCACTTTTTTTGGAAACATATCAATATTGGTTGAATCTTTATTGCAAATCCTAGTGTTGTCATCTAACACCAAAAAGGGGGAGATTGAAAGAACATTTTATGTTTCCCTTATTGTTTTGTGTGTTAGGCAACAAAACTAGTGATACTCTAATATGTTGTCAAGTGTTGCAGAAGTCAATTGATAAATTTACAGATTGCATCGAAACATCGAGAAGGAAAAGTTAAGCATTTGTTGCTGGATTCTCCAGGCCGGAGTCTGCGGACTCAGGTCACTGGAGTTTCCGGCCTCACTCCGGCCCAGCCGATTTCCTTCGAAGACTCAAGGGCGGAGCGCTACTACGTAGGTGTCCGGAGTAACACCGGAGTGTTACCGGAGTCTCCGGCCCCATCCGGAGTTTCCAGTCCAAGGACATGAAGTTTCCGGTCCCGCTCAAGCGATGCTCAAGGCGGAGCGCTACTGCACTCCTGTCCGGAGCAAGACCGGATTGTCTACGGAGTCTCCGGCCCAGACCGGAGTCTCCGGTCACTCAGACCGGAGTCTCCGGTGTAAAGTGGTTGCAACGGCTACTTTTCTGGGAGGGGTATAAATACCCCTCCACCTACCTCCAGCCAGCTAGTTCGTCCAGAATTCATTGCCCCCCATTGTTGCAAGCTCAAAGCTCATAGATCTCCCAATCCCTCCACCCAAACTCGATCATACTTGGAAGATTGAAGGAGAAGGCCCGGATCTACAACTTCACCGAAGCGTTCTTCATTTCCCCCTCATTCACTTGTGAGATTTGAGCCTAGGGTTTCCATTAGGAAAACCTAGGCACCTTGTTGTACTTACTTATTTGCTACTTTTGTGTAGCAGATTGGTGGTGCTTGGGAGCTCCCAATCCAGTTGTGGGTTGTGTTCCAAGCTTGTTGTAACGGCTCCGGATTCCGCCTTGAAGGATTCCGATAGTGGAAGGTGAACCGAGCTTTTGGGCGAGATTCATCGGAGAATAGGGTGAGGCCATTTGTGGCGCTTGAGTTTGAAACTCACACCCCTCCAACGAGACGTACTCCCCTAAAAAGGAGTAACTCGGGAATACATCCTTGTCTCCGCGTACTTCCCGTTCGGTTACTCCTTACTCTTTAGTTATTACTTGTATCTTATCTTGTTTAGGGTTAACTTGTCATATAGGTAAATTCACTGTAGTTGCATATCTAGAGAATTTACCTTTGTATCTAGCCTTAATCGAAAAAGAATTAAAATTTGGAGTAGCACCTATTCACCCCCCCCCCCCTCTAGGTGCCCATACGATCCTTCCAGTAGCAGTTCGAGCAGGACACGAGGTGAGTTATATGGTCCCTTTTAATTTTTGTTTAATTCATCTTTTGTATATAGTTTTTCAATATCTCATTCAGCCTTATCAGTCATATCTTCTATAGAAAGCATGAATGTGATATCTAAAAGCATAAGAGAAAAGAGAAACGATTTAATTCAATCTCAAGTGTCATCCAGTAATCATAAGCGTCCTCTGGTAATCAGTCTGTTGATTCTAGCTTCTACCCTTTCACTTGATATTATTTCTTATAGTGATCCTAGATGTGGTCAAACGGAGACAAATGAATGTTGAGGTAGAGGAAGATCCTATTGATGCAAACTTGAATACTTCACATGTTGTGGATGTCGATGATTCTTTTCTACCTGATATATTTGGTCCAAGATATTGAGATTCTCTTGATCCTAAATGGACATGATAGCACAAAAGGGTGTAAGTAGATACTTATCAATTCAGAAAGGTTCTAAATATATATATTCTAGCAGGTTTTTCTACACTATTCTATAATAGATTACTATCAAATGGAAAGCATTATACTAGGGATTGACTTGTCCATCTTATATTTACTAATTGGAGGCACCATTAAAGCCTCCACGTTAATCCACATCATCAAAATTATTTTAAGCAATTAGATATTGGTTTTACGGTTAGGATCAATCATCCAAAAAAAGTTACGTTGAAAGTTACATAGAACGTGCCAAATAATGTAGCACGATACTTTAGCATGGTGATATTTACTAATTGGAGGCACCATTAAAGCCTCCACGTTAATCCACATCATCAAAATTATTTTAAGCAGTTAGATATTGGTTTACGTAGAAAGTTACGTAGAACGTGCCAAATAATGTAGCACGATACTTTAGCATCGTGACATACATGCAATTCAAAGGAAAAAAAAACAACGAGACGGTTACTATCTGGAGTCTTGAATTTAAACGTTATGAAAAGATCTTAGGCTTTTAGATATTGCATCTGCCGGTAGCATTAGCATATCGCACATGCATGCAAAAGCAAAACGAAAAAGGAGACCGTTCCGATCTGGAGTCCCGATCGACTTTAGACGCTATTCGTCCCGATTTGCATAATAGATCGAGCTTCCTTTAGCTGGAGAAAAGAAAATTTAATCAACTCAGCTCTAGCCTTTGCAGTTTGCATGCGCCTGCTCATGCAGATTCCAGTGGCGAGGTGATGCGCATGCACGGACACAACGAAGGCAAAGGCAGAATGGCTGCAGCCATGGGTGGATATTGCTGATCAGTCTCCAGTGGCTGAACATATTACAGTTTAAGCAGGTAGCTCAATGAAACTAGATCGTAAATCCATTAAACAGTGGCCAATTTATGTTTTCTTGATCAAATAATATGACAGACTGATTGTTATTACGGCATCTGCTTATTCTCTACCGCAGTCAGCCGGCGATCGGAAACAACAATCTCGCAGGTGCACGGATGACACAGGTTAACCAATGGTGTCAGCATGCATCGCGAGTATTCCATCCGTCCTGGAGCTGATCGAATACAAAGGTAGTACGATCCAATCTAGCATGTCCAGCTCTCCTCATCGTGTTCCTATCCAACTGCTGAATCTTATTTGAAGTTCTGATCACACCGCAATGAGCAACCCAACATGCGTATTCCAGTACAGATTTATCCACGATGGTTTTGTTATAAGAGCAGGATGTGCACAGGCTCTTACAACCAGATCGGGTGTCAGCCACCATCAGTGAGGCTGTCGCTAGGAAAATTGTGGCGGACGATGCAGTAGTTCCTGATGTCGTCCAGCTTTTCACGCTCACTCACCAGGCAACAAAGTATGTATCCTTAAATTCTCTGCTCTAGATATATCTTTACCTGCACATTGGTGAATCTAGAAGCTATTCTGGTACTAGATATGTACGGATGTACCCTGTGTTTCACGTCCTGATTAAGTGGATGTAGGATGGCATATTAATCACGTTTCCTCGCTCTCCGGTTAAGCATACATGTATTGTTCTGATTGCTTCGGTTTTCCAATAGTAAATGCATTGGGATCAACTAGCTATCACAGCCGTACCTTAGGAGGCAATTAAATTTATTTGGTCTTACTTATTACTAGCGGTCTATATAATTCACATGGCCTCAGTGGCTCATTTAAACTTCCCAATGTCATGCATTTGAATAGCTGTCTAAATAACACTGCCTTTTGCTTTATACTTTTGGTTTGCATCCACCAGTCTAATTATATTAGGGATGTGTTCACCGGTGACTTATCTGTCCGGCCAGAGAGCAGATGTTGCAATATTGGATAAATGATCTAATATGCACATTTGTAGTCTCAAGCATGAAAGAAAAATATGGTGCGTGTCATTGTATTTCTTAAATTCATATACCCTCTCTTCTTTCCACATCGATTTGTGCTGAATGTGTGGTATGCTAGATTATATATGTGCCCAGTCACTCCAGACTTTGACTATTGCTTGAGTGGTTCCAGGATATCATGAAAAGTAGGCAATATTGGTAAACTTCAGTTACTAACCTTAGTAAGGTAAATATTTTTCTATAATCATAATCCTCATTTTTTTCCACGTACAAAATATCTTAATACTTCCTATTTATATTTCCGAAATCGCTAACCCGTGCAGGCGCTTTAAAGAACTATCCTCACCATCAACGACTTGGGTTGCGGGCGTGATCAAAACATATCACTGCTTTCAAGAACTATGCACGCTATTTATCCAGTTCAAATCATTCGCCGATCAATATCTCCTCCTAATTTTCTATTGTACCGCAATGCGCTCTACGTATTTGACGAATTGTTAACTTACTAAATTTTCAGCAGTAGTGACACATGCATTGAGAGTAATCTGAATGATTCTGAAGTTTAAAGTTCAATCTGATGTTCTTAAGGTGCGTTGTTTCTACTACATGTGTGCATGCAGGCAAGTAGCTACACGGTTATGGTCCTAAGTCACATGTTCTTTAGAGAAACCAATTTTTAACACAAACCGAGGCGAACAAGACGACATTCAGGATATATTTGTGTTAAACTCTTTCTGTATTGCTCACTGGATATTTCTTTGTTAGTGCATATCGGTAGTTTTCGAGAAGAAGATACTGCACCTCATACTTCGTTATTATTCATAATCAGAAAAATGAAGTAAACATTGATAACTCTATGGACTTAGTAATTCCTATATGTCAATTAACTCCCTAGATCCATTTTCACGTTATCCTTAGTATCACTTAGAACTCATTTACCATTCTATTCAGTTAAAGTTCGTTTTGATTTTGTTCAGTCGACCGCACAAAATCTTTGTTGTTCATTTTCTTTTGAGAAGATGTTTGATTAATCAAATGTGGCCATAAAATTACTTGATAAATTGCTTCCTTGCTTATCCAAAAATAATTCTTATTTAGTTTTGGATTAAATTGTGAAATCATTATGTCTTTCTAGATGATCACAAGTTCGTTTGTGAGCATATTGGTAGACTACAAGCCTACTAACGACTTAAGCAGCAGGGAATGAATATACTAAATCCACTATTACTTGATATTCTTTATTTGCTTAATTTTAGTGGCAGCATGAATTGCACATTACAGTCCTCATTGGTGCTAAAATAAAATGCAACCCGCTATCTCTCTATTAACCATATCCCTCAGTACAGGTGAAACTTGATATGTTTCCTGATCCTCTAATTTCTTTAGATGATGCTCCTACTATTTTTGGAAACTTCATGGACCAAGAAGGAACGCGGTTGATGCGTGATTAAGTATTTCCAGGAATGGTGGAGGAATCATTGGCAGGCAATGAGCATGACGGCGCTAGGAGCGTTAGAAAGGAGCAATGTTTCAATGCTTCGAGAGGAAGGGACAAACGTAAATGGATTTTACTTGACAGATCATATCTTCCACATCAATTCCGATTGCATCTCTATTGAATTTACATATGATACTTCAAAAAAAAATTCCTAATTAATGAGATATCTTTACAGTTATTTTATATATCACTATATTTAATTAATTTATATTTTCTGAACTTTGTGTTTTTCAGCAAGTGGTGAATAATTGATTTGTGAGGTCTGGAGAACATCAGGTCTGTACTTTTATCCATCATTTACTTAAGATCAAACGATCGACACATCTTATTTAAATGCTTCTTAACTTCTATCTGATATTGATTCTACATTGTATTTATCCCAGCCAAGGATAATTATATTTAGTTAGAGGGGATAATGTCCAGGTGCTTCCACCACTCTATTTATCTAAATACATTATATTTTCAGGTCTCTGTATGGTTCTGCCATCCTATCATGAGATGTTCTCCCACATCTGTTCATGTAATTAATCTTGCACATTATAGGTCAATTTGACGTTCTTAGCCCTTCTGTTTGGGAGCACAAAATTAAGACAAGTTTACCTCAAAATGATATTTTACTAGGTGCAGATTTAATAGCCACACTGAAATGGAAAATTTCCACTTGGATTTGCTTTCTTAGAAGCTTCATTCAGTTATATTATTTTGAATTACGTAATATTATCTTATCTATTTGCATGAAGTTGCAATTCAGATAAAAAGGATCTCAGCATACCATTCAAAAGTTCATTTCAGTGACATTTTCACCAATATACGAATTTGAGTGCAGTGAATAATTGCATATATTTTACGATTTCTTACCTATTCTGTCAAAAAAATCTCAGCTAGATGTCTGGGCAACATTGTCATATATGAATCCTATGGTTTTGGTCGAATTGATTTGATGCTCTGGAATGATCAACACTGGCAATATTGTTTTTCCATGCCCTGTTATATTGTGCACCCAGCATTTTGCTGCTGCACCCTCAATGTCACTCCCTCGGAATATGAGATATCAGGACATGCTTTTTAAAACAGAATCTATTAACCTCAGATATTAAATGTGGATATAGGTATATCAGGATCATTTCTTGACCACATATGTCACTGCATTCTTAAGGTAATGCTATAATGTGAACTGATGTTAGTTTCAGATTTGGTATAAGTGTATTTTAAAATGATGCTTTTAGTAGTGATGCAACCAATTTGCAATTGTAGTTCAAGCAATAACATTATTTAAATTTACTAAAAAAACTATACAACTATTGTTCATGCAAATATTTCTTCTATAGTTTGATTAACCAAAATTTAAATAAAAGTCATCAAAAGCATTTCAAATAGAAGTAAACAAACTAGCCCGTGCAAGTGCACGGGTTGACGACTAGTTCTAAGAATCACGATAGAATCTTTTGTTTTGAATCTAAATTATCTACAAAAGGGCACCGAACAAGTCAGTTCGAAAATAAGGGCGGTCAACCATTAATAACCGCCTCTGAATCTCTGAAGTATGAACTTTGTTATTATTTCGTCAGATTGCTGTTTGTAAATTATAGCATGTAGAAATGAGCTCGATTAGTCGATTAGTATTGTTTGGCTTTAATTTTATGACGACTTGATCATGCAGCATGCTGGAGATAGTTCTTGTGATCGTGTGCCTCGATCTTGTCCTATGGGGGAAGAAAGAGGAAGCAGCAGCTGCTGTCGTCACGGCGGCACAGGCTTAGAATGAGAAAACATGAAGAGGGACAGACCAAGAGCTCTTCGTGATACAGGATGAGGGTGCAATGCCAAGTCCATGCATTTCCTTCAAAACTTTAAACTGCATTTATGATTAATACTTACTAGCATCACGAATCTCTATCTGTTCCCTTGCATAGATGGAGTAGCATAAAAATAAATACTCTTTTTTTTTTGCCTATTTAGCATTTTACAATTGAAGTTCTATTGGTAGTGCTTACAATAAGTGGCCCGGAAAAAATTCTAGACCAAATCCTCCCTCCATTGAAATATGCGTAGTAGCTAATATTTCTACGTGTGCTGAAGATTAACGCTTGGGTGACTTCTTTTATTTGTTTCATGCCCCATGTCTAAGGCCGGACATAATTTCTTGTGGCAATATTTGACACTGGTTGAACTTGGCTGATCAAATTGGCTGATTGTTATGTTTTAGTTTATTTCTTCTTATCCTCACATCTGAAACCCTTTTTTATGTTTGCATTGGCATGAATGTGTTCTTCATGTGTCGCCGTCCTTTCATAAGGGGACTCGATCCTGTACTCCTCCCTAATGTAACCTACCACTGCGGCTTAATTACACAGACCCTTTGCGGAGAGAAAGAGCCCACCGGCCACCATGGTCCTCATACAAGTAATTAAATATACTCCAAGTCAAATTAATAATCCCGGTTACACTTCAGGTTCTGTATTATCTACTACTACTTATCTTTTGACAAGTGGATGAATAGGCGAGCAGCCAACTGAAGGTGTGTATTCCGTGCAAATATTTATGTTTAGCTGCCTATACTGTGGGTGTTTGCTTGTGCAACTGCGGGCCTTTTTCCTTTTACACACTAGTCGTCAACCCGTGCACTTGCACGGGCTAGTTTGTTTACTTCTATTTGAAATGCTTTTGACGACTTTTATTTAAATTTTGGTTAATCAAACTATAGAAGAAATATTTGCATGAACAATATTTGTATAGTTTTTTTTAGTAAATTTAAATAATGTTATTGCTTGAACTACAATTGCAAATTGGTTGCATCACTACTAAAAGCATCATTTTAAAATACACTTATACCAAATCTGAAACTAACATCAGTTCACATTATAGCATTACCTTAAGAATGCATTGACATATGTGGTCAAGAAATGATCCTGATATACCTATATCCACATTTAATATCTGAGGTTAATAGATTCGGTTTTAAAAAGCATGTCCTGATATCTCATATTCCAAGGGAGTGACATTGAGGGTGCAGCAGCAAAATGCTGGGTGCACAATATAACAGGGCATGGAAAAACAATATTGCCAGTGTTGATCATTCCAGAACATCAAATCAATTCGACCAAAACCATAGGATTCATATATGACAATGTTGCCCAGACATCTAGCTGAGATTTTTTTGACAGAATAGGTAAGAAATCGTAAAATATATGCAATTATTCACTGCACTCAAATTCGTATATTGGTGAAAATGTCACTGAAATGAACTTTTGAATGGTATGCTGAGATCCTTTTTATCTGAATTGCAACTTCATGCAAATAGATAAGATAATATTACGTCATTCAAAATAATATAACCGAATGGAGCTTCTAAGAAAGCAAATCCAAGTGGAAATTTTCCATTTCAGTGTGGCTATTAAATCTGCACCTAGTAAAATATCATTTTGAGGTAAACTTGTCTTAATTTTGTGCTCCCAAACAGAAGGGCTAAGAACGTCAAATTGACCTATAATGTGCAAGATTAATTACATGAACAGATGTGGGAGAACATCTCATGATAGGATGGCAGAACCATACAGAGACCTGAAAATATAATGTATTTAGATAAATAGAGTGGTGGAAGCACCTGGACATTATCCCCTCTAACTAAATATAATTATCCTTGGCTGGGATAAATACAATGTAGAATCAATATCAGATAGAAGTTAAGAAGCATTTAAATAAGATGTGTCGATCGTTTGATCTTAAGTAAATGATGGATAAAAGTACAGACCTGATGTTCTCCAGACCTCACAAATCAATTATTCACCACTTGCTGAAAAACACAAAGTTCAGAAAAATATAAATTAATTAAATATAGTGATATATAAAATAACTGCAAAGATATCTAATTAAGAAAATTTTGTGAAGTATCATATGTAAATTCAATAGAGATGCAATCGGAATTGATGTGGAAGATATGATCTGTCAAGTAAAATCCATTTACGTTTGTCCCTTCCTCTCGAAGCATTGAAACATTGCTCCTTTCTAACGCTCCTAGCGCCGTCATGCTCATTGCCTGCCAAGGATTCCTCCACCATTCCTGGAAATACTTAATCACGCATCAACCGCGTTCCTTCTTGGTCCATGAAGTTTCCAAAAATAGTAGGAGCATCATCTAAAGAAATTAGAGGATCAGGAAACATATCAAGTTTCACCTGTACTGAGGGATATGGTTAATAGAGAGATAGCGGGTTGCATTTTATTTTAGCACCAATGAGGACTGTAATGTGCAATTCATGCTGCCACTAAAATTAAGCAAATAAAGAATATCAAGTAATAGTGGATTTAGTATATTCATTCCTTGCTGCTTAAGTCGTTAGTAGGCTTGTAGTCTACCAATATGCTCACAAACGAACTTGTGATCATCTAGAAAGACATAATGATTTCACAATTTAATCCAAAACTAAATAAGAATTATTTTTGGATAAGCAAGGAAGCAATTTATCAAGTAATTTTATGGCCACATTTGATTAATCAAAGATCTTCTCAAAAGAAAATGAACAACAAAGATTTTGTGCGGTCGACTGAACAAAATCAAAACGAACTTTAACTGAATTGAATGGTAAATGAGTTCTAAGTGATACTAAGGATAACGTGAAAATGGATCTAGGGAGTTAATTGACATATAGGAATTACTAAGTCCATAGAGTTATCAATGTTTACTTCATTTTTCTGATTATGAATAATAACGAAGTATGAGGTGCAGTATCTTCTTCTCGAAAACTACGGATATGCACTAACAAAGAAATATCCAGTGAGCAATACAGAAAGAGTTTAACACAAATATATCCTGAATGTTGTCTTGTTCGCCTCTGTCTGTGTTAAAAATTGGTTTCTCTAAAGAACATGTGACTTAGGACCATAACCGTGTAGCTACTTGCCTGCATGCACACATGTAGTAGAAACAACGCACCTTAAGAACATCAGATTGAACTTTAAACTTGAGAATCATTCAGATTACTCTCAATGCATGTGTCACTACTGCTGAAAATTTAGTAAGTTAACAATTCGTCAAATACGTAGAGCGCATTGCGGTACAATAGAAAATTAGGAGGAGATATTGATCGGCGAATGATTTGAACTGGATAAATAGCGTGCATAGTTCTTGAAAGCAGTGATATGTTTTGATCACGCCCGCAACCCAAGTCGTTGATGGTGAGGATAGTTCTTTAAAGCGCCTGCACGGGTTAGCGATTTCGGAAATATAAATAGGAAGTATTAAGATATTTTGTACGTGGAAAAAAATGAGGATTATGATTATAGAAAAATATTTACCTTACTAAGGTTAGTAACAGAAGTTTACCAATATTGCCTACTTTTCATGATATCCTGGAACCACTCAAGCAATAGTCAAAGTCTGGAGTGACTGGGCACATATATAATCTAGCATACCACACATTCAGCACAAATCGATGTGGAAAGAAGAGAGGGTATATGAATTTAAGAAATACAATGACACGCACCATATTTTTCTTTCATGCTTGAGATTACAAATGTGCATATTAGATCATTTATCCAATATTGCAACATCTGCTCTCGGCCGGACAGATAAGTCACCGGTGAACACATCCCTAATATAATTAGACTGGTGGATGCAAACCAAAAGTATAAGGCAAAAGGCAGTGTTATTTAGACAGCTATTCAAATGCATGACATTGGGAAGTTTAAATGAGCCACTGAGGCCATGTGAATTATATAGACCGCTAGTAATAAGTAAGACCAAATAAATTTAATTGCCTCCTAAGGTACGGCTGTGATAGCTAGTTGATCCCAACGCATTTACTATTGGAAAACCGAAGCAATCAGAACAATACATGTATGCTTAACCGGAGAGCGAGGAAACGTGATTAATATGCCATCCTACATCCACTTAATCAGGACGTGAAACACAGGGTACATCCGTACATATCTAGTACCAGAATAGCTTCTAGATTCACCAATGTGCAGGTAAAGATATATCTAGAGCAGAGAATTTAAGGATACATATACATACTTTGTTGCCTGGTGAGTGAGCGTGAAAAGCTGGACGACATCAGGAACTACTGCATCGTCCGCCACAATTTTCCTAGCGACAGCCTCACAGATGGTGGCTGACACCCGATCTGGTTGTAAGAGCCTGTGCACATCCTGCTCTTATAACAAAACCATCGTGGATAAATCTGTACTGGAATACGCATGTTGGGTTGTTCATTGCGGTGTGATAAGAACTTCAAATAAGATTCAGCAGTTGGATAGGAACACGATGAGGAGAGCTGGACATGCTAGATTGGATCGTACTACCTTTGTATTCGATCAGCTCCAGGACGGATGGAATACTCGCGATGCATGCTGACACCATTGGTTAACCTGTGTCATCCGTGCACCTGCGAGATTGTTGTTTCCGATCGCCGGCTGACTGCGGTAGAGAATAAGCAGATGCCGTAATAACAATCAGGCTGTCATATTATTTGATCAAGAAAACATAAATTGGCCACTGTTTAATGGATTTACGATCTAGTTTCATTGAGCTACCTGCTTAAACTGTATAATATGTTCAGCCACTGGAGACAATGGCGGAACCAGGGGGTGGCAAGCAGGTGCCGTGGACCCCCCCCCCCCCCCCCCCCCATGCATGGTTACATCAAGCAATTTTTTATGCATATAAGCCAAGATTAGGTATGATTTTGGAGAAAATTGTATGTTTGGCCCCCTCTAACAAAAGATTAGCATGTTTAGCCCCCCTTAATACTCAATCCTGGTTCCGCCCCTGACTGGAGACTGATCTGCATGAGCAGGCGCATGCAAACTGCAAAGGCTAGAGCTGAGTTGATTAAATTTTCTTTTCTCCAGCTAAAGGAAGCTCGATCTATTATGCAAATCGGGACGAATAGCGTCCAAAGTCGATCGGACTCCAGATCGGAACGGTTTCCTTTTTCGTTTTGCTTTTGCATGCATGTGCGATATGCTAATGCTACCGGCAGATGCAATATCTAAAAGCCTAAGATCTTTTCATAACGTTTAAATTCAAGACTCCAGATAGTAACCGTCTCGTTGTTTTTTTTCCTTTGAATTGCATGTATGTCACGATGCTAAAGTATCGTGCTACATTATTTGGCACGTTCTACGTAACTTTCTACGTAACTTTTTTTGGACGATTGATCCTAACCGTAAAACCAATATCTAACTGCTTAAAATAATTTTGATGATGTGGATTAACGTGGAGGCTTTAATGGTGCCTCCAATTAGTAAATATAAGATTCTGATGTTGGTATTTACAGGAAAATGATTATGCATAAGTTAATTTTATGATTAATAACAAGCCAATGTTTTTCTCTGCGCATGTGATACATATATGGATTAATCTTCAGTTTGTCGCACAACAAAGCAGATTCTTCGGTTCAACATATATGGATTAATCCTCATCTTGTGGACTGGGCAATCTCGTCCTATGATGAGATGTGGAATGACCGCACAAACTAGGTAGTCTCGGAGTGGAGAGGGCACAAGTTGTTTAGTTCTCAAACATTCCCTTTTAAGACAACCGGATGCCATCACTTTCTTGTTTTCGTGGAGTGATTATAAGAATGCGAACATGTTATTTGTGACTGTCTTGTAATTGTACTCTAAAAAAACTTGCATCGTAATTGTATCCTTGTAGTAGTAATTGGGTCTAGCTGTTGGTATGCTCTAGATTTTTGTTTGAATTGTTTGTAGTCAGCAATTGGTTCAGCAGTTGTTTCCACATGTACTAACGTTGTATGACCCGTGATGAAGTGTAACTCAAATTTCAGAAAAATGTATATCTGCATTGATGAAATAAGACAACGATTGATATCTTTGTATTTATGTGGCAACGCACAGGTATTCAGCTAGTATATCTTAGAAGAAGACTAAAAGAGCACGAGACAAGTGATGATCATGTGAGGATTGTGCTTATACTATGTAATTCTTTATGATGATCATGGGAGGTCATCGATGAAAGGGGAGAACATTATGCTGCGGACGATGAACTACATATGTGATCTATCTCCATGTAATTAAATAGTTGTATTCTCGCAAGAGATCGAATATTAATTATATATGCATCAACGTGTACTGTGTATATAGTAGAGCGTATAATATGCGTACGGAAACGATGGAGAGCACGTCGGCGATGCGAAGAAGGGGGAGACGACGGAGGCACCGGCGAGAGGGAGAGGGGGCACCGGCGAGAGGGAGAGGGGGCACCGGCGAGAGGGAGACCCTAAACCCTAAATACAAAAAAAACACTCATTGGTCCCGGTTCGTAACACGAACCGGGACCAATGAGTCTCCCCCCACTCCTAGGCAGAACTGGCCACGTGGATCCCCATTGGTCCCGGTTCGTGGCTGAACCGGGACCAGCATTCGTCCCGATTGGCTAGTCCCGGTTCGGGAACCGGGACGGATGGCCCAACCGAACCGGGACCATAGGCCAGTTTTTACTAGTGGAGGTATGAGGACTAGAAAAGTGTGAATATGAGTATATAAATTTTGCAGCGTGATTGACATTTTAAGGTAGACATGTACACTGAAACTCATAAGATGGACGTATGTCTAGGAGGATGAATATATGTTTCAGTGCACGGATGAGAGTACAGGAGATGAAGAGATTATTTTTCAAGCAAGCACGAGTTTAGTTGAAAAACATGCTTGAAAATAATCACTTGAAGTTCAATACATATACTCTCTGAACATTCACTTGAGGACAGGCGGACTTCAAGTAACTGTTCAGCACTCTACTCTACAGGTTGGCACATAAATAAACATTATTACATAAATATACCTGAAGAAACATGCTGATACAGAGTATGTAGAAATACACATGCCATGGAAATAATAATAACAGAGTGTGTGTCAAATGAGCATATAGTGGTTGAGAAAAGATGAAATCAACAAGGATCACAGAGTTGTAAACCCAATCATAAAGAATTACATAGTATAAGCACAAATTGATAAGGGAAACACGTGCATGGAAAAGTAAGAGTTAGAACGAAGACACCTGATATGTCTCAAGCGCGGCATCGTCGGATAGCAGAGAGGAAGAGCACCGCGTTGTGGGGAGGCCGACGCCTTTCTCTGAGCAGGGGCATAAAAGTGTGAACTCCGTGTTAATTTATCATAGTTTGTGGGTTAAAATGCAAATAAAGCTCATGCACGACGTGCCATACTGACCATCATGACCGCATGTCTCAGTTTAATAGTATAGATAGATTAATTAGTCTAATTGGTGTATTAATATATATGTAATGAAGCCAAACTGTATCTGTGAGGCCAGGGAGAATGTCGACTTGCCGACAACCTGCTTTAGGTAGACAGAAGTTGAAGCCGCGACCAACTCCTTGCACGTGTGGATCCGAGTGAGTTTATTCACTTCGAAAATGAGTAAAGTGTATAGAAGAAGACTACAAATTTGGCGGTGTATGGTGCTTCTGAAAGAACACATTGGAGTCCATATCTTGTGATTAGATAAATAAGTGAGGAGGCAGAAACTACATACAAATTCAAGTTGTAGAATTGAACAACAAATAATAACCCGAGTAATCGCGAAGGTGGTGACTTCTATTTAGCTGCTGATTAAGACGTGGACAAAGAATTTCGATGGATATGACTTGCACTAAGCCCAAACAGAATGTGACTAGGCTAATAGCAACGACCGTGGTAAGCAGGGATGATGGCGGAGCTTTGTGCATGTCAGGGGGCATTGCCCCCCCCCCCCCCCCCCCCCCCCCCCCTCTTTCCTCCTCCCCCGCGGATTTGCATATACATGAAGATTTTTTGAGAGATCTTAGATTAGTTGGTTTTGTGTGTGTGTTTCACCCTCCTACCCCGAACTCAAATATCATATTTAGCCCCAGTGAATTCTGGCAAGCTTCACCACTGATTAGTGGGCAGAATGCAGAGGCAAATGCCAAGGCTTGTGCATGTTGTAAACAGTCCAAGGAGCAGGAGAAGAACTTTTCATGTAGTTGATTATGAGGAATGGAGTAAATTGCAAAAAACACACCACATTTTAGGCTAGGGTTTCAAAAAAACCACCAACATACGATTTTTTAATAACAATCACTAATCAGTAACAATGTAACAAACAACACTAATAAAAATTTATGCACGCTAAGTGAGTTCTGACCGGTGGGCCCGATGTTAGGCCTACATGGATCATCTGTAGAAACCCATGTAATTAAATTTATAATATATGAAGGTCTTTTTGCAAAATAGATGAGCCACCTAGGCTTGACATCGGGGTCCACTGGTTAGAAACTCGCTTAGCGCTTTGTTACACTGTTAATGTATAGTGATTGTTATTTGAAAAAAACACATCTTTGTGATTTTTTTGAAACTTTAACCCAAAATCAGAGAACGTTGATTGACTGATAACCTGCTTGATCACATTTAGGTAGAGATAAATCGGAGCCACGATCAGCTTGCTGCATGTGCGGATCCGGGTGAGTTTATTCATTTAAAAAACAAATAAAGTGGTTAGAAGAAGACCACATATTAGGCAGCATATGGTGGTGCTGAAAGAACCTATTGTACTCCATATCTGGTGGTTGGATAACTAAGTGAGGAGGCATAAATTACATGTCCGACGAGTTTTTAACGAGCATTTCATCAATACATCATCTGAATCCAACGACTCTCCCAACGATAATAGTGTTGTTTTGGTGGCTGAAGCGGTTCCAACCATGACCATAATGCGAAGTAGCGTCCCAAGTTCAATTGCTCGGTAAAAGAACATGAAACGGTTGATTGTAAAAGAGAATATGGCCATGTCCAACTCTACAACGACTATTTCCAGATTTTTGGCCGTTGTACTATGCATATATATTTCCGGTGAAGCTTCCAAATGTCAAGGCATATGTTCATGTGTATGTTGCAGCGAGTGAGGCCTCATGATGATTACTTCAAACTGAATAAAGATGTTGTTGGTAATTTTGGCTTTTCTTCTTATCAAAAGATGTGTGGATGCGCATGAGCGAGTCTCCACATGTTTTGAAGCAATGGTGTTCGGCCAAAGAATACTTGAGAGAACAAACGTTTCGGATACAACCCGATTGTTGCCGATTAATGATTCGAAAGAGTTTTTTGAAATGGTAGGAAGTATAGACCTGCATGCATTGGATTGAAGAAAGTTCTATTTTCTTGGCAGGGTCATATGTTAGAGAGATCATACTTTGAATATATGGCATCAAAAGAAATCTGTATTTTGGCACTCTTTTTTCGCATGACAGGTTCTCACAATAAAATCAACGTGTTTCAACGATCTCCGGTGTTCTCAGTACTGGTGTAATGCAATTTTCAGATGTTAGCTATGAGATTAATGGCCACCAATATAATAAGAGAACTATCCAGTGGTCTACTTTTGTTCTACGCTCCCCAAGGTAACAAAAGATATACCTTTTCTAAAAGACTAGGGAGTGGCAAGAAGGATATGGAGAGCGCATTTGGTACACAATCTCGTTTGGCTATTGTTCGACACATTACTAGATCATGTAAGGTGAAAACACTGTGAAGGGGAGGGTGATAACTGTTTGTTTGATCACGCAGACCATATATAATTTTGGAGGATGGGCATGAATGAAAAGATTAGTTACGCGTTCCTAGTCGTAACTAGTCTTACTCACCGGCAGTACGTCCTTCTCGCCGGCCCCATCTCACAACTACACGCCGTGTCTGCCTCGTCCTCGCTTGCACGCAAGGTGCTGGGTCATTTGACATAACTTGTTCGTCGGAAATTTTCACGTCAAAATTTGTTCCGATGACACCCGATGAATCGTTTGATTGTTACGACGATGAGTACTTCATCTCCAGCTACAAGATGATCCTAGTTGATGACGTATGGGCAAGACAGTAAACCAATCTTCATTATCATGTGCCGTAGTGAATTCAAGTTTTTTATTTTCCAATTTTTTTAGTATTATTGAAATTCGAATGTTGCATTAAATATATTACTTTAACATTTGAATTATTGTTTAATTAATTTCAGCTTGTTCGGTTAGCAGAACAATGATCGAAATGGCACAAAAATAGTACTACCTCTGATCCGAATTAATGGTCGCGAGTTGTACACCACGTTTGTACTATACTAGCTATCCGTCCGCGACCGTTAAAAGGGATCGGAGGGAGTAACATACAAGAAAAAAATGGCCAAATGAACAATTTATGAGAGCCTCCGCGAAAATAGTTTGCTCCCGCCTTTCCCCCCGAAGAAAAATGGCTCGCATTCCACTTCCACTGCCGTAAATTTGAAACCCTGACAGCTTGTCAAGCTGCCGCCGTGTCCCCCACGACCACGAGCTAGCCGTTCTGCCGCTGTCAGACGGCACGGGCAGCTCGAAACAAGGAAACCTTCCGCGCTGAAACAGAGCCGACGCAGACGAGACACCGTTGCAAAATTTCGAAACTCCCGAAGATCCAGCCATCCGCCGCGCAGGAGCGCACAGGCGGCAGCGTCGTCGGGGCCACCACGCGCGGGCGGCAGCGGAACGGGGAATGTGGCAAATGGATGGGCCTGCGCTGGGCCTGGGCGGGCGCGGTCATCGGCGGCGCGGTCGCCCTCCCTTCGTCTCGTGCCTCCACATGCGGACGAGCCACTGCTGGCCGCTTCGATCATCGCGCTGGATCCCGTGCGCCTCGGCTGGCCCTGCACCGTCCAATTATCCTCTTCTCCAGTCGACTCGCGTCTTCTACGTTGGTACAGCAAGTACTGTCGCTTTAACCCCATGCTGCACTGCACGCTGGTCCAGCTCCGGTGGTACCTACTGGTATCGTCAATGGCCTGCTTGGGTCTCTGCAGTGAAGCGATGAGACAAGACAAATAGGTATATTTCCCATCGAGATTACTCCATGGTAGTACCTGTGCAATGTCTACCGATAATCCCACGTCAAATTTCTGGTCATTTTTCAGTTGAACGAGCAAATCCAGTACTTTGCCACGAAAAAAAAAGAGTGCATTATTGCACACTCATCGTAGGCTGAACCCCACGAGGGCGCCATTATTAATCCCTGAGTAGGAGGAGTACCAGTAACTGTCCAATCAAATCATATCGAGGAGGGAAAGCAACGAGCACACTCTACCAAGAGCAGCAGCACGCTCTGCTTGATTTTACCGAACCATCTCTTTCCCCCAGGCTTCTAGAGTAGGCTAGCAGCAGTAGTGGGAGCAGGAGCTGCTGCCTTCCACGCCCACCTACGCGGGCGTGAAATCCAAGCAATGGCGCTAGGTTCCGCGGATCTGTAGGCGCGCTCTGGTGCGGCGTGTTGCGCTACCAAGTGGGCCGATGGGATCTAGCAGCAGCAAGGGCGCCTCGGTGGCGGTGGCGGTGGCGGTGGCGGCGTCAGGCGGCGGCGGCGAGTCAAAGACGCGGAATGGGAAGCGGCGTGGAAGGAGCCTGCTGCGGCTGCCGAGCTCCTCCTGCTTCCGGGGATTCACGCCCGAGCTCGACGCTTCCTCTACGCTGCCATCACCGCCGCCGCCGCCGTCTCGACGGGTCGAGGTAACTAGACTGCCGCTCCGTTTCTACTAGGATATTAAGCTCCTTTAGTCCAAAGAAGTATATTGGTGAAGCGGGTAAATGGAAGGAAGGCGTTTCCGTCATTGCTTCTGCAGTGGTAGATCTTGCGTTTATTCATGTGGATGGTGTCTCTTTCAGTCACCTCCAATCTCGGTTCGGGAGTTTGGCTTATTCCGTTCTCTGCTAGGATTTCTGCTGAGTTGTCCAATCAGTGTTTTGTTGGTTGGGGAGATGATTGTTCAGTTGGATTCATGATAAGTTTGTTACTATGAGTGGCTTCTGATGTTTTGCCGGAATAGTTATCTGAAAAATAATTGTGTCCTCTTGGACAGACTTTATTTTGGAATCATGACAAATGCAGGGCTGAGAATTGTGAGCTTCCTGATTCAAATTAGGGGTATATGGTTAGGTGAATGATTAGTTTGTACTTGTGTTAAATGTCAGGGATGTGTCATAGTAGTATTCAGAGTTAAATCATATCTCTGTAATAAAATGGTACATTGCTGTGTTTGCAGTCTACCAAGGGAGGGGAGACTGCAAGGCTGCCTTCGCTCGCTCACATTGGCGTATCAGATGAAGATGCTCCGACGGTTCCTAAATCTAATCCAGGTGAAGGCAGAATGGCGCCTTCATCAGATAGCCACAGAGACCAAGATGATGGCGTAGTATTGCAGAATGTCACTGCCACCGGCACTGCAGTCGAGGACAACCAATTGCCAAATCCTTCCGACAGGTCGCGCCGATGCTTTGGTGCCAACTATGGGTTGAGTAGAGCTGTCAGCTTAGGATCATCAGTGGCGTGCTCCATTCTGTCAT
The DNA here is from genome assembly GCA_947311845.1 of Poa pratensis. Classification (NCBI taxonomy): domain Eukaryota; kingdom Viridiplantae; phylum Streptophyta; class Magnoliopsida; order Poales; family Poaceae; genus Poa; species Poa pratensis. The sequence goes on from CAMZMU010000067.1 coordinate 21,282,409, forward strand.
CAGGCCTATCCACTTCAGCTAATCCTGCTGGAGGCCGTGGACTTGTGGACCATTCTTCTGATGCGAACGTGCCGCAGCAAGATGGTGCATCGACTTCTGGGATTGATTCAAGTCTGGATATGCTTAGAGATAGCGTCGCAACACAAGCTAGAGCGGCTCATCAGGCTAGGAGAAATTTGCTGGAATCTGAAGATGCTAATTTGAGGAATTCATACAGAAGGATGGGATCCCAGGAACCATCCGAAGGAAGTGTCCGGTTTAGCCGAACGTTAAGTGTTGGACGACTTCGTGACAGAGTTCTCAGGAGGACTCCGTTCTCGGATGGTTTGTTCACCCCTTCACTTCTTTATGATAGGCCAGTGTGGACAGCAGGAAATGATAGTGCTAGGCAGGATTCATCAACGATGCAACGGACTAATTCAGACAGAAGTTCTGAACCGCAATCAGACCCGTCAACTAACAGCATGTACAATTCTGGCTCTGCAACTCTAAGAGAGGCCAGTAATAGGGATCTACTTGAGCGCAGATCAGCTTTTCTTGAGAGGAGGAGGAGGATACGATCTCAGGTGCTCTACAGTTAAACTGTTTTGATCCTTTTTTATTTGTCTGCATATATATTGATAGATTTTGCTCTCTTAGCAGGTCCGAGCTCTCCAAAGATTGGGCAGCAGGTTTGAAAATTTATCAGGTCACGAGAGATCATGCATTCTATCTGGTCAGCATAGAACTGGAAATTGCAACTGCAGAACAAGCAGTCGACCAGGTAATTCTGAAGAAGAAACCGGCACCAGGGCTAGCATATCAAGAATTGTTATGCTAGCAGAAGCACTCTTTGAGGTATGTGATGCACGCATTTCTAGTTATTGCTGTTTTCCTTTACTCGAGAAGGCTGCCGCCTTACATCCACATGGTTATGCCTGTCATAGGTCCTGGATGAAATCCACCAACAGTCTGCTGCTGCTTTATCCTCAAGGCAATCTTTTCCTTCAGTTGGATCCGTTCCTGCTCCAAAGGAGATCGTGGAGTGTCTTCCTGTCAAAGTGTACAGGAAGCCATTAAAACACCATACTGATGAGGATACACAGTAAGCATTAAAAGCTTATCTTGAAGTTCGTTCACAAATGTTACTTAAATATTTGCACTTAAGCAGTTTTTGGTATATGTGTCACTGTTGCGTTAATAGTACTCTGTGATGCACTTTTGGTCATACTCAATAACGCAGCATGCATGCACATGATGGGAAGTTTTTTTTTTTGAGATATGCACATGGTGAGAAGTTAATATACCTGAAATGTCAATACCCACGTTCATTTCTGCATAGGCATTATTGTTGCTGATAATTCGAAGGACTGCAAGTGTATCCATAAGGAATCTTATCCACTGCCTCCGAACTGCAACTGCATACTTAGCTAAGCCATGTGATTACAAATTAGCTAAACCATTCAATTACAAATCAAGTTCCTGGATATCAATATGGGAGAGTTGTATGTCCCAATCTACCATTCACGTCAAAATAGTTTGTATGACTCAAAAGTTATTTGTGGGCATTCATAATCGAACTTAAAGGGCAGGGTGTCCAAATCCCCCCAGGGTCCCAGCACTGTGTATGTAATTATCAAAAATGTGCCTTGGGTTGTTGAATACTAGTCCTTGCGAGATCCTGAGCACAACTGCTACCCCTTCAATTGTGCATGTGGTTTGTGCTGTTTAAGCTGCAGGTTCATTTCTAGCTGTCCAGCACCGATGCATTTTATGACAGTGGAGTGTTTGATACTATTTGTCCATGTACTTGTTTTAAATATATCTTTTTGGGTTTTGGTTTGATGATTGTACATATCTACTGAACAAATCTAAACAGCCATGTCTATTTCTTTCTTTACGTCTAATCTTTCCTCCACAATGCAGATGCTATATTTGCCTCGTTGAATATGAAGAGGGAGACTCAGTTCGCATACTTCCATGCAATCATGAGTTTCATCTAACATGTGTAGATAAATGGCTGAAAGAGATTCACAGGTATTGTTCATGAAACTCATCAAGGAAAAGACTGAATCGATATGCTATGATTATTTCCTTGACTTGCTCTAGCTATTCCTTGACATGCTATCTAACATGACAACTGATATTTTCTAACAAAAGAGCCACATGTTTGCTGATCTTATTTTCTAACAAAAGAGCCTTTCAATCATGAACCAAGCCGTACAGATACATTTGAAATATACTATCAGTATGACCAGATAATGTAGATGTATTATAGCATGATTATTTAGTGATAGTTGATAAATATCACCCTTGTGCTTTGTTGAAGACTAGACTTACGGATACAGACAGTATGTGCTATACTCAAAATCACGACTCAACAAGCCGTGAATCTCTCTTTATACATTAAATCTGTTTCACATGAATGTTGTGTGATTGAACGCTATCTTTGGAAGCAGCTAGCAGTCAGTTAAATTAATAAAGTATTATTTAATCTTTCAGAATAATAATTAAATAAGTTTGGATGCATACATCATTCAGTTTAAGTTTTTTCTTGAGCGTTTTAATTCAGAATATACATTTTTTTATTTTTTTTCCTTTCAGATACAACTAGAAATTGATCCTGATTCCCTAACTCAATTTTAACTTTTTAAGAGACATAACTTGGCTTCTATATTTACTTGACATGGGTTTTAACTGGTGGGAAATTTCTTGCCTGAATTTTTCTCTTCTTGAGCTGCTTTTGTTTCATACAGTAGGTATCAGTTTTTTTTTTGCAGTATCCGGCAATATTTATTCTTACCTGAATTTCTTTTCTAGGGTTTGTCCACTTTGTCGTGGTGATGTCTGCAGACCTGATTCGTCGAGCATAGGGAAACTCAGCTGATTCTTTTATCTCTTAAGGATCCAGCTTCTCGTGAGAAAATGGAGCTTCTGGCATTGTTCTCTGATCCGACCTGATAGAACCTGCAGAATGTTGGCGGTGTAATTTGGTTCTGTTTCTTCACCTGTCTGGTCGAAACAACCCAGGAGGCTCCTATGTGTTGTGGCAAATTTGCATCGCAGTCATCCCATTATAAAACCGATGAACTGCCATGTGAATTTGAGATTGTTGTACGGTGGTGGGAACTGGGAAGCTTGTTGATATTGATATCCGGCTTACGTTTTCGTAATGTTTGACATTAGCGTCACAATAGCTATCTTTTAGATGCTGCATCATAAGAAAAGTGTCAAACCGTGACAACCATTTGATATCGGGGTCACAATCGTTGGACGACGAGGCGGGGCCTTGGACAGAACCTTTACAAATATTAGGTCTGATAGTTCTGTATAAACGTCTGTGCTGGCGCACATGGTATGGACACACGCATCCTGATGTTCCCAAAAAATATTTATTTAGTTCGTGATATATCATGTGCTCAAGTGTTTGCCTTCTTATTAGTCAAGGATACAGCAGTATGGTCTTATAGAATTGATCATCGATCTTGTTCAAGTGCGGTTGGCATACTGTAACATGTGAGCCTTCGAAAATTCGTTCAAGTGCGGTTGTCATATTACATCTGATATATGTTTCATAATTTATAAAAGCTTTCGTGATCCTCTACAGGTATCATGTGCACTGGCACACATTACATTTTATATGATCTGCATTAAGTCAATAAATCTCGACAGACCCAAGTTTGCCAAAGGGTGTCAAGTCACCATTTTCGGTGAAGAAATTGCTGATGACATTGTGTGACCGTTATAAAAATCGCAAAGTTATGGCATGCATTTATATGGATAACAGTCCTAAGAAATGGAGGTTACACATATTAAAATTCTGAAATAATATCCTAAAACAAAATTAAGAGATTGATTGTTACAAAATGTTATCCTAGTGGAAGCATTTCTGAACTTTTGTTTTGAGAGTGACCTTTCTGAACTTGGAGAAGATCATCCATCACAATGAATGGCTCCAATAGGATTTTCCTCTCTGTCCATTTTCCCACGCCCATATGTGTCTCGCGCTCATCCATCAAGGTCCATATTTTTGTTCTCAACTTCAAACTCTTCACATCTAAGTTTCAAAAAAAAAAAAAAACTCTTCACATCTTCACGCAAGTTTTTCTCTTTAAGAAAAGATGATGACCCCAGACCTCTATATCAATTGATACATACAATTATCTATTATTAAAAGTCAAGCAAAATATCAATCGAAACTTGAACCCATGTATATGTATCCATTTTTAGAAAGCATGACAATGCAAATGGGTAGTCAATATTAGTACTCCTATAAGATATATATATATATTCATGTTTTCATATTTTCATTTTATGTACCCATTTTTTGGGTAAAATCTCCCAACTATATTGGAAAATGAATTGGTTATCCATAAATGAAAATAAAGAAACCTTTATTGGTTCCACACTTCCACTTCTTGCTCTCAGCACAAAGACTTGTGGGAAATCGCCGGTTGGGTTGGTCCGGCCAATAAAGGCTCAAAGTAATAATAAAAAATCGACGTCGGATGCTTTGCGACACAGTACTTTCACTAGGTTACCACTAAACCTATGCTAAAGGCCGCAACAAACGAAAAGCATACAACTAACAACTCTTAGGCTAAACTTTCAATAAAGAATCGCCACATGTGTGCCGATGATGACGAGTCCAATCGTAGGTCGATCTCAACATCTTCGTCACCTAACGGAGCCCCAAGACACCACATTCAACATGGGCATGACGTTGGCGTGTGTCGACATTGCGTATCAGAGATCTTGTGTTTCCCCTGGAGCGTGCGAAACCGCCTCTACCATCATTATTTGGCCGGTTAACGACACCTCGCTAGCCGAATATCACTGGACGAGATACTGGAAATCCGGACGTCACAAAACCGCCCTGCTTTCAGTCACCGTCGCACCCCATTTGGTCCAGCATCAACAACCATGACTTGGAACCTCCGCAATTGACCCCATGCATAGCACCCATCGGTAACAACCATGACTTGACGGCCCCACATGAGACGTCGTGCATAGCAGCTGTCGACAACATACATGACCTAACGCCTCCATATAAGACGTCATGCGTATCACTCGCTGATCCAGATCAACCTGATCTAGAGGTGGAGGGGATGTGTCATACAGCCGTCGGCCTTGAAAGCTCCGCGATCTAGCGACAACATGAAGCCAAAGACCATCACCATCTGAAGATCCAACCGCCGCATCATCCACACGATCACCCACTTACAACTCCCATGGCATGTGAATCACGATGCTAATTTGATGCTTTTGGAGTTGACTGAGTTCTAACTTAATTAAACAAAGAAAAAAAAAGACATGAGCACCAAACACACACTAATCTCATCACACGGCAACCCCGAGATCGAACGGACCTAAAACCTAATGAAACTTATGACAAACCATTGTACTCGAGTTCAGACCGAAAAAGAGATTTACAAGGTCATACCATCTTCGTCTTTCCTTCCCCAATCCTCGCCGTCGCGTCCTCTAAACCCTAACGCGTCGGAAGGGGAAAGCTCCGGAAGCCATGGCGGTGGCGGCGCCGGGGCAGCTCAACCTCGACGAGTACCCGTCGTGGGGCTCCCGCGGGGTCGACTGCTTCGAGAAGCTCGAGCAGATCGGCGAGGGCACATACGGGTACGCGTCTATCGACCCCTCAATCTCTATTCCCCAATCCAGCGAATCGCCTGCGCGTCGGTCCAATTCGGCTGATTCGTCGTCGTTGTTGTTAGGCAAGTGTTCATGGCGAAGGATACGGAGACGAAGGAGATCGTCGCGCTCAAGAAGATCCGCATGGACAACGAGCGCGAGGGCGTAAGTGTCCTGGTTGCGTCCTTTTTCTTTCTCTTCATGATGTCTTTGGCTCTGAGTTTTCTTTAACTCGACGCACGCAGTTCCCTATCACGGCCATCCGCGAGATCAAAATCCTCAAGAAGCTGCACCACCAAAACGTCATCCATCTCAAGGAGATCGTCACATCTCCAGGTTTGACGAATAATCCCACGAATGTGAACATCGGGTCGGTTAACTGCCCTGCCTGCGTCCAGAGGACTGATGGATTGGATTAATTTTTGCAGGGCCAGAAAGGGACGAGCAGGGGAAGCAAGGTACGGTTCAATATAAGAACGACATCAATGTTTTTAATTCTTCTCTCAAAAACTAAGATTAATGGTCTGTTGCCTATTTTTATTGTTTCACCTGTTGCTGTTTTGTTGGATAGTCGATGGCAACAAGTACAACGGAAGCATTTACATGGTCTTCGAGTACATGGACCATGACTTGACTGGGTTGGCTGATAAGCCTGGGATGCGGTTCACCATTCCACAGATTAAGGTAAAACCATCCGTTTGTGTATGATGGTACTGGTTGCTACGAGTTGTAGGTCTTGATCTAGTGTCATGTACCAGTGCTACATGAAGCAACTACTCACCGGCCTTCACTATTGCCACATCAATCAAGTCCTGCATCGTGATATTAAAGGTATGTATGGCAGCCAATTGACTTGAATTTTGGGGTTATGTAGTGACAATGACCTTGTTATTATTATGCTAATTCTGCATCAAAATCTACACCTGCAGGATCTAACCTCTTGATAGACAATGAGGGTAACTTGAAGTTGGCTGATTTTGGCCTAGCAAGATCATTTTCGAGTGATCATAACGGAAACCTTACTAACCGTGTGATCACTCTGTGGTACAGGTATTGAAGTGTTACTCTTTTGGTTTACAAGTTGTATATTGCAGATCTAGTAATTGGATATTGTTGACTGTTTTGTCTTCAGACCTCCGGAGTTGCTGCTAGGAAGCACAAAATATGGGCCAGCGGTGGACATGTGGTCGGTGGGTTGTATTTTTGCAGAGCTTCTCAATGGAAAGCCAATTCTGCCTGGAAAGAATGAGGTATGGTTTCTTAAGATGTTGGACGTGTTATTTTAGCAATTCCTGTCATGAGGTTATTTATCAAATACTTCATGTAACTAATTTGCATATCTTTCATTTGTATGAACCTTCAAACCTAACTGAAGTGTAAGAATCCTTTTTGAGGGTAGTGAAGAGACTTGGAATATATGCCATAATGTGAAGCTAGAGCATTTAGGTAGCGAGAAACGAACAGCCATGTGTAACCCACTTAGGCAGTAATAGAGATTGTACAATATTGTAAAATTCTCCATATCTATCTGACACTACATTTAAAATTGGTTATGAGAGGAAGCAATGTCCTATTATTCTTGTTATGTGAAAATGTTACTCTTCTTGGTTGTAGCACTGTTACAAAATTCGCCATATCTACCGTGTTCTATATCTATACATTTAAACTTGGTTGCAGTAAGAAAAGAAATTCCATTCTTGTAGCTCTGGTATGTGAAAAATTGCATCAGTCTAATGTTTGATTCATTATTTATTTTTTGAAAGATAGTCAAATCTTCTATGCGTTGTCAAGAGAAACGTGAACTTAACTCATCAGTCCTCATTCGTTTTTACTCTTAATTTACTTCAAAGTCTATGCGCTTCTTTTGATGGTCATAATAATGTAGTTGGTACCTGTCTAGGCTAGCATATCATTACCTTGAGACATTTTGAGTCAGTATCTGGAACCATTTAGCACTCTCTGTATCTGTGCCAAGCTTGAACTTGTAGTCTACGTGCAACCGTGAGTAATACGTCGTCCATCTCTGATATTTTATACAGCCAGATCAATTGACCAAAATAGACATTGTGCAACGTTGCAAAAATCTCCATAGCTATCTGAAGCTGTACTTTCAAACTTGGTTATGAGAGGAAAACCATATCCTACTATTATTGTACTCCTGTTATGTGAAAATGTGAACTCTTCTTGGTTCTAACATTCTTGAAAAATTATCCATATCTATCATGCTCTATAACTATACATTTAAACCTGGTTACAGTAGAAAACACGCTCCATTCTGGTAACCCTGTTATGTGGAAAACTGCATCAACCTAATGTTTTATTCATTGTAGATGTTTCGAAAGACAAGAATGCTTCTATGCTTTGCCCAGAAAATCCTGAACTTAACTCCTCACTCTTCGTTCGTCTTTACTCTTAATTTACTTCTAAATCTCCGCGATTCTTTTGATGTTCATAAGAATATAGTTGCTACCTGTCTAGCCTAAACCCTTAACTTGAGTCAGTATCTGTCCCAAGTTTGAACTTATAGTCTGCGTGCAATCTTGAGTAATAAGTTGTCCCTCTCTGATATTTTATGCAGCCAGACCAACTGACCAAAATATTTGAGCTCTGTGGTACCCCTGATGAAACGATTTGGCCGGGTGTGACAAAAATGCCGTGGTACAATAATTTGAAGCCTCCCCGGCAATTGAAGAGGCATGTGAAGAAGCTTTTAAACAGTAAGTGCTATCTATTATACTTTTCTTTTCATCATATATAGTTGAAGCTTGCTCAGTTGCCCTTCTAGAAGAGTGTTTGTTTACCTCCTTTTGTGGTTCTAGTTTTGATAGTTTTGCTTTGGATCTGCTGGAGAAGATGTTAACACTGGACCCATCAAAGGTATAGTTGCTTCTTTTTGGTGTTTGCTTACATTTATACGCTTTTGTATGTAAAATATTTGTGAGCCTGATTCATTTTCATGTTTTCTCAACTGACGTGAGTTTGCACTGTTCAGAGGATATCTGCACATGAAGCACTCGATGCTGAATATTTCTGGGCTGATCCCCTACCATGTGATCCTAAAAGGTGATGCTCCTACCTTTTTCTTTTCCTCACTTGCAGCTTGCCATAATCATCCTAAGTTCTATTTAAGACAGTTGTACAGCCATTTTAACTTTCTCTCATTAATTAACTGATTGTCCATTTCATGTTTGCTGATGCAGCTTGCCAAAGTATGAGGCATCACACGAATACCAGACGAAGAAAAGACGTCAACAGCAGCGGCAAGCTGATGATGCTGCTGCAAAGCGGCAAAAAACACAGCACCCTCAGCCTCACGCCCGTTTGCCCCCAATCCAGCAATCAGGCCAGCTGCATCCTCAAATCAGGCCAGCCCAGCCAGCAATGGCATCTGGGTCAGGTCATCACTATGGAAAGCCCCGAGGGCCAGGAGGGCCAAACAGGTACCCACAGGGCGGGAACCAAGGTGGTGGCGGGTATCCGAACCGTGGAGGGCAAGGTGGTGGCTATGGCAGTGGCCCTTACCCTCAGCAAGGTCGAGGGCCGCCTCCATACCCTGGCGGCGCGATGGGCGGGACAGGTGGTCCAAGGGGTGGCGGTGGCAACAGTGGCTATGGTGCAGGTGCGCCAAATTTTCTGCAGGCCGGTCCTTATGGTCCTGGCGGTCCAGGCCGGGGGCCAAATTACCCCCCACAAGCTGGTTCTCGAAACCAGCAGCCTCCGCCGTATGGAGGAAACTGGCAATAGTATGTACCATCTCAGCGACACCATGTCATGTAGATTTTTTTTGCCGGAGAAGGCAACATGTCATTTAGGAATTAGTCCGTGAAAAGTACTTCAGTTCCTTGATATAAGACGTTTGGGCAATTCAAATTAACTGCCAAAAGGTCTTGTATTTGTAACGGAGCGAGTAGGAAACTATGCACTAATGTTGTATTTCAAGTTTAATTAAATGTGCCTGATGTTCCTTTTGCTGGGATTCGAGTAAACTTCCCCATTGAATCTAAAAGATACATGGATGGCATTTAGGCATGGATTTTTTTTTTCCGAGAGTAGGCATAGATAAATTTAATTAAATGTGCCTGATATACCTTTTAGCCTCGCAGAATGAAAAAAAAAAAATGTAGTGTGAGTTGGTGCCTGAAGTTCGATTCAGGTATGGATGTCCTCGAGAAAGTACGAATGTAGCAGTCCGTTGTCGTTAGACTGAGTGCGCTGCACCTGATTTTCTTTTCGCATAATACATGCTTCCACTAGTAAAATCTGTCAGAATAATATGTACACAAAATTTGGTGCCAGGATTTACAGATTGAAGACGCTATTCACGTTCAGAGCCTGCTTCAGCGTGGCTAAGCGCCGCTCGTCCTTTGCCCTTTGGCTGTCTTCTTTGTCTCGTGCTCGCCGATGTCCTTTAGCTGGTAATAGTGCGGCGCGATCTCCACCAGCCATTCCGGCTTGAGCTCCGTCACCTGCCGGATGTATTCCTTGCTGGTCTGCACCAGCTCGTGGTACACCACCCACGGCGGCAGCACCTGCCCCATCCCGGAGTTCGGGTGCACGAACACCTTCTGCTGGCTCTTGACGGCACGGTACGACCCGTCCTTCTGCCGCCGTGCCGCGTTCCGGAAGTACCCCGCCGTGATCGCCTTCCCGATCGCGCTGAGGTCCCCGGCGCTGGAGCAGGGCTCGATCTCCACCCGCTCCAGCAGCGCCTCCAGCTGGTCTCGCACGTCCCGCGCGCGCTTCATGGTGCGAGAATGCACGAAGTTCTCGCGGCACCACTGTGGCGAGTGGCCCGTCTCCTTCCACGCGTTGTACACGTTGAGCAGCGCGACGTGGTCGCCGACGTTGCCCGTGTGGAAGGCCTGCCGCGCCGTGTCCGCGTGCACCTGCTTGTCTTTGGGCCGGTAGAAGACGGCGTTCCCGGCTGACAGCATGGCCGCGATGGTCACCACCTCCTCCGAGCACTTGTACTTCTCCGAGGCGACGATGGCCTTGGAGAGCATGGGGTCCAGGGGGAACTCCGCCATCCTCCTCCCGGTCTTGGTGAGCTCGCCGCGGCTGTTGAGCGCGCCGAGGGCGAAGAGCTCCTCCAGCGCCTTGAGCAGCGACTCCGACGCCGGAGGGTCCATGAAGTCGAAGCTCACCAGGTCGTTGATGCCCAGCACCTTGAGCCTCAGCACGACGTTGGCCAGGTTGCTCCTCTGGATCTCCGGCACCGTGTCGTCGTCCAGGTCGGTCCTGAAGTTGTACTCCGTGAAGAGGCGGAAGCACTTGCCAGGCCCCGTGCGCCCCGACCGGCCGGCGCGCTGGTCCGCCGACGCCTTGGAAATTGGCGCGCGGAGCAGCGACTCCATGCCCGTGCGCGGGTTGTACGACTTGATCTTGCAGAACCCTGGGTCGATCACGTACTTGATCCCGTCGATGGTCAGCGACGTCTCGGCGATGTTGGTGGCCAGAACCACTTTCCGGGCGCCCTCCGGCACCGGCTCGAATATCTTGGCCTGGAGCTCGGTGGGCAGGTTCGCGTAGATCGGGCATATCACCAGCTCCGCCATCTTGTTCGCATACGTCCTCATCTTCTCCTTCAGTATCTCCTCCACCGTCTCGATCTCGTCCTGCCCCGTGAGGAACAGCAAGATGTCGCCGGCAGGCTCCCTGACGTGCAGCTTCAGGATCGTCCCTACCGCGGCAGCGATGTAATCAGCCTCCGGCGCCATGGTGTAGTAGATGTCCACCTTGTACCGCCTCCCGGGATCTTGAAGATCGGGGCCTCGTCGAAGAAGTCGCTGAACTTCTCGGCGTTGAGCGTCGCGCTGGAGATGAGCAGCTTCACGTCAGGACGGAAGCGCACGATGTCCTTGACGAGGCCGAACAGGATGTCCGTGGAGAGCGTGCGCTCGTGCGCCTCGTCCACGATCACGACGCTGTAGCTCTCCAGGTCCGGCTCGCCGAGGAACTCACGGAGGAGCATCCCGTCGGTCATGTACTTGATCACCGTCTTCTCCGAGGTGCAGTCCTCGAACCTGATTGAGTATCCGACCTCGTGGCCGAGCTTGACGCCCATCTCCTGCGCCACCCTCGCTGCCACGCTCATTGCCGCCACGCGCCGGGGCTGCGTGCACGCGATCTTCTTCCCCTTGGCCGTGTACCCGGCCTCATGGAGGTACTGAGGTATCTGCGTGGTCTTGCCGGAGCCGGTCTCTCCGACTATGATCAGCACCTGATACTCCTCGATGGCCTTGAGCAGATCGTCCTTAAGCTTGTACACGGCAGATTCTTCCTCTCGTCTTGGAGCTTCCTCTGCAATGTGACCTTGGTATCGATGGCCTCGGCCAGTTCGTCCATATCGCCGTCGGCATCGGCGCCTGTCTGCACCGCCGACTTGACAAACTCGACTGCGTCGTCGAAAACGAGCTCGTAGCCGTCGCCGGCCCGGCGAGCATCATTTGATCCGAACTGCAGTCGAGATTTCCTTATCTGCTGCTCTTCCCAGGACTCCTGCTCTGAGAAATTGTTCCTGTTCTTGCCGTCTCTCGCCGCCTTGTCGGGGTCTTCATACCGCTGACTAGCCACGGCGAACCGCTTCACCTGATCCACGTTTGCTGCAGCGTCGTAGGCATCGGGCATCCTGTAGTACTCGACGGCGTCGTCGTTCTTCCCGACGCGATCCTTGACAAGATTGTAGATTTCCTTCTTGCGGTTGTGCTCTCTCTGTTCGGCGTCCGTCAGCTTGACGCCGTCGAACATGTACTGGTGGTCTTGGATCTCGTCCCGCAACTCATCCACCTTCTTCTCCACCCGCTTCCCCAGGTACCCTTGCCGCAACGATTTCCTGAGCTCAGAGATGTCGCCCCTGTACATTGCCTCGGACCGTTGGGCGAGCTCCTCCTGTTTTTGCTTTGTCGGCTTCCGGTCCATCGGTTTCCTGGTGTTCGCCGCGTCGCGTTCCCTGATGTGCCGTTCGAGCTGAGCCTTCTCGACCAGGTCCCGATCAATCTCTTCTAGTTCCTCCCCACCAGAATCGCCGCCGGCGTCCTCCACCGGACCACGCCGCGCCCGCACGTTCCGCCCTGAATCGTGCAATACAATTGCCTCGTCGCCGCCGCCGTCATCGTCCCCTTGGCTCGCGGCCTTCCTCCTGAAACTTTTCTTGCCGTTAGTGTTGGTAGAGGACGGGGCGGCGGCGGTGACGGCAACGCACGCACCTTCATAATCGTCGTCGTCGTCGTCCAGCAGCTGGAAGGTGCTCTGCTTCTTGGCGAACGCCGCCGCCTCCCGCGCCTGCTTCCGGTACTCGCTGACCCCGGCGGCGCCCTTGTGGGGGAACATCCCGTGCACGTCCTCCGCGAACGCGACGGTGGCGGCCGAGGAGGGCAGCCCGGCGAGGTCGACGAGCCGCGCCGCCAGGTCGGCCGCCGAAGCGCTGTCCCGCGCGAGGCGGAGTACGAGCTGCACCACCACGGCCTCGGAGTAGCCCAGGAGCGCGATCAGACGGTCGGACACCCGCGTCTTCAGCCGGCCCTCCTCGCTCGCCATGGCCCCGACGGCCGCACCCTTGTCGATCCGGCCGCGCCTCCTGGGCTTTGCCACGACCGCGGCGGGAGTGGAGTCAGGTTCCAAGAAATCTCGATGGTGAAAGGAAACGCGCGATCGCTCTGTAGTTTGACCAGACTATGTAATCGGAAGCTGCCTATGGCGGTTCGAAACCGACTCGGTCGATAGGTCGGCCGGTCCTGAGTTGGGAATCACGTGCCTCACACTGCGAACCAATTTTGTAAAGCTAAGAGAGCTTGCATGTCAAAAAAAAAAAAAACTATATACACCTCAGGTGCATAAACTTTTCCTCTAGGTGGAATTCCACTCAGAAGAAATGGTCATCAGATCCTACACAACCCAAATAAACAAGAATTAGCACATAAATGTAGTAAACAATACATATATTCAGTGAACAGAAATTTCAGTTAAAGTGGCACGCTGAAATGAAATACAGTGCAACACACAAATTCAGTTTTAGAGTATAGGACAGTGTTAGGAAATTCAGAATTGGAAAGTTCTATCAGTCAACTAAGGCATGATTTTTTCATCAGGTTATCAACTTATACCATCAAACAAATATACCTCGTGATCATGTACTCCAACAGTAAACTCAAATTCAGTTAACAGTGCAACACCCAAATTTAGTTTCAGTGCACAGGATAGGACGGTGCAATGAAATTCAGAGTTGGACACAAACAAGGCATGATTGTTCCATCAGATTGTCGACTGATACCATAAAAAAAAGTTACCTCATAGCTGTGCACACTCAATATGCAACAAATAATTCCACTACTCAATACAAGTTCAGCTTCAGTTAACAGGACAGTCCACTACATTTCACAGTTTGCTATCGTCTATCAAACAAAACATGATTTCTTTCATCAAAGAAATGTACCTCATGATCATATTCATCTACTCACTATGCAACAAGAGCTATGAACACCCGCATGATCCACTGCTCCATGATGATCGGGGCATTATCGAAACAGGGATCAGACCCACATGATCGCTGCAGTACCGAAACAGGGGATCAATCCCTAAACCTAACCTAAACCAAAGAATACCGTTCCATCCAAAATTGACGGCTAAATCGCTAGTGATCATCAAACAGAGCCTAACTAAAGCCGCCGGCAACGACATGAAAAAGAGAGTACAAAGAGGGTACCGAGGTGTGGCACCGTGGCGCATCCTCCTATTTAAACAGACACAGCTGCGTATCTGGTGGCATCGAGATGATATCGATGACCGCGAGGCAGCTGCGTATCTATGTCGCTTACGCACACCTGTCTCTCCGCCGCTCGTGTCCATGCTTGTTTTCAGGAAGGAAAGGAACAAAGACGATCACAAAACGTAATTTCTAAAATAACTGTCTCAACGGAGTAGGACGACGAAATTAAGTCATTTTACCGAGTAACAGGTTTTTTTCCGCAACATTTCAACGCCCAAAATGTCCACCCGTGGCAACCAACAAACGAATTCAGACTAAATGGACCTAAACTAAAACTGATAGTCGTTAGTGTACCATCGCACCACAATTTCGAAGTTGGTGTATGAAAATGCACATCAAAAACATGTTGGTGTACTAGTCTGTAATCGATAATACATTGCACTTTACTTAATTCTTCAAAATCACTCAGTGATGCGCGGTGCATTTGTGGTGGCCGTTTCTTGTGTCTACAAGTCTGTTGGTTCGATGTCGATGAGGAGGCCCAGAGCCGGGACGGCAGCGGGTGCCGGAGAAGCTGCCGTCACAGTCGGCGGCAAGCTTCCACCTGAACCCGGTAACAATGTAGTGCATGGCCACCAGCGCCTCCACCCTCGCGAACTCGTTCCCCGGGCACACACGCACGCCGCCACCGAATGCGACGAAGTTGTAGGGCGGTATCGGGCTGTCGAACCTCGCCGGCTCGAACCTGCCGGGATACTGGAAGACGGCCGGTCCAACTGTGTCATGCTTGCCGCGGTTAGCACCTGCCACTCCTTAGGGATCAGGTGGCCGTCGAACTCCACATTGTCGACCGCCCTCTTGAAGTTGCCGAACACAGGTGGTACCAGCCGCAGCGTCTCCATCGCCGCCGACCATGTGTACTTCATCTTGCCGAGGTCCTCCCACGACAGAGCTTCACCCGGAGTCTTGCTTCTCGCGATCTCTTGGTGCTCCGCCACGACCTTGTCGTAGGCGTCCCTGTTGCCGTCGAGGTGCAGGATGAGGAAGGTGAGGAGGGTGGCCGTGCTGTAGTGCGCCGCCACGATCAACATAATGACGTTGTCGATGATGTCCTCGTCGGCCAGGCCCTCGGCGAGCATATGGGTCATGAGGTCGTCGGGACTCGTCGGAAGGCGAGCTCTCACCGCGACCCAGCCTGATGCGCTTCTCCTCGATGATCCTGGCGACCGTGTGCCGCCCGCGCCGGCTTGCGGCCAGGCACTTTCCGAAGGTGGTGAAGGGCAAGTCCACCGGGATTGCCCAGATGCCCCTCACCAACTGCTGGAACTCCACCAATAGCTCCCGCCTCACGGCATCGTGGTCTCCCTCGTAAGCCCAAAGAGGACAGTGCACATGATGTCGAAGGTGAGCGACTTCATCGACGGCATCACCGAGACGGTGGCGTGGCCGCGCCATTCTTTGCGGAGGTGGTGCCGGACCTCATCGTCCATGTCGGCGACGTAGCTTCTGACAGCTTCTAGCTTGAGGAACTGGACCATCATAGCCCTGACGCGGCGGTGGTCGTCGCCGGCCAGCTCCCGGATGTTCCGCCAGCCGACCATCTGGTTGAAGGACGTGGTGGTCTTGGTGGTGAGCGCGGCGCTGGCGAAGAACTTGTTGGCCGAAGGTCCGACGAGGAAGGCCGTAGGCAAGCCGAAGAAGGAGAGCTTGGAGACGGGCCGTAGGCGGTGGCCCAGCGCTGGAGCCATGCCTCAGCGGTGTTGACGCGGAGGGCGCGCAGCAAGCCCAGCGTCTGGCCTACGACGGGAAACCCCAAGGAGCCGAGAGGCAGCCGCTGACGGACGTGAGCAGGGCCGGTCCACACATCTACGGGGCCCCGGGGCAAGACACCAAGAAGGGGCCTTTGATGAGAAAAAATATTAGAGTATTGCATTTCAAAAGCTATCTGGTACATAGTAAGAACTACATTAGGATAATAAGAACTACATTAGGATAATAAGAAAATAGTTTATTCCGAGGTCCAAATTTACTCTTTTGTAAGTGCAACATTGAGACCATCATTTTTATCTACAAATCAAATAGCCTTGTCAAAACTAATCGCTACTTTAAAAAAAACTGATTAATACTTAAAGCTTTAGTATTAAAAGCAGACCATTACTCCCACATACAACAAATAATAGTATTAAAAGCTGACCAATACTTAAAACTGAGAATGGAAGAGAGCTGATTGAGGAACGAAATCACGTCATGGTCTCCATTAATGGCTGGCCGGACCTCGGAATAGGAAAGGTGAAGTACTCGCCTACTCCCGAGAACAGCGACGCGGTGGGCTTCATCTTGCTTTACAGGTTGCACCTTGGCCTCTTTTTTTTTCTTGATTTCTTGGGCTAAGGCAGAAATAAGAGACGTACTAGATGGGCCGGGGCCCCTGTCTCCCGGGGGCCCGGGGCGGGCGCCCCGTCGCCCCGCCCTATGGGCCGGCCCTGGTCGTGAGAAGAGCTCTGCTTCTTTCTCAGGTGTGGCGACACCAGCAAGATGGACACAAGGATGACTGCTGCTAGAGCTGACAAGACGGAAGCATCCATTTCCATCTTCCTCGGTTTCTTCGTTTTCAAACCCAGAGCTATGCAATGCACGTTTTGTGTCAGAAGGGCACCCGTACATGTACTTAAATCTTTCCCCTCCACAATATGTAATCATTAAGTTGATGGAAAAAATAGCCGCTACTCACATGGGTACCTACACACCCTAGTTTGAAAAATTCGTATACGTCACGGAAACAAAGAGAATACTCAAAAGAGTGGGGGATCTCAACATTAGAGTTACAAGGATTATTCAAAAGTATTTTGAAATTTTTTCAAGTCATATCCTGACTGTGATAATTATTTCTAAAAGTCAATGAATAAAGTCAACGAAAAAGTCAACCCTAAAAAAAGAGGAACAATTTTTTTTTTTTGAAATTCCGAAACCTGTTTTGTACACCAAAAATCCCTGCTCTACTACAATATCAATCCAAAACAGGTATATACAGCTTACATCGGCGTGTAATGGCATGTTGTGTAGGTACCCATGTGAGTAGCAAATCGCCTCTCTAAGTTGATGATACCAAAGCGTTTCGCAAAAAAAAAGTTGATGATACCAAAGCTAGATGCAGGCTTGCTGTTTTGAATATTAGAGTGCTACTTTGTCTAGGGGAATACTGGAGTACTATGATATGAATAGTCTCTACTTCGTTTGTTTATTTGGTGTTGGAATTATTGGAGAATCATGCTACCATGGATTCCACAAGAGTAACGACAAATAGAGGAGATAAGGAACCAACAGATACTGACCTTAGAAAATCTCCACCGGCACCCTCAAAATAACCCCAAAGGCCTATCGTGGGTCCGGACGCCAAAACACGTCACCAGCGGCACCCAAAAGGGTTGGCCCGAGCGAAATCGTGTCCGGCACCCCCGAAAAGGCCCCCAAGTTTGGAGGCCCTCTCGGGGTGCTGGACATGGGGCGGACATGCCCTCCGACAGGGGTGGCCCGCCCATCATACACACAGCGCCGGCGTGATCTGATTCATTCGCTCCCCCACCCTCCTACTTTTTCCTCTCGCCGGCGATTCGCACCATCGCCGCCACTCTCGTCGTCGCCTGCTTGATTCGCACCTCGGGGCCCAAGCCGCAGCGCTCACGCAGGCCGGCTTGCCGCCGGTCTCCGACCTCGTCTAGCGCCGGCGCAACTAATTCAGCCCGGATACGCCTCTTCTTCCCTCCCGCCCCGCACACAACCTGTTCGACTATTGGTTGATAGGCTGATTTTATTGATTGGTCATTCGTGGCCTTGTTTCATTGCTTTGTTTCGTCCATAGGCTATGAACAGCGACGGCGAGATCATGTTTTTCTAAATGATGGGGGTGGATGCCACGCTTGCGGCCGACGACGAGGAGAATGAGATGGTCATGGCCGCACTTCTAGTGTAATACCCCGCAGTTATAGGACTCGAGAGGGTAGAATATAGGAATTGCATTTGTGCATTCATGCATCTTTTGGTGAAATCTGGAAAATTTTGCGCTTTGTGTTAAAAGGATCTAGGGTCGATACCAGACGAGTGTCGATGCTCTGGGAGTCAGACATTGATAGTTAGTCGAGGGTGTCGATAAACCCTAAGTCATACTTTCAAAACAATTACTATTATTTTTCAAAACTATTATTTGGTTTCTAAAAAGAAATTCTATAAATATTTCAATTCAAAACAATTCTATAACTTTTCCATTCTATATCTAACTGATATGTGCATTTTATATCATCATTTATACAACTTATATTATCATATTAGAATGTTATTGGCATTGTTATATCATTGTTTTTACATGTTTTAGATGATTTATGGGACTTTCATACAAAGTCCCTATTTTTGGTATTTAATATCTGGGAGGCAGAAAACCTCCTTTTTCTTGTTTTTAATGTTTCAGGAGCTACATGGACCCAAATGGAAAAAAGGAAAATTGCACAGCTGGTTTTTCATCGGGAGAATAACAGAGGAAAGAAGATCGAAGGAAGAAGAGCCACGAGGCCCAAAAGAGGGGGCCCACGCGGCCAAGGAAATCTGGCCGCGTGGGACCCACTATCTGGAGCCTCGGGCACTTCCTCGCTCGGGGCTTTTAACACGCCTTCGTCTCGCCCGAAAAGTTACGCCCTAATTTTCCCAAGTCCATCCGAGACCGCGGCGGCGGCGAAACTCCTGATTCCCTCCGAGGGGGGTCAGATCCTGCTGCTCCGGAGCTCCGGAGAAGGGGGAAATCATCGGCATCGTCATCACCTCTCCTCCTTGGCGTGGGAGGAGGCCTCTACATCATCACCATCACCAAGACCAGCACCATCTCCATCATCATCTCCGTGATCCACTCCGTTCCCCTCGTAGTTTGAGAGTTGCTATACCCTAGATACTTGTCTTGTGCTACTATTCATGTTTGTGATTGAGTACTTGTCATTATTTGGAGGTGAAGTTATATTTTCAGATTGTGTTGTACCACTTATGCCACTGAATATCATTATGTTTGCACGTTGTGAGTAGTTCCCGTATGTTCCTAAGGGCATAGGATGAACTGGCAATGATTTATATATGACATGTGTTGGTATTTTGTCTAGTGTTTATCTTCTTATGTGATTCTATGATGGTGTTGTGCGAACGTCGACTACACAACACTTAACCTTTATGGGCTCATAGGAGAAC
This sequence comes from Poa pratensis, assembly GCA_947311845.1. Lineage (NCBI taxonomy): Eukaryota > Viridiplantae > Streptophyta > Magnoliopsida > Poales > Poaceae > Poa > Poa pratensis. The sequence goes on from CAMZMU010000067.1 coordinate 21,301,961, forward strand.
ACCGTAGTGTAATGAATTGAGGGAGACTTGGGGGGACATGTAAACCTGAGATCGAGCCATGAAGTTGCAGTATGAGGGTATTAGTATCGGGACCTTAGAGTGTAATGCTATGGTGGGACTTATGTCTTAATAATTATTGTGCAGTGATGCATGTAAAATGCATACATGAACTTTGCACTTTAATTGCTTATATTCCAATCATATTTGCATCATATAAGGGTTATATCAATGTTTTATCATGATTTTGGGAATACTTCATAGTTTTCCCATTTATTTGGAATTAACCCTGCACAGGCAGAAAACCCTAGTTTTGTATTTTAATGTTTCAGGGACCCAAACGTCAACGAAATCACCTGGAAATTTACGGGCGTCAATATTTGGAAGGAAGAAGGACTACGGAAAAAGAAAGCAAGCAAACGGAGACCCGAGGGCCAAACGGGCATGGCCCACGCGGCCAGTACTGGCCGCGTGGGACCCACCCGTTTGGGCCTCGTGGCTCCGTTGCCGTCGATCTTCGCTCCACCGACCTTCGTCTTGACCTAAAAACGCCTATAAAAAAGGTCCCCCGACGTTCTCTGGAAGGAGCGCCGCACAAACACAGAAACACCGAAACGGAGATCAGGAGCTGCAGATTGGAGGGGGAAAACTCCGGCGGGGCGCTGCCGGCGTGGTCTCCATCTTCTCCATCGACTTCTCCACCGTCTCCATGATGAAGAGGGAGTAGTCCACCTCTGGACTATGGGTTTGTGGAAGTAACTTATGTATCTCTCCTCTCTTGAGCTTCACTAATTAGCACCGTATGAGCTGCTGAACATGATTACGGTCACCGTTGTAATACCTTTGTGGTGGATCTTTATGAGTTAATATATGTTTGAGATTGCAATGTTTGTTTCAGTTATGAGTATAGATGCATATTATGTACCCCGTTCTTGTCTACTTGTTTTGATCAAGCATGTTTATGAGAGCGTGTGTGGGGGAACGTGTGCATTAGTTGGAGTAACGGGGGTGGCTAGTGCAGTGAACGTGAGAGAAAGTTCTGCGATCCACTTTGGTATCTTTACCTTACTTTGTTACCTCACTAGGGATAAACTAAAATACCATGCTACCGGGGATGTGGGCGTGACCATTGCCACTACTCCATGACTAGATCTAGCATGTTCTTATTTTCACTTCATGTCATGATACTTAATGCTATACTCTGAGTTATCTTAATTACTGAGGTGTTATGATTTAGTTCGCATCTTGGTGGAGTATAAGAGAGGTTAATAACCAAAAGATCTCTATGTTAGGACGTGATGCCCATATATCTAAGTAACTTGTTATCAAACCCTGTGTTGCAATCTCATATGTTAACTGTGTGTGTTCCATTGTCTACCACTTTATAAAGAGAGAGTGCATTTGTGAAACCATGAACCCCAGTCCATTTTTAATCATAAGAAACACCTTTCCAACACCATATACCACTTTTCTATTTTCAGCCATCATTAAATCCGAAAATACAAAAATACTTTTCATCTTGCATACATCATTCAAAAACCCAAAAATATCATTTATCATTGCATCCACCATCATTGCATATTTATTTCTTGTTTGCATTGCATAACTATCCTGATATCATTCTTACACCTTGTGCTTGACAACCACAGGTGAGGTTGAGGACCAAAACATCTAACCTTGTTTTGTAGGTAACCAAAAGAAGGATAAGAAGATAAATCTACCACTTCAGATTCCCCGAGAGTTCGATATTAAACCCTCGAGTCACCCCTCGTGGGGAAAACTGTCTTCCACTTACTATACACTCTGCACTTGGAGTCTCAACCTAATCCCGTTTATTTGTGCAGGCATCAAGACTTGCTCTTCGGGATCAAGACGTTTTCTGGCGCCGTTGCCGGGGAATCGTAGCTGAGAGATTTATCCAAGGGTGTGCATCATCGCATTCATCTCACAACAAAGTCAACGTCACCAACTTGTGCTAACACCTAAGCTTGGGGAGGTTGCACCTACGTGAGCACCATCTTATCCATCTTTACTTACAAAGCAATTTATTTGTTTTGTTAGTGTCATTGCATATCATATCATATTTATTTCAGTTTTGCATAAAAAATTAAAAATACCAAAAAAACTTGCTAAAATGGGAGAAAGAACTAAGTTGTGTGACTACACAAACACTCCTAATGATCAATTTATCACGAGAGCTATTGCCACACCTAAGATAAATGCTGAGAGTTATGAAGTAAGTCCTAGTTTGTTGAACTTGATAACTAGGGAACAATTTGGTGGTAGTGCTATGGAGGATGCCTCTATGCATCTTCATGACTTTGTTGAAATATGTGACATGCAAAAGTTTAAAAATGTGGAAAGTGATATCCTAAAACTGAAGTTATTTCCTTTTTCACTTAGAGGAAAAGCTAAAGAGTGGTTGCATTCCTTGCCATCTGGTAGTATTAATTCTTGGGATGATCTAAAAGAAGCTTTCATTAAGAAATATTATCCCCCTGTTAAAATTTTGCAAAATAGAAACAACATCCTTTCTTTTAGGCAAAATGAAAATGAACATGTTGCTATGGCTTGGGATAGGATAAAACTTATGCTTAGAACTTGTCCCTCACATGGAGTTAATGAATGGACCATATTACACTCTTTCTACAATGGTTTAAACTACATGTCTAGAAACATACTTGATTCTGCTGCTGGAGGTGCTTTTATGAGTAAGACTATAGTAGAAGCTAAAAATATATTGGAAAGCATTTTACAAAACTATAGTCAATGGCATACTGATAGGGCACCTAATCCTTCTAAGAAAGTGAACTCTATTGAAGAAACTAATGATTTGTCATCTAAAATGGATACTATTCTTGCTTTGCTTAATAAACCTAGTGTTGAAAATGTTCCTTTGCAAGAACTAGTTGGAAACAATTCTGAAAATATTGATGTCAACTTCATTAGGAACTATGGTAATAATGGGTATGGTAACAACAATTATAACTCTTATAATAAACCCCCATATGTGCCAAATAAATATGCTTCTAGTGGTAATGTTTCTAGTGACTTGGAAAACACCATTAGATCTTTTATATCTACCCAAAAAGAGCTTAATAAGGAATTTATCTCTAAGTTTGAAAAACAAGATGCTTTGTTTGAAAGGGTAGATCAGCTTACTAAGGAAGTCTCATCATTAAAGAGCATCATTACAGCCCAAAAACATGAGGAAACAATAAAATATTGCCAAGAGGTTATCAATAAGTCTTGGGAACACATTCATGAGCAAGAGAGAGTTGCTAAAGAATCTATTGGGGTAATGAAAGAGGTTGAAGTTGAGGAAGTTAAAATGCTTAATGAAGTCAAGGATCCTTTGCTTGACTTAGAAAATTGTAGCTTGCATGAATTAATATCTATCTTACAAAAATTTGCAAGTGATCCTTCCATCAACACTAACCAAGCAGGTTTTGGTTCTTATATTGCTAATCATGTCTTGAAAGAAAAGATTGCTAGGTACAACCAAGAGGCTATGATACCACCTAAGCTTGGGGATATGTGGATACCTAAGGTACTAGTAACTATTGGAAAAGAGACACACCATGCCATACTTGATCTAGGATCTAGTGTCTCTGTTTTATCTAAAGAACTATATGAAGTGCTTGAATTGAAAAATCTTGAAAAATGCTCTATTGAACTAGCACTTGCTGATGACTCTATTAAACATGCTTTGGGAAAAGTAAGTGATGTTATGGTAGAGTTACATATGACTTTTGTGCCTGTGGATTTTCTAATCATGGATATGGGGAATAAAACCTCTAGTCCTATTATTCTTGGAAGACCTTTTCTTCGTACCACAGGTGCTATCATTGATTCAAAGGAAGGGAATGTAAAGTTTCAGTTTCCACACAAGAAGTGCATGGAACACTTTCCAAGGAAGAGGGAACCACCAAAGTTCAAGCTCCCTCATGAGCTTCGTCCACAATAAAACAACAAGTAAGAAGCCTAGCTATATGGCTATAAAGAAAGCGCTTTGCGGGAGGCAACCCGGTTATTTTTGTGTGTGATTTTTGTGTCCTCTTGCTGTAACAAGAGATTTTGTGTCTAGTTAGGTTCTGGAGTTTTTAATAAAGTGCCAAGTTTTACCCTTTTTGGTTTGAAAAAGTTGCTTATAGCGTTCGGAGATTTTATTCCTGCACGAGTCAGTGCACGGTATGATTTTTAATTCTTATTCTGTAACTCCGAATGAGCTCATATTTGAACTGTAGTTGCAACTTTTCATCCTCTGTATGCATGAATTTTTTCGGAATTTTTCGAGAAAGTTTGGTAGGGTAGAAAAATACGTTTTGCTGCTGCTGTTTTTCTGGACAGATTCTGTCCCATTTTGTTTGATGCATGCTTTGAGCTTTTAAGTTGAATCTTTTTGATCCAATTGAGTTTATGAGTAGGCATACAACATTATACACTTTCTGGACATGTCATATGAATTTTTGTTCAAGGATTATATGCAGCAAGGAACCTATTTGTTTATCACTATTAATGCACCCCACAGAAAAGAGATGGGAGAAACGGTGTTTTGAAGTTTTTTCACAGGGATTGGAGGAGATGCACCAAGAGCTATCCAAGGATGGTGAAGACCATAAGCTTGGGGATGTGAAGACAACCCCACTGGACCTACACACTCTCGGTTTGCACACGTCCAACTTCTGTTTTTCGATCGAAACACTTTATCGCATAAACTTGGAGCGTCGTTTTTGTTTTTGTTTGAGTCTTGAGAGACCACCACACTATCAATTATATATGAGAGAGCTACTGGAAATATGGGTTGAAATATGTTGGATGCTTTTATAAGATTGGGAAAAGGGATGTTTGACTTGATTTTTAATGATACATATAGTTGCATGATTCATGAGCTTGTTTATGAGTAATAGTTTGCAAATTCTTTTTGTAGAGCTATCACTTATTCATGTTTTGGTGCTGATTGTTATTTTTTAACATGGATTAGTTAGTTCTATGGACACTCATGCATGCATCTAGATGGTCAACTTTCTCCCTTTTGCTAGCCCAAAAACTCCAACAAGCAAAAACTTGTTTCCAACACCTTCAACCAAAGTTATTCCAGTGAGTCCACCATATCTACCTATTGGCTTTATGCTATTCCGAGTATGTTTAACATGTTTTGTGTTATCTTACCTCTGAATGAAAATGTTTATGTTATTGATTGCAATGGAAAAAATTGGTTATATAGCTCTCACGAACTTGATGCACAATGTTCTTTTATTTGCATAATAAAACATGACCCATTGTGATTAAGATTATGATGTTTGTGGCTTGATAATGTTTTGGGTTGGAGTTAGCCCATATGTGCTGTCACATGGCAAGCTTTCAACATGCTCTTCATCTCATTTAGTTGATATCATGTACTTTTGTTATGGATGCTTCATGTGAAATAAATGTGGAAATGAAGTGAGTTTAAATGAGTTTGTATAAATGGTTAGAGAGACGCCTGGGCCGCTAATCTAAGCCATGCATCATTCATGGTGGAAATTTACTTACATACTATGGTGAACCTTCTGTGACACCTTGCAATAAAAAACTATTCCAAATGGTAAATAAAAAGGGTGTTGAGATTGTTCATTTGTTTGTTTGTCTTGTCATTTTGATATGGGCTTGTTCCATATCTGGGACAAGAGGTACCCCAGTTGACGCTCTTGATGATACTATTATTACTTACAATGATATTAATTGAACTTGCTTTGTTTCCTAAGTTGAGTAACATGGTGTAGTACTTGTATTCAAGGGGCATGAGACATCAACCTTCTTTATCAAGCACACTACTCATATTTGCTTTCACTTTAACCTTAATCATTCAAGATGCTATGATAGGGGCAATGAGAGCTTGACACCAATGAATACCTTATTGCAATCATTAACTTAAGTAGAAGAGTTTGGAAGTTGGATGAAACTTATGCATGCTTTACCTCTACTCACATATACATCTTTCCAAAGTGTACACCTATCATATTCAGATTTTCATCTACACTCTATGACCATTGTAGGATGTTCTACTTATCATTATGCATACATGTGTTCCATATTACTTGCTACCATGTTACACTTTGTGAACTATCAATGAACATCCTTGTCTTGAATACTTGATATCACTTCATAAACTATTTGCATATTGCTACTCCTTTGAAGAATGAATCATTTGACTATATGTAGCAATAGTAATCATCTTTGATATCATTGTTAAGTATTAAATTGCAAAGTCCATGTTAGTTTTATCATCTTCATACTCGAGGACGAGCATGGATTAAGCTTGGGGATGTTGATGCATGTAAAATGCATACATGAACTTTGCACTTTAATTGCTTATATTCCAATCATATTTGCATCATATAAGGGTTATATCAATGTTTTATCATGATTTTGGGAATACTTCATATTTTCCTTTTATTTGGAATTAACCCTGCACAGGCAGAAAACCCTAGTTTTTATTTTAATGTTTCAGGGACCCAAACGTCAACGAAATCACCTGGAAATTTACGGGCGTCAATATTTGGAAGGAAGAAGGACTACGGAAAAAGGAAGCAAGCAAACGGAGGCCCGAGGGCCAAACGGGTGGCCCACGCGGCCAGTACTGGCCGCGTGGGACCCACCCGTTTGGGCCTCGTGGCTCCGTTGCCGTCGATCTTCGCTCCACCGACATCGTCTTGACCTAAAAACGCCTATAAAAAAGGTCCCCCGACGTTCTCTGGAAGGAGCGCCGCACAAACACAGAAACACCGAAACGGAGATCAGGAGCTGCAGATTGGAGGGGGAAAACTCCGGCGGGGCGCTGCCGGCGTGGTCTCCATCTTCTCCATCGACTTCTCCACCGTCTCCATGATGAAGAGGGAGTAGTCCACCTCTGGACTATGGGTTTGTGGAAGTAACTTATGTATCTCTCCTCTCTTGAGCTTCACTAATTAGCACCGTATGAGCTGCTGAACATGATTACGGTCACCGTTGTAATACCTTTGTGGTGGATCTTTATGAGTTAATATATGTTTGAGATTGCAATGTTTGTTTCAGTTATGAGTATAGATGCATATTATGTACCCCGTTCTTGTCTACTTGTTTTGATCAAGCATGTTTATGAGAGCGTGTGTGGGGGAACGTGTGCATTAGTTGGAGTAACGGGGGGTGGCTAGTGCAGTGAACGTGAGAGAAAGTTCTGCGATCCACTTTGGTATCTTTACCTTACTTTGTTACCTCACTAGGGATAAACTAAAATACCATGCTACCGGGGATGTGGGCGTGACCATTGCCACTACTCCATGACTAGATCTAGCATGTTCTTATTTTCACTTCATGTCATGATACTTAATGCTATACTCTGAGTTATCTTAATTACTGAGGTGTTATGATTTAGTTCGCATCTTGGTGGAGTATAAGAGAGGTTAATAACCAAAAGATCTCTATGTTAGGACGTGATGCCCATATATCTAAGTAACTTGTTATCAAACCCTGTGTTGCAATCTCATATGTTAACTTGTGTGTTCCATTGTCTACCACTTTATAAAGAGAGAGTGCATTTGTGAAACCATGAACCCCAGTCCATTTTTAATCATAAGAAACACCTTTCCAACACCATATACCACTTTTCTATTTTCAGCCATCATTAAATCCGAAAATACAAAAATACTTTTCATCTTGCATACATCATTCAAAAACCCAAAAATATCATTTATCATTGCATCCACCATCATTGCATATTTATTTCTTGTTTGCATTGCATAACTATCCTGATATCATTCTTACACCTTGTGCTTGACAACCACAGGTGAGGTTGAGGACCAAAACATCTAACCTTGTTTTGTAGGTAACCAAAAGAAGGATAAGAAGATAAATCTACCACTTCAGATTCCCCGAGAGTTCGATATTAAACCCTCGAGTCACCCCTCGTGGGGAAAACTGTCTTCCACTTACTATACACTCTGCACTTGGAGTCTCAACCTAAATCCCGTTATTTGTGCAGGCATAAAGACTTGCTCATCGGGTATTATGCAGTCATTTACTTGGCCACATGATCCATCATAAGGGGTTTAGTTTATTTATTTAACTTTATCTAACGTTGGCTCCGTCCAAAGAAGATTAAAACTTGACAAGATATTCAACGTGTTGTTTAATAAATATCTATGCCTAGCAATATCCATGCCGCACTCGGGAACGTTTTCGACATATAAGTTACACATCACTTGAGATTGTCCTCTTGCCACATAGAGGATTGGGCTTTCTCTCTTTGAGAGCTTTTTACTTGCTATCATTTATATTCAGCATTTTTACTTTCTTGCAACTATACAACCAAAAATCCCAAAAACACTTGCATCTTTCATTGTTTTATTTATCATTCTTGCTAACCAATACCTTCAGCTCCTCGTGGGTTTCGACAACCTTTTCTAATCGAAAGGTACTACGATTGATCTCCTGCACTTGGGAGTCATCACTAACACATACAAGAATCATCTTATATTTATATAAAACAACACAAACACAAATTGCACAACATTTTAATTCAGATCACGATTGAATATCATCACCAATTCTTTACAACAAGTAGTTTTCAACAAGTCTTTAATATAAATGATTAGAAATACTTCTTACAACATTGGGGAGATTTACAAAAAGGGAATAATAAAAAATTCCTAAACTAATTCTTCATGTATTCCTTGAAGATTTTCAAACCTGCAAAACAAACAGCAAAGATAAAAGAAAGAGTTAGGATTAAAATGTTTCCAACACCATTTGGTGCTGGCATATTAATGTATGAATATCTGGTTTAACCTAATCAAAACCCAAGGTCAATTAGGCTAATTGTTTGGAGAATGCAGTGATCTCAAAGGTAACTTAGGGACTGATCATCTTTTGATCATGTTCAATAATCCGAAGGCAATCTTAGGGGCAAAGGCTTGTGCTTAGCACTGGAATTAATCCACCCGAGGCAACCAAACTATCCAAAGCAACAAGTGTTTCTTGAACACATCATCTCATGAACATTGAGAGCAAGGCAACAATTAAAACTGCACACTCCAAATTTAAACCAGAGATTCAATTAAGAAGGAAGCAACTTAAGGAATCACATATGACACTTGTCAGTCATATGGACCCAAACTGAAAGCCCAAAAACAATAATTTATCTTAAGCCCAAGCAAACCAAGCCCAATAAGAATTCAAGCATGAGTCCAACACCAGCAGTAGATCTTTTGCTTAGCCGCAGCTATGGATAGGAAGGGTGACTCAGTGTTCATCTCCTAGGAGGAGGAGCTCCGCATAAAGCAGCAGCCGCAGCAGGAGTTCATCCACAAGGGGTGATGCTCTGCTTGGAATTGCAGGTGCTCATCCGCAAGGGGAGGAGCACTGCATAAAATCAGTCAAAGAGGGCAGCTCGAAGTAGAAGAGGGCCACTACAAGCAGGTGATTCACCACAGTTGAGTTATCCGGGTGTCACAATCACAACACCTCCCAAACCTGTATAAATACATTACCACAGTCACAACCGTGGTACACAACTCGCAGCAATCAACCACATCACATATTTCCATCTGTTCTTCATCAAGAACAAGAACCACACACCAGAATCATGTCTGTTACTTAAACCCATCCATCTAAAAGCCTTTTCAGCTAGTTAAATGCACCCTAGGAAATTTGAAGCAGCGAGGAGGAGCAGGCAAAACCACAAGACGCAAGTTGTCATCATTTTCCAAAAGCACAAGCTGCTCAACAACAACAGGTTGATCCTGTGTGCTAGAGAGAGACCAAGCAGGTTCTGTAAATGACAGAACCATGCTAAAGAGGTGTTTACAACATCTGTTCTTAACAGAACCTTGCTAAGCAAGGTAGGTGCTGTCGGAAAAAGGAGTACAAGGCAGGGAAATATCTGTTCTTAGCAACAAGTTAGAAAAGAGAGAGGAAAGGGAGTGCAGTTGCTGTGCTGTAGCCATTGATTGATCAGAAAAGTGGAAGGGGAAGTAGATAACAGTATAGCATCTGTTCTTATTCAATCTATCAAATTTATACACAAGACAGTGAACCAGCAGAGCTGGATTAACTGTGTTGCACATCTGTACACTGAGAGAAGCACAGGAAAACATAAAAAGCATATCTGAACAAGCTAGCTACTGTGTAACTCCAAATGGAGGCATCACAGCAAGCAAAACCCGTCTAAATCATGCTCAAATACTTTCTACATCATTACTAGATCATGCTCTAGTTCCGTTTTGGACAGAATCATCACAAGATTCAGTCTAGAATTATTTTCTTCATCTGTGAGCAAGAAATGCTCCCAACATTAATTCCTGAGGTTATGGAGTGATCTAAACATGCTAGATCTACACCATTCATCTCGATCCCATGTGCACAGAAGGTAAACAGTGCACATAAGGTAGCAGTTCATCCAGAATTCATCTCCAGTTCATCAAGAACCTAACAAATATAATACATCCATGCTTAATCCAAGTCCAGTAGTATCTAGAGCTAGTAGAGGGACTAGGGATTGGAGGAGAAAGAGAGGAGAAGGAGTTCTTACCGTGCGTCCATGGCCGTAGCTCCATGGCGGCGAGGCAGTGCTCGCGCTACCGTTGGAGGGGGCACACGGAGGTACAGGACCAAGCAGCACCACACCGCACCACGGCGGCACAGAGGACGAAGCTCTGCACCTACCATGGTGAGCACGAGAGCGTGGAGGCCAGCAGAGGGCGGCGGGCAGCGCCGGCACTGAAACCCTAACCCTAGGGTTGGGTTGCGCGTGTCCGCTCGAGGAAGAGAGGTTCGAATCAAAGTGGACAGCGGGCAAGAGCGGAGCCGGGGAAGCGTTTTTGTCCCAGACCGCGGCGGCGGAGGTGGCCGAAGTTGGCCGGAGCAAGGCGGCGACGACGCTGGCGACTCGGTCACCAAAGCGAGCTCGAGCTCGCGCGAGAAGAGAGAGGGAGGAGAGTGGCTCGGTCGGTTGACCGGACCCGAGCCCACTCCATGACCTGGTTCAACCAAGTGTTGACCAGGGACCTTTTAGTAATTTTACCAATTTATGAAATTCTTCAAATTTCAAAACTCACTATAAATTCAAATCAAATCCTATAAATACTTTAAAAATATCCACATACATCAGAAGAAAATAAGCTATTCAAATAAAATATCAAATGGAATTTTTGAAAATTATTTCATTTATGAAAAATTCAATGATCCTTAAGTGGAATATTCGTTGAAATATTTTCAAAACTGTTTTCTCAAGAAAATAATCTGGGAAAATTAAATACTAAGTTCAAAATATATTTGAACTATATCATGATTGTGATGTCACTAATCCTATATAACTGATTAAATAAAAGACCATTTAAATCATTATCAATTATTTAAAGAAATTTTGGGGAAAAGCATCCCGTCTTATGCATAATAGCATACATTTGAACCTTTAAACATTGTCTCATATAGACAATGATGTTGATTTTCAGAACACGAGGGTCCCAATTCGTCGGAAGCTTTATACTGCACTACTTATCAGTCTCAAGGCAAGTTCCAACTTGCATGTCCTTGATTGATTATTTCTATCAAAGTATTTACAAAATACTATGGTTTATCATTGCATGAAAAAGAAAAACCTATTTTCGAATGATGTGAATTGTTATATATATTGTTGGCTGGCAATGGAACCACGGTTTGATGTTGTGGTGGAGGTTCCATTCTACGGGAAAGTATTTACCTAGGATTAAGTACCCATGCCCCAGTGATCCTTGCGCCGTATTGAAGCATCAGTCAATAGATTCACTATGTGACGTGGGCCTACCTAACGGGTGCCCCACTATGAAGATACCTGGTGCACGCAAGGACAAAGGCCCAACCGGTGCTCTACTAGAAGACGATGATCAAGGCCCACGAAGGGAGCCTAAGAAACTAGAGTACGCCCCAAGGAAGGCGAAACTTAAGTCGGTAGAACCTACCATACCTGTAAACCTAGTCGGTTGCGAACTCCCGAGACCCAGCCTCCTTTATAAAGGCTGGGAGGGCCGCCGATCGAGGGACACGCTCATATTCCACCACCGAAACCCTAGCGAGATCGACATCTCGCCGGGGTCGCCATTGTAACACCTCCCAAATATCAATAACAGACAAGCTGGAAGCAGGGTATTATCCTCCGGGAGCCTGAACTAGGGTAAATCGCCTTGCTTGTCAGCCGTGGTAACTACCAGCACTCCAACTTCTCTCCCTCTCAATCAACCAGGGGTACTCGACCCTGGGACTTGCCGTGGCCACCCACATCACTATGGATGGGCTCGTCAGAGGTTTTTCCCTCGTACGCATATCCTTGGCAGGCTATTACCTAGTTGCGTCCGTTGCGGCAGCCAACTGCGTGGAAGCGCGTGACCTTCCCACCCGACGGGGTGACTAGAATAGAAGCTTGGGAGGGGTGGCGGGCCAGTGGTCTTAGTTACCAGCCGCGTCACAAATGGGCGGATATGCGTTGTGTGGGGAGGCGACTCCACATGACTTGTTGCCCTGAGCTCTGGCTATAGCACACATGGTGTGCTAAGAGAGCATAAAGAGCCAGGCTGCTGTTGGGTAAAGTGGTGTAGCTCTGCAGAGTTAAACAAAGAAATTGTGACTGTCACATCCTTGTTCCAGGAGGGAACTACAGAACGCTGCGGGAAAGGCATCCCAAGTGATGACTAAAAACCCGTGGAGGCTGGGGGCATAGTTTTCTAAAATAAAATGGACCTTTTCCTAAAAATGTGTTACAAAACTTGCATATTCATCTATGACTTTTTTGTCTAGATGGTAGTTAGTGCATTCCACTTATCTAAGCGTTTAGCTGAACTTGCTGAGTAACGCTGTTAATCATTCGTTCCCGTTTGACGCCATGCTTAGACTCTGAGGAGGCCATTGAGGAGAACTACGGAGCTTACCATGCCGACGAAGTGTACTTCGAAGCACCTGATCTGTCCGGAGGAGTAGAAGGCGTCGACTACATCATTGCCTACAGAGCCGACGACGCAGAAGAAGAGCAGGTGGAGAGTTAGAATCTTCATAGTAGGAACCTGGCCGAGCAAGATTAGACTAGTACTACTTAGTTTGCTGAGCCCATATGGTTCTTAGTTTGCTGCTTTCTATCGCTTGTAGGTTGACTCCTGTCAACATCGCAATAATAGACATTCCTCCCATGTCGGAGGAAGACATTGATGTTTTTATGCATTTCTGGCTTGTAATCCTTAACAGTGTGTAATAAAGTGGACCCGCAATGTTTCTGTTGTACTACTCTGAGGGATGTAATATTTACAGATTAGTCCTTCCATGGGTGTTATGTCAACGACTTGTACACTACAATATGCAGTGGTGTACTGGGTCACCGCAGATGGTATGAGAGCAATTGCTAGACCTTAGGTTGGAAACCTATTAAAGGGAAAGCCTGTAGGTTTGCGAGGCCTTAGAATGAATTGAGTTTTAATTTGTTATGATGGATATTCACTTGAGAATAGAATTGTCATACAATTATTACTTCATTTCTATTCTGATATCCTTTTTGGTTACTACAGTTAGGATGGATAAGCGATTTCCCAAGAGGTCAATCCGTGTGAGGGATGCGGAGTTAGGCAAGGGAGTATTACGGGGAAACTGGGCAGATGTTTTGCAGCAGATGATCAATTATCTTGGTATTACTACCAAGGTGATTGTGAAGGTTATGAGCTCCTACGATGGCGCTGAGTTAGCAAAGTATAGAGTGGCTCTTAAGTTACCGTCTGAACTCAAAATGAGTCTCAAGATGCCGTTTGGTGAAGCCAAGCATAGTGAGGTGGCGTTCCAGATCACGGTTGTTAAGGCAGTCACTAATGTCAGGATAGCCAAGAGCCATGCATTGTCAGGAACTATGTTCAACGCTATTCCTAGTGCTAACTACCTGCTTGAGGGGCAGTGGATTACATGTCCTTTCTGAAGACCGATCCACGTGATGTAGCAGTTTTCGTGGATAGTTGTATCAAGCTTATCTGGGCATATCACAAGACGTTTGGGATGATAGCTAAGGAAGTAGAAATCATGGTACAGCAGTTTTTGTGCCTAGAAGTTATTCAGGAGAAGTGCGATGCCCTGAACTATGAAGCCATGAGAGGATATACTGAACCACCACCTACACCTGTTAGGTATGTTGAGGAAGTAGAACCAGATACTCCAGTTTATCCTACCTACTCACCACCACACCCAGACTATGTCTTAGTAGAGGAGGAAGATAGGTGGCAGGATCCCGAGCCAGAAGTACCTAGTCCTACTGGTTGGGATGAAGAACCTTATGAGGGAACTCCTAGTGATCCTATTGTGATTCCAACTGATGAAGGGGAGGAAGAAGTAACCAGTCGTGTAGTTAGAGGGAAGCCTAAGTTGGGACGATCGTGTAATCCTATTCTGATTGATTTAGATGAGGAAGATACTAAGGGGAAAAGTGAGTATAGAACCAAGTATACCCAGGGAGCGAGTTCTTTTAGGCAGCCGAAGAGGGAACCTGGCGAGGAGCCTCGGAGTTATTTATATAGCACTAATGATGTGCCTGCCAGTTATGATGATGGTATCGAGGTGTATGGTGATGAGGATGTATACGATGGAGAAGTGGCGGCGTACAAGTACCTTGATAGTTATTTTGCAATGACTGATATGACTTTAGAAGCAAGCCCATCGGATCCAGAGTACCAGCCAGCAGCAAGAGTGAATTTACCAGGAATTCTCAGGAGGACCAGCCGTAATAGTTGGTGGAAGCCTAGGAAGTATACTGAGAAGTGAGTGAGGTGAAGAAGGACGGAGAGAAGCAGTAGTTGTATAATCTTTACCCAATAATAAAAGAAGCAAGGCTTCTTGTTCGTCCGTCGGTCGTTTTGCACTTTAGGCCTTCACAAATAGAGTTATCAACCCACAGTCCAACTCTTCGTAGGAAACAATTCCTCTGTTTCGTCTCTCTCGTGCGGTGGAAGCTTGGAAGCACGAACTGCCGATAAGGGGAAGGAGGCCTCTTCTGGCCTTCTGGGCTCCGGCTCCGGCGGAAGGAGGCGCGACAGCCAGCAAGGGGCTCTTCCGGATCCTGCGGAAGGAGAGCGGCAGCCCCCGAGGGAACATCTGTGCCGGATGGAGGCGCGGCCGCCGGCGAGGGAACCTCTTCTGACTCCAGTGGAAGGAAACGCAGCGGCCAGAGATGGAACGGGCGCGGCGACTTCTGACCAGGGAAGCAAAGCGGCGAACGGCGAGGGAAGGGAGTCGGCCGCACCGGGCCTACGACCTTCGGATCGGTCGAACCGTCGAAGGACGCCCAACAGCTGGAGACAGAAGGCAGGATGCCACTGACAGCAAGGGATGAAGTGCGGCGAGGGCCGTCGAGGGAAGGGAGACAGCGACAGAGGAGGAGTCCGGCCGACGTCGGAAGAGGAGATGATGCGATTTGGGATTTTTTTTCCCGTGCTCGATGATTTCCTCGTGGAAGGAAGATGCGATTTAATGCTTCGCCTGGGCTGGGGCACTGGCTCGCCTGGCTTTTTTTCAGCTGATTGGGCTAGCACGAATGATACGGTGGTACAGCCCATAACTTCTGCCGGTCATGTGCGAGCAACGTGAAAAATGATCGCTGGTACAAAATCTGTTTGTTGGATGTACGTATGAATACAAAGTTCTTTTTCCTAGGGGTTACGAATACAAAGTTATGGAAAAAGTACTACCAATAGATGTTGTTTCTCAAGAAGGAAAAGGACAACCAGCCAAAAAAAAAGGACAGGAACGGTTACAACTTTCTACGCATCAATGCTCCATTTCATGTGGAACAATTCTATCCGTAGTTACATTAAAAAATAGTAGTCGTGGTATCCACGATGTCGTTCCGCGTCTAATTGTTAGTGGAGCTTGTCACCAATAGAGTTGAGGGCATGTTCAGCAGGGGATGGCGAGGAGCCGGGGGTGGAGGGCAATAGAGAGGATTGAAGACATGCGTAGCTTTTGGAACGTGAAGACGCTGCCCATATCAACCTGAACCGGCTCTCCGTTCGAGAGTTTCGGGAGCACAACGACTACAAGCAGCGATGAGAACAAACCATCCAGAGAATTGGTGGAGGGAAAGGGGTATACCTAGGAGATTGATTTATGCGTCTTCAACACTTATATTCGTTCCGTCGGAGAAAAAAATGGTTTTCAGTACTGAAATTCTCTATGCCCTACTTTTTAAGGAAAATATAATCAACCTGTGGAGATGCACGGGCAAATGTGGTATTAATGATTAAGACGACATGGTGTATGGAGTCTAGGTTTATGCCAGTCGATCGACTTTGAGGGAAAAGTATGCGCCCCAAAGTTAAAAAAATTAGCACCGTTTGCAACGCACGGGCATGTTTGCTAGTATGTAATATATAGGGTATTGTACGGAGTACTGTAAGGACGTATGGTAGCAATAAGTGAGGCCTACTTACTTTAGAGTGTGTTATTATTCTGTACCCATGTTTGTAAGCCTACATGTATAATACATGGTATATGTTTGAAAAGTTTTTTCTTTGGATTTTTCTGGTTTTCCATTGTTTGACTAGTACTTGTGCATGGAATAGGACTCAAAGTGCATATGCATAATGTAATGAAGAGTTCTTATTCGATGTAACATGACTAGAGGGAAATGGCGTACGTAGTGAGGAGAGTGAGTTGCAGAGGCAGGAGCGTGAACTCAAGGAGAAACAGGATGCAGATGCAGGAGGAATACCACCACCACCAAGGCCAATCACAGAGCAAAATTTTATGCAGTATATGTAGATGGTGGAGGAAGGCAGGCGCCAGGACTAGGAGAGGCAGAATAAATTCCTGCAATATTTGCTGGAGGTGCAAGCAGGGCGAACTACGGATGAAGCACCCAAAGGAGTAACTTTATCAGATTTTCAGAATGCAAGACCAGTACCTTTTGCCAGAGCACCAGAACCTATGGACGCAGAGGATTGGATTGTGGATACCGAGAGGAAGCTCAATACAGTTGGATGTTCTGATGAAGAGAAGCTTAGGTATGCAACCCATTTGCTTACCGGACCTGCATCATCATGGTGGGAAGCCATTGTGGTAAATTGGGAGGAGTTTGAGAAGAGATTTAGGGAGGCCCATGTTCCTGAGAGTATCATGGAATTAAAAAGAAGGGAGTTTGAGAATCTGAAGCAAAATGACTTACCAGTTGGACGTTACGTTAATACGTTCAATATGTTATCAAGGTATGCTTTGGATGAAGTGGATACTGAGGAGAAACGGAAGAAGAGGTTCATGAAGGGTCTGAATTCTTTCATGAAGATGCAGTTAAGGTTGGCAAAACCAAAAGAGTTTCAAGAATTGGTGGATGCAGCAATAAATCTCAAAGATGATTATAAGTCACTTCAGGAAGAAAGAAGGAAGACGGCAAGAATGGAACCAAGAAAGTTTCAAGTACAGAGACAACCACCAAATCTACGATTTAAGCCTAAGCTTAGAACTGAAGGAAGAAAGGCTTATCCACGAAGCTTCAATCCTGTGAATAATCTAGTATGCAACAATTGCGGGATGAGAGGACATTTGATGAAGGATTGTCAGAAGCCCAAGATTATTTGTTTTGGGTGTGGTCAAGCTGGACATATAAAGCCTGATTGTCGAATAAGCAGAATCAGCAAGTAAGTCGAGGAACTGGTGGAGGAGATAACCAGGGTGGAGGAGGATTCAAGCCAAGGAATGGAGGATTTGGACAGAATGCGGCGGATAAGGGCAAAGGGAAGCCATATGGAAAGCTGAATTGTACCGGTCTGGAGCAAGTCAACAACACCGACAATGCGGTGATCGGTAAGCTCAAAATCCTTGCTCATCCTGGCAAAGTTTTGTTTGATACTGTAGCTACTACATTTTTTATCTCGCAACAATTTGTGGATACTTTTGGGATTAGATGTCAGCCGTTAGAAGTACCCATCTGTAGGTAATCGGGGTAGGCTACGCTAGCACAAATCAAAATTTTCTACCGCGATCAACCCGGGAACCCCTGCAAGTAATCGATCACAGAGCACGAATTACCTCTCCACGCGCAGTGCAGCGGAAGACTGTCGATGTCACGCGTCGTTGCCGTGTAGTCGTACTACTCTCTCCTCCTATCCCACGAACAGCACCTCGTGGATCCCATGAACGATTCGTCCAAGCGCCCCAAGTGTGACGCCTCTATCGGTATCCACACATACAGGGATGGAACACCGCGGTCGGGGTGCTAGCACCGATGGCGCGATCTGGTGGAGAGAGTGCGGCGGCTAGGGTTTGCACTCGTGTGTCTTGTGCTGCCCACTCCTCTCCTATATAGTCCTCCTAATGGGCTGCTACATTAGAAGCCCATTAGCACTATAAACCCAATAAGATGGATCACATCCAAACTATGTTCCATACCCCTTAAGTGTGTGACCCTATAGGTTCACGCATAGATGGACATGGCGCGAGTACACTACTCGACCAATAATCGGTAGCGGCCTCTAGCAAGACGTGCCGACTCCCAAATACACGTAAAGATCATATCGGACGAACCTTCCACAACATTGTATACTTGTTCCTTTTGCCTCACGATATTGATTAAGCTCAAGGTGAGAACTT
Organism: Poa pratensis; assembly: GCA_947311845.1. Lineage (NCBI taxonomy): Eukaryota > Viridiplantae > Streptophyta > Magnoliopsida > Poales > Poaceae > Poa > Poa pratensis. The sequence goes on from CAMZMU010000067.1 coordinate 21,320,558, forward strand.
GTCATCCTTGCAATAGCCGATCATCTTTCTCGATATCCATGACGCGGAATCCCTGAAACACGGTTAACACTTAACCGAGAGTACGGCCATACATTTTCTGGATCCGGTCATTCGAGTGGCCAAGATATATCTCTCCGTTGGACGGAGGGCAAATCCCATCTTGATCAACCATGACTTGCAGCATGTTTCGTGACAAAACCGAAGCTACCTTTATAGCTACCCTTTCACGGTGTAGCGTTGGATAGCCCCAAAGTAAAGCCCTTACACATCCCAAGCTCACGCGAAGATCTCAGGTCTAAGGAATCAGCATACACATTGTATGAGATCAGCTGATGACATGAAAGAATGGATATTCTCACAGTGTCTCATGGTGGGTCAGTCCAACTCCATGTTCTCAACATGAGTCCACATTATTGATCGACATCTCCATGTCAATGATCCGTGAAACATGATCATCCATCAATACATGTGCTAGTCACTGAATCATATGCCTCCCTCATATGATTGTTGACCAGGAACCTATTTAGAATAACATCATAGAGATAATGGGTTTCACAAATGAATCACGTATTCATTAACCAATATCATGATAGTTTATTCAAGGGACAGAATGACAATTATTCTTTTGTCAGAGATTCATAAACATGTGGAAATATCATCATCAATATGATTGCCTCTAGGGCATATTTCCAACAGTCTCCCACTTGCACTAGAGTCAATCATGTATCACTATACAAGAATCGAGTAACACTTACTCATCTGTGCATCTAACACTTAGATTGTGGCCAATGCTCTGCTGGCGGCGCAATAACATTTGTTGCCCGTGCATAAATTGCATATAATGAAAGTCGGCCTCTCGCATGGAACAATTCCAGCTTACCGTCTTTTCAAACCATAATATGAACGATTATGAACTTGGTAATGAGCGGTAACGTAACTCTTTACGAACAGCTCCACTAACCATTAGAAACAATCCTTTTGTGCTTCCGAAGCACCCGAGGATTTATACCATAGTCGAGTGACTTTCACTCAGATTTGACTGATATTTGTTCATAACACTCAGAACAAATTATACATCCTTTGGGTATTCATCATGAAAATCATGCTGACATACTAATTGATGAACACTTCAACAATCATTACTTCACCAAGAAACTCTTTTCTTATGAAGATTATAAGGATTCAATTATTAGAATATTATCCCGATCTACATGTCTCCACATGCATGATCAATATGAGTGTACTCCCACTAATCTTGTTGTAAAACAAGACTCCTTATTGTATTGGCAAAATCAAACATTTTGACTAAGTCAAACAATAATGTTCACTCACAAAAGATTTTAGCATCACAATAGACTAGAAGATTTCATTATGTTCAACAATTTGAACTTGAAGAAAACTCTTCACGACTACTTGTGTCAGCCAGGTTCATAACCTTAATGACATGCATAATCTATTACGAGTGTAATGGTTCAAAACCATTTTCTTGAGTTAGGGTCCATCACGCTTCTTCATGTACAAGTCGTATTACCGTCGAGTACATGACCTGCGCTCTCTGGGTAGACGCGTCTCAAACAAATTTGAGTCGCCTCGTGCTCCCACTAATTCTATTAGAGAAACAATTTCTCTAAGAAAGATATTTCAGAACGACAAACATTTTGCCCTCTTCATAACGCTATGATGACCTCATGAAACGACAACTCAGGACGCCTCCTGATCAATATCATATACGGTGTCTTTCATATGGTCTCAAATAGCAGAACCCAATTCTACATTAGAACAACTCATTCTTACGTGCAACGGAAAAAGAACTTCGGACAAGAAAGGTTTACCATTGATCTAACCATGTCTAACAAGGTTTGATCATATATATACCACCCGAATGGTCCAACATTTGGATGCTTCGATGGCTATAGCAATAGTAGAACAATTCCACATTGCTACACATGGTTACCATGTACAGCTCAAATATATGTCTATGATCAAATCAAAGAATATTAATTATCTTGCCATACTCTTAATTAATGTTGTGAAACTATACGACTTTGTCAAAACTAAGATGAGTAGTCCATTCGCTAATGGAGTACTCCCACTCAACACATCATTCATAATATCGAACAACTCTTGTTCTCTATTTAGAATTTAACCTTCTGTCAAACGACATAAGTTATGCAGGTGATGAGGGTAGAAACATGATAACATTTATCTAGTTCCATTCACAGGTTTGACAATAGCAACAATTGCAGCATATAAACAGCCAATGTGGAAACTACTTCCGCATTGCTATTACGAAGACCATCTTCGATCACTACTTAACCTTTCGTCAAAATCAGCTCAATTATCGCATTGCCCGACAATCGATTAAGTATCAAATACTAAAGAGCTTGTTTGACGATCAACAATGAGAATATTCACAACAAACATTGTGGACAATGAAGTCACACTTCCTTGCCCACTTTCTAGTCCTCGAATTCATGCACCTCTTTCCTTCAATAACTGCAACGACTAAGTGCCACTCATCGTCATGAGTTAGAACAGAGATCGGATCATTGGGCATAAGCTCATGCTCAGGATCATATCCTAAGACATGCTTTAGTCCTAACCTATCATTTTCAAACACTTGTCTCGGCATAATCATCACATGATCAATGCCTATTCTTAATGCTTAACTCATCTATCACATGCATCTAATGCACTTTGGTCCACTATATATTCACGACAATCATTTGACAATCAAATGAATGAGGGAATCAAACATTAGTCAACACTTGACACGCGGAAACATTTTCCGTATTCTCAATGTAACTAAATAATTTAATTACATGGAGATCGACCGAATTTCCTTCCGCTATCTTGCATCAACAACATCCCGAAGATGTCAAACATCTCGAATTTTTGTTTATTTCTCAAACATGCCTTTTAGTCTAACAATCATATTGTAGACGAGCAAATTCTCATCTTGCTTCAAAAGCTCAGAGTAGTTTGCGGCAATTAAGAGAATGCAAGTAATAAGGAAATGTGATGCTTCATAAGCATTTCTTGAGTAGCAATAAGACACAGCTAAATGAACAAGTACACTTTTAAATATATTCCAAATAACATTCTACTTGGGAACAATTCTCCAAATATAGCATCAGCCAAAAATAGTTCTAACTATAATCGAACACACATAAAACTATAAAACTGAATGTAGCCATATCAAAATGAATCTACAACAGTAATATTCATGCAAAGCTGAGATGTATGTTTATGAAGAAGTATCTTGCATTAAACTATTTGATAAAAGATACTCCCACTAAATTCCGTATCCCTCATACGACCTTTAGTGATTCAAGATCCACATCGAACAAGTCTACTAGTGAGCCGGACGCTTCACCGCTAGAAGACAAGGTAGATCGGTAAGCAACACTTGCTAATCATATCATCATATGACTCTTGTTGTTGGATGACATCTCTATGTCTAAATGTCCAACCTTTATGCCCCAAGGCGCTTAACCGTTAAGATTACCTTGATAAGTTAACCAACCCTTATGCGCGTAAGTATCCGATACAAACCCATCTAGTCAACGAAAAATGATGGCACCCTACTATCATAGGCCCACCATCAAATGTAGAAGACATGGGATGGTGCAAGGTTTGGTTGGGAGGGCATATGTTTAACTTAACATTTGTGAGGGAATCTACTCTATTATGTAACAAGCATGGCAAGCAACAAAACAATAATAGAAGTAGAACTTGCAAAGGAACAATAACAAATTTCGGATAATCAAATTAACTGTAAATTTGTGTGCACCTTTTGCAATGACGATCTCTGTCGCCACATTTTTCTCCGCTTGCATTCTTGACGACACATCATATGCATCCGAGGACAAATACCATACCATAACATTTTACAGTGGCATGCACCCAATGCACATCATATGTGCACAAATGGTCTAACCGTATTCTCACCATTAACCGCAAAACAATTTGCATAGAATCAAATTCTATAATAATGTGAATTAGTACACATACTGCTACAGGATTATACTCGAAAACAATTTTCGACAACCATATCCGATCACACAAGCACGCGAGAACAAATTCACCGGTTAGTATGCGAAAGGAATTATCGATTAATCTTATCAATCAATAAGCATCAATATATGTTGGCACTGCGTTACAACACTTTATAACCAGTAAATACACGAGTAACATTTACTCGACTTTCGGAAACTCTTTTCCAACCAAGCTGACAAAAGTATTCAGAAGTCGACACAACTAGTCGATCAAATCGACAAGCATCCAACTAAACGCGTACTCAGCTGATCACATCAACTGAGAATAAAAGTCCAGAAAATCTGTAAATCAATAAATTCTACAGATCACATCTGTTTGTGAAAACCAATCGCAAATTGCTAATGACAATTCTAGTTCATCGTATGAACTAGTAACTAAGTGATCAACTTTTATTCTGAACACAAGTCAGTACCGACAACACAAGTGATCAGCAATATCAATTTCTTCATCACATGAATCAATGATAACCTGCACGAAAAACTCACTGATCCATCCAATAAATCAGTCCAGCATATGTATGCCAAGGTTGAACACGCACGGCCGGCTAGCAGAGCACATGAAAGCACGAATGCCATTAATCCATCGTATGGAACTATGGTGAATCAATTTTCCGCCGATCGTACCAATCAGTAGTGCATATACATTAATACATACAAGTAGATCTCATCTACTAGTATGAACAACCGTCAGCAATTCATATCAAAATAGAATGTCATGTGTATCATGCACTGATTGGTTTCCTGCCTCTCACTAGAGTATGTATCAGTATACGTATCTTCGTCCGGCCGGAAAACCATATACACCACAATGCAAAAGGATTCATCGATCCATCACATGAATCAATTTCCACCTGAACCGAGACCCCAACAGCCATGACCATCTACCAGAACAATGCCAGTAGAAGATTCCATCGGATGAATTCATCGGCTATTGGAAATTAAATCCATCACATAGATCAGTTGGAGCATGTAAATCATATTGTGCATGCAACAACCTATAGAGCCTAATACAAGTACTTAGCGCTACTGACCTTGTGACTGAATTCATTTTCATCACATGCAAACTGCAGATGCATACAAACAAAGATGCTAATCGATTTGAATCGATCTCTCAATACGTATCATATACGTACTGTTGTCCGGCCGGAAGACACGTCAGATCACATCTACGTATCAGCTAGCAAAGAACAGCTAATCCATAGAATGAACTTGCCTGTGGCAAGATGGTTAGGTGGGTGGTTGTACCCCCAGCCCACCAGAGTTCAAACCCCAGGTTTGACGCTGGTGTTTCTCATTTAAGGCGGAATATTCTTCAGTGGAGGCGACGTTCCCGTCGACAGCGAGGCGCCCGTGGTGACTTCGTCAATCTCAAGACTCGACCCGCCGACTCAGTCTCTCGGAGGTGCTCATAGGGGTAGGGTGTGCGTGCGTGCGTTCATAGGGGTGAGTGTGTGCGCGTGTATATGAGCGCTTGCGTTGTACTGTGTTTCGCAAAAAAAAAAGCTAATCCATAGAATGAATGCAACGTCGTGCCAAAATATCTACAGCAGTATAAATACGAAACAATCGCATCCGGCCGGAAAGGATACGTACAATACGAATCCAGTTAGCCAAAATAGCTTGATCAAGGCAGATAGACGGGTCGTGCCCGTCCCCTCCCCTTCGTCCTTAGAGGAGAGGCGATTTTCTGAAAACTTCCCGGTCAACCCACCTCGCCGCCGCGGATCCGGCCGTTTCCTCCCCTCCGCCGGCTGCTTCGGCAGCGGGAGGGTGGGGGAACGCCGGATCTCGGTGTGTATATAGTGTAGGGTTTGCTAGGTTCTCTGCCGGCGGCGCTCTGGAGGCGGAGGTGCGGTCGGCGGTGTGTTTGGTGGCGGCGTTCTTCCCCTTCGTCGGTGGTGTTCTTCGGAGCTTCGCCGTGGAGCGGCCGCCTTCCTCGTGCTCGCAGCTCCTGGGAGCTGCCGTGTGCGAGTTCCCCGACCCCTGGCTGGATCCGAGGCGACGGATCTGGTGGCTGGGGTCGTGGTGTTGCTGGAGGTGGGCTCGGAGGCTGCAAGGTGACGGCTTTGCAGGTTTGTGGCTAGAAGGTGGAGGATCTGTGGCGCCTGCTCCAGGTCCGGTGCAGTTCGAGCTCGGGGGCCTCCCCCGGCCGATTCCCGTTCATCGTCCTCAAGTTCCTGCTCTTCGGAGCGGGCGGATGTTGCGGCTCTTCAAACGCCTCTGGGCTAGGGGCTCTACTGCTCCTCGGGCGATCGTGCTTCGTGGCGGTCTCCTTCATCGTCTCCGGCGGTGCAGGGCGTTGGCGCGGGTCGATCTCGTGGGTAAAGACGGCGAGTGCAAGCTTCGTTTGCTCTTGTTTTCTCTGTTGCCTTTCCTCGTATGTACTTGCTGGTGCTTTGTTCTTCTTTTAGTATGAATACAAGTATGTGCATTACAAAAAAAGGCAGCTCTGAATATGCATCAGCATGCTAGTACAGAATGACTGATCAGGATGGTTCCATCATATGAAAATGATCAATTCGTATCGGACAAGAAGCAGCTAGCTCTGACCCATGCATTCATCACATGAACCGCGATGGTAATCAGAAACTCTATAAGCATGTCCATGTATAGATACTGGCCGATGTTTGTCTAGATCATATCCAGTACTAAACAAATCGACCGTCGATCCAACCAATGGACTGGCAACAAGATGTACATCAGATATTCACTGCATGCATCGGTTCTGGGCAAATCCCGACGGTGCCAAAAACAAAAGTATGCGCCGCCGCCGGTCCAGTCAATCAAATTGACCACACAGCCCTCTAATTTTCTCGCGCAAGCACAACCAGTAGATCGCATCTACAGGTTCCTATCGCCGAGCTGAATATTTAGATCAGCACTCGGCACATCGACCGGAATTCAGCGAACTGAGATTGCATCTAGTACACCGCGTACGCAGAAACAGAAAACGCCAGATCGCATCTAGCGCCAAAACGGATCGAATCCGCTCCCGGCACAACTCCTTGCGCCGCTCCAAATCGAGAACTTAACAGGATGGCTCTGATACCACTGTAGGTAATCGGGGTAGGCTACGCTAGCACAAATCAAAATTTTCTACCGCGATCAACCCGGGAACCCCTGCAAGTAATCGATCACAGAGCACGAATTACCTCTCCACGCACAGTGCAGCGGAAGACTGTCGATATCACGCGTCGTTGCCGTGTAGTCGTAATACTTCTCCTCCTTATCCCACGAACAGCACCTCGTGGATCCCATGAACGATTCGTCCAAGCGCCCAAGTGTGACGCCTCTATCGGTATCCACACATACAGGGATGGAACACCGCGGTCGGGGTGCTAGCACCGATGGCGCGATCTGGTGGAGAGAGTGCGACGGCTAGGGTTTGCACTCGTGTGTCTTGTGCTGCCCACTCCTCTCCTATATATAGTCCTCCTAATGGGCTGCTACATTACAAGCCCATTAGCACTATAAACCCAATAAGATGGATCACATCCAAACTATGTTCCATACCCCTTAAGTGTGTGACCCTATAGGTTCACGCATAGATGGACATGGCGCGAGTACACTACTCGACCAATAATCGGTAGCGGCCTCTAGCAAGACGTGCCGACTCCCAAATACACGTAAAGATCATATCGGACGAACCTGCCACAACATTGTATACTTGTTCCTTTTGCCTCACGATATTGATTAAGCTCAAGGTGAGAACTTGTCATCCTTGCAATAGCCCGATCATCTTTCTCGACATCCATGACGCGGAATCCCTGAAACACGGTTAACACTTAACCGAGAGTACGGCCATACATTTTCTGGATCCGGTCATTCGAGTGGCCAAGATATATCTCTCCGTTGGATGGAGGGCAAATCTCATCTTGATCAACCATGACTTGCAGCATGTTTCGTGACAAAACCGAAGCTACCTTTATAGCTACCCTTTCACGGTGTAGCGTTGGATAGCCCCAAAGTAAAGCCCTTACACATCCCAAGCTCACGCGATGATCTCAGATCTAAGGAATCAGCATACACATTGTATGAGATCAGCTGATGACATGAAAGAATGGATATTCTCACAGTGTCTCATGGTGGGTCAGTCCAACTCCATGTTCTCAACATGAGTCCACATTATTGATCGACATCTCCATGTCAATGATCCGTGAAACATGATCATCCATCAATACATGTGCTAGTCACTGAATCATATGCCTCCCTCATATGATTGTTGACCAGGAACCTATTTAGAATAACATCATAGAGATAATGGGTTTCACAAATGAATCACTTATTCATTAACCAATATCATGATAGTTTATTCAAGGGACGGAATGACAATTATTCTTTTGTCAGAGATTCATAAACATGTGGAAATATCATCATCAATATGATTGTCTCTAGGGCATATTTCCAACACCATCACGGTCATGTCGGCCGGGGAAAGTTGTTAGTCATGCAAGTTAAGATGGATCAAGTGATTATGATCTGTGATCGTGTCTATGACGCTAATTTGCTAGTAATTCCCATGAAGGACATAGCAGTTATCCTAGGGATGGACTGGTTATCTGACCATGGAGCCCAAATAGAATGTGCAGAAAAGACCGTATCCTTGAGAGGATCCGGAGGAATTAGGACAGTATATCAGGGTGACAACCACAGTCAGTTAAGAGTAGATCTGCAATTGAATGCCATGAAGGAGGTAAAGATTGAAGAAATTCTGGTAGTAAAAGAATTTCAAGATGTGTTTCCAGAGAGTTACCAGGGATGCCACCAGATCGTGAAATTGAGTTTACTATAGATTTGATTCCTGGTACAGCACCTATTGCACAACCACCATATAAGATGGGACCCAAGGAATTAGTGCAACTTAAGGAGCAGTTAGATGAGTTGGAAGCTAAAGGATTCATTAGAGAAAGTGTATCACCATGGGGATCACCAGTAATTTTTGTGGATAAAAGAGATGGAGGACGTAGGATGTGCGGAGATTTCCGAACTTGAATAGTGTAACTATCAAGAATAAATACCCGTTGCCAAGGATACAAGATTTGTTTGATCAAGTAAGAGGAGCAGGGGTATTTTCCAAAATAGATTTGAGGTCAGGATACCATCAGATAAAGATTAAACCTGAGGATATTCCTAAAACAGGATTTGTATCAAGATATGGACATCATGAGTATTTGGTAGTACCGTTTGGATTAACCAATGCACCAATATTCATGAATTTGATGAACAAGATCTTTATGCCATATCTGGACAAGTTTGTAATTGTGTTCATTGATGATATATTGGTTTACTCTAGAACCAAGGAAGATCATGCACAACACTTAAGTATAGTGTTGCAAACTTTAAGGGAACATCAGTTGTATGCCAAATTCAGTAAGTGTGAGTTTTGGCTGGATCAAGTAGAATTTCTTGGTCATGTGATTAGTAAAGAAGGAATCAGTTAATCCTGAGAAAGTGAAGGCAGTATTGGATTGGAAAGCACCCAAGAATCCTAAGGAAATACGAGGATTCTTAGGAATGGCCGGATATTACCGGAGATTTATTGAAGGATTTTCCAAAATAGCCGGGCCAATGTAAATTACTCCGAAGAATGTTCCATTTGAGTGGATAGAAAAATGTGAGCAAGTTTTCAAGAACTCAAACAGAAGTTAACAACAGCACCTGTGTTAGCAGTACCAGAAACTAGGAAAGTCTATACAGTATATTGTGATGCATCTAAAAATGGACTAGGTTGTGTATTGATGCAAGATCGCAAAGTAATTGCTTATGGATCAAGCAGTTGAAACCACATGAACTCAATTATCCTACACATGATCTGGAGTTAGCAGCAGTAGTTTATGCTTTAAAGCAATGGAGACATTTCCTCTATGGAGAAAAGTGTGAATTATATACGGATCATAAGAGTTTGAAATATTTCTTCACACAAAAGGAATTGAATATGAGGCAAAGGAGATGGTTGGAGTTGATCAAAGATTATGACTTAACAATCAACTATACTCCAGGAAAAGCGAATGTGGTAGCAGATGCTTTAAGTAGGAAGGAGACTTGTAATCCTCTGATGGAGGGGATGCCCAAGGAATTGAGAAAAGAGATAGGAAGAGCTGGTATTGAAATCTGGGATGGTCCAGAGTTAAACAGTATTGCAGCTATGGATATTGTTGAAGAGACAGAAATGGAGTTGAAGGAAAACATTCTCTTCCACAAAAAGAAGATGAGTTTATAGCGGAAGAAATCCGTAGGATTAAAGAGGGCAGAAGTTCTGAATTCACTTTGAAGCCAGAAAATGAGTCATTATGGTATCATGGTAGAATTTGTGTCCTAGATATCCGAGAAATCAAGGACGTAATTTAAAGAAGCTCATGAGACACCTTACTCTATACATCCCGATAGTACTAAGATGTATATGGATTTAAAGAAGGTATTTTGGTGGAATAATCTGAAGAGAGAAATTGCCAGGTATGTTGCAGAATGTCATACGTAGACAAGTGAAAGCTGAACATCAGAGTCCAGCAGGGTTACTACAACCACTACCAATTCCCAAATGGAAGTGGGAAGAAATCATATGGACTTTATCAGGATTAACCAAGACCAAAAAATAAGGATGCAATATGGGTAATAGTAGACCGGTTAACAAAGAGTGCTCATTTCATTGCAGTTAATCAGAAGATAATGCAGCACAATTAGTAGACCTGTATGAAGGAAATAGTGAGTAAACAGGAGTTCCGCAAATATAGTGTCGGATCGTGGATCCATATTTACTGCGCCTTTTGGAGGCAACTTCACAAGCAATCAGGTTCAAACCTAAAGTATAGTACCATATCATCCGCAAACAGTGGTCAAACAGAGAGGAGAAATCAGATCTTAGAGGATATGTTAAGACTTGTGTTCTTGATTTTGGAGGGTCATGGGATGAACATTTGGCATTGGCTGATTCTTTATAACAACAGTTATCAGAGTAGTATTAAGATGGCACCATTTGAAGCTCTATACGGACGGAAGTGTAGATCACCTATCTGTTGGTTTGAAGTAGGTGAAAGCAAAGAATTTGCACCCAATATATAAAGGAGCAACAAGCAATTATTGACATCATAAGAGATCGACTAAAAATAGCTCAGAGCAGACGAAGAGTTATGATGATCTCTCAAGAAGATAGTGGGAACAGATACAAGATATGGTGTATTAAGAGTGAGTCCTACAAAAGGGGTAAAGAGATTTGGAGTAAAAGGAAAGTTAAGCCCCAGATATATTGGACCATTTCACATTCTGAGTCGAAAAGGTGAAGTACCTTATGAATTGGAACTACCCGATATATTGTCTCAAGTACACAATGTGTTCCCTGTGTCTCAACTCAAGAAGTGTTTGAAACCACCAGAAGAACCCATTGAGTTTGAGAAACTGAACTTACAGCCAGATTTGTCATATGAAGAGCAGCTCGAGAAAATATTGAAGGAAAACTGAAAAGGTTAAGGAATCGAGCAATTAAGTATTGTTACTTCAATGGAAAAATCATTCTGAAAGAGAAGTAACTTGGGAGAAAAAGATGATTTGAGACAGACTACCCACAGTTGTTCAGGTACCTCAGAGAAGAAACTTTGGGACGAAGTTTAGTTTAAGGGGGAGAGGTGTAATACCCCGCAGTTATAGGACTCGAGAGGGTAGAATATAGGAATTGCATTTGAGCATTCATGCATCTTTTGGTGAAATCTGGAAAAAATTTGCTTTTGTGTTAAAATCTAGGGTCGATACCAGACGAGTGTCGATGCTTGGGAGTCAGACATTGATAGTTAGTCGAGGGGTGTCGATAAACCCTAAGTCATATTTTCAAAACAAATATTATTTTCAAAACTACTACTTGGATTCTAAAAAGGAAATTCTATAAAATTCAATTCAAAACAATTCTATAACTTTTCCATTCTATATCTAACACATACAAATCATCTTATATTTATATAAAACAACACAAACACAAATTGCACAACATTTTAATTCAGATCACGATTGAATATCATCACCAATTCTTTACAACAAGTAGTATTTCAAAAGCATAATACATATGTCTCCCAAATTCATACACATACTTCATTTGAAATATTTACAACTCGAGAGAAACATCTTCTCAATTTTGGAGTACAAAGTCTTTAATTTAAATGATTACAAATACTTCTTACAACATTGGGAGATTTACAAAAAGGGAATAATAAAAATTTCCTAAACTAATTCTTCATGTATTCCTTGAAGATCTTCAAACCTGCAAAACAAACAGCAAAGATAAAAGAGAGAGTTAGGATTAAAATGTTGCCAACACCATTTGGTGCTGGCATATTAATGTATGAAAATCTGGTTTAACCTAATCAAAACCCAAGGTCATTAGGTTAATTGTTTGGAGAATGCAGTGATCTCAAAGGCAACTTAGGGACTGACCATCTTTTGATCATGTTCATTAATCCGAAGGCAATCTTAGGGGCTAAGGCTTGTGCTTAGCACTGGAATTAATCATCCGAGGCAACCAAACTATCCAAAGCAACAAGTGTTTCTTGAACACATCATCTCATGAACATTGAGAGCAAGGCAACAATTAAAACTGCACACTCCAAATTTAAACCAGAGATTCAATTAAGAAGGAAAGCAACTTAAGGAATCACATATGACACTTGTCAGTCATATGGACCCAAACTGAAAGCCCACAAATAATAATTTATCTTAAGCCCAAGCCAAACCAAGCCCAATAAGAATTCAAGCATGAGTCCAACACCAGCAGTAGATCTTTTGCTTAGCCGCAGCCATGGATAGGAAGGGTGACTCAGTGTTCATCTCCTTGGAGGAGGAGCTCTGCATAAAGCAGCAGCCGCAGCAGGAGTTCATCCACAAGGGGTGATGCTCTGCTTGGAATTGCAGGTGCTCATCCGCAAGGGGAGGAGCACTGCACAAAAGCAGTCAAAGAGGGCAGCTCGAGGTAGAAGAGGGCCACTACAAGCAGGTGATTCACCACAGTTGAGTTATCCGGGTGTCACAAGCACAACACCTCCCAAACCTGTATAAATACATTACCACAGTCACAACCGTGGTACACAACTCGCAGCAATCAACCACATCACACATTTCCATCTGTTCTTCATCAAGAACAAGAACCACACACCAGAATCATGTCTGTTACTTAAACCCATCCATCTAAAAGCCTTTTCAGCTAGTTAAATACACCCTAGGAAATTTGAAGCAGCGAGGAGGAGCAGGCAAAACCACAAGACGCAGGTTATCATCATTTTCCAGAAGCACAAGCTGCTCAACAACAGCAGGTTGATCCTGTGTGCTAGAGAGAGACCAAGCAGGTTCTGTAAATGACAGAACCATGCTAGAGGGTGTTTACAACATCTGTTCTTAACAGAACCTTGCTAAGCAAGGTAGGTGCTGTCGGAAAAAGGAGTACAAGGCAGGAAATATCTGTTCTTAGCAGCAAGTTAGAAAAGAGAGAGGAAAGGGAGTGCAGTTAATGTGCTGTAGCCATTGATTGATCAGAAAATTGGAAGGGGAAGTAGATAGAGTATAGCATCTGTTCTTATTCAATCTATCAAATTTATACACAAGACAGTAAACCAGCAGAGCTGGATTAACTGTGTTGCACATCTGTACACAGAGAAGCACAGGAAAACATAAAAAGAATATCTGAACAAGCTATCTACTGTGTAACTCCAAATGGAGGCATCACAGCAAGCAAAACCAGTCTAAATCATGCTTAAATACTTTCTACATCATTACTAGATCATGCTCTAGTTCAGTTTTGGACAGAATCATCACAAGATTCAGTCTAGAATTATTTTTCTTCATCTATGAGCAAGAAATGCTCCCAACATTAATTCCAGAGGTTATGGAGTGATCTAAACATGCTAGATCTACACCATTCATCTCGATCCCATGTGCACAGAAGGTAAATAGTGCACATAAGGTAGCAGTTCATCCAGAATTCATCTCCAGTTCATCAAGAACCTAACAAATATAATACATCCATGCTTAATCCAAGTCCAGTAGTATCTAGAGCTAGAAGAGGGACTAGGGATTGGAGGAGAAAGAGAGGAGAAGGAGTTCTTACCGTGCGTCCATGACCGTAGCTCCACGGCGGTGAGGCAGTGCTCGCGCTACCGTTGGAGGGGGCACACGGAGGTAGAGGACCAAGCAGCACCACACCGCACCACGGCGGCACAGAGGACGAAGCTCTGCACCTGCCATGGTGAGCACGAGAGCGTGGAGGCCAGCAGAGGGCGGCGGCAGCGCCGCACCGAAACCCTAACCCTAGGGTTGGGTTGCGCGTGGCCGCTCGAGGAAGAGAGGTTCGAATCAAAGTGGACAGCGGGCAGAGCGGAGCCGGGGAAGCGTTTTGCCCCAGACGCGGCGACGGAGGTGCTCGGAGTTAGCGGAGCAAGGCGGCGACGGCGCTAGCGACTCGGTCGCCAGAGCGAGCTCGAGCTCGTGCGAGAAGAGAGAGGGAGGAGAGTGGCTCGGTCGGTTGACCGGACCCGAGCCCACTCCTTGACCTGGTTCAACCAAGTATTGACCAGGGACCTTTTGGTAATTTTACCAATTTATGAAATTCTTCAAATTTCAAAACTCATTATAAATTCAAATCAAATCCTATAAATACTTTAAAAATATCCACATGCATCATAAGAAAATAAGATATTCAAATAAAATATCAAATGGAATTTTTGAAAATTATTTCATTTATGAAAAATTCAAAGATCCTTAAGTGGAATATTCTTTGAAATATTTTCAAAACTATTTTCTCAAGAAAATAATCTGGGAAAATTAAATACTAAGTTCAAAATATATTTGAACTATATCATGACTGTCATGTCACTCATCCTAAATAACTGATTAAATAAAAGACCATTTAAATCATAATCAAATCTTTAAAGAAATTTTGGGAAAAGCATGTCATCTTATGCATAATAGCATACATTTGAATCTTTAAACATTGTCTCATATAGACAATGATGTTGATTTTCAGAACACGAGGGTCCCAATTCGTCAGAAGCTTTAGACTGCACTACTTATCAGTTCAAGGCAAGTTCCAATTTGCATGTCCTTGATTGATTATTTCTATCAAAGTATTTACAAAGTACTATGGTTTATCATTGCATGAAAAACAAAAACCTATTTTCGAATGATGTGAATTGCTATATATATTGTTGGCTGGCAATGGAACCACGGTTTGATATTGTGGTGGAGGCTTCATTGTACGGGAAAGTATTTACCAAGGATTAAGTGCCCATGTCCTAGTTATCCTTGCGCTGTATTGAAGCATCAGCCAACAGATACACTATGGATGGGCTCGTCAGAGGTTTCTTCCCTCATTCGCATATCCTCGGCAGGCTATTACCTGGTTGCGTCCGTTGCGCGACCAACTGCATGGAAGCGCGTGACCTTCCCACCCGACGGGGTGACTGGAATAGAACTTAGGAGGGGTGGCGGGCCAGTGGTCTTAGTTACCAGCAGCGTCACAAATGGGCGGATATGCGTTGTGCGGGGAGGCAACTCCACATGACTTGTTGCCCTGAGTTCTGGCTATAGCACACATGGTGTGCTAAGAGAGCATAAAGAGCCAGACTGCTGTTGGGTAAAGTGGTGCAACTCTGCAGAGTTAAACAAAGAAATTATGACTGTCACATCCTTGTTCCAGGAGGGAACTACAGAACACTGCGGGAAAGGCATCCCAAGTGATGACTAAAAACCTGTGGAGGCTGGGGGCATAGTTTTCTAAAATAAATGGACCTTTTCCTAAAATGTGTTACAAAACTTGCATATTCATCTATGACTTTTTGGTCTAGATGGTAGTTAGTGTATTCCACTAAGCGTTTAGCTGAACTTGCTGAGTAACCCTGTTACTCATTCGTTCCCGTTTGACCCCATGCTTAGACTCTGAGGAGGCCATTGAGGAGAACTATGGAGCTTATCATGCCGACGAAGTGTACTTCGAGGCACCTGATCTGTCCGGAGAAGTAGAAGGCGTCGACTACCACTAGTACAGAACGACACATCGGAAACGGGCCAAAAACCCCTTCGGCAACGGAGAAAGGGTCCGTGTCCCCGCCTCTGTCACTGATGTGAAGCCTCACAATGGCAACGGAGGAGATAAACCGTTTCTGATGTATTTAACATTAGACACGGAGTTTTGCTAATAACCGTTTCTAATAAGGGTAACAGGAAAACAAAAAAAACACGGTGACGGGCTGTGCCGTCGATGGAGCCCCGCTCCATGCGACTAGACGGCCGCCCGGTCGTCACCGTATTCCTGTACGCCCTGCTTTACAAATGTTCATCAGTGCGCGTGGCTGGAGCTCTGCTCCTATGTCTTCACGCCGCCAGATGAACATCTACTGTCTTTCCTGCTGCGCAAAATGTACTGCTCCTGGTGACGGCACCGTGTATGGAGCCCCGCTCCTAGGTCTTCACGGCAGCAGCATCGTCACCAAGCATCCACCAAGCCCTTGAAACAACGAATATTCTTTGTTAAAAACAGCAAACAAAGCTAATAAACAGAGCCAATAAGCAGTAAACAAAGCAAACCGAGCTAAATACATAGCTGGAGAGCTAACTAACAGAGCAAACCAAGCTAAATAAGTAGCTAACATAGCAAATACATAGCTGAACAGAGCTAACTAACAGAGCAACCCGAGCTAAATAAGTAGCTAACATAGCAAATACATAGTTGAACAGAGCTAACTAACAGAGCAAACCGAGCTAAATAAGTAGCTAACATAGCAAATACATAGCTAAACAAAGCAAACTGAGCTAAATAAGTAGCTAACATAGCAAATACATAGCTGAACAGAGCTAACTAACAGAGCAAACCGAGCTAAATAAGTAGCTAACATAGTAAATACATAGCTAAACAAAGCAAACCGAGCTAAATAAGTAGCTAACATAGCAAATACATAGCTGAACAGAGCTAACTAACAGAGCAAACCGAGCTAAATAAGTAGCTAACATAGCAAATACATAGCTAAACAAAGCAAACCGAGCTAAATAAGTAGCTAACATAGCAAATACATAGCTGAACAGAGCTAACTAACAGAGCAAACCGAGCTAAATAAGTAGCTAACATAGCAAATACATAGCTAAACAAAACAAACCGAGCTAAATAAGTAGCTAACATAGCAAATACATAACTGAACAGAGCTAACTAACAGAGCAAACCGAGCTAAATAAGTAGCTAACAGAGCGGTCATTTACCTTAGGCGAGGCGGGGTCGCTTTCCGTCGCGGATTGCGTCCCAGGCGTCGGCGTCGGCGCCGGAGCCACTGCCAGAGGAGACGTCAGAGGAGACCTCATCCTGCTCGAACACCGGAGCGTCCTCCTCCTCCTCCTCATCCTCCTCCTCCTCCGCCACCGCCACCGCTGCCGCCGCCGCATCTGGCCCAGGGCCCTGGCCAGGGAGAAGAGAGCGGTCTATGGCCGCCCGGAGCCGCGTCTGGAACAACGCCTCCTCGGCGGCTTCTATCGCGTGCTCGGCGGCGGAGATGCGGATAGCTCTCTGCATCGCAGACGCCCGAATGACACCCTCGGCGCGCTCGCGCTCAAAGGAGGCGCGAGAGAGGAGGAGACCGACCTCCAGATCCTCGTCCTCATCGTCCGAGGAGGACGATGAGGACGAGATCCGGCGTCGGTGGCCGCCGCCGCCGTGGATCCGGATGGGATTTGACGGCTCAGAATGAACTCGCGACCGCAGTCGCCGGGGATCTCGCCCCAGTTGTAGGGGAGATCCGGGCTGCGCCTCGGAGGGTGGGAGGAGGAAGATGCTCCATCCTGACTTCCGTCGGCGCCGGAGGGGTTCGCCATCGAGGGTGAAGTAGGAGGAGAGCGTGTGCGGCTAGGGTTAGGAACTGGGGAGAGTGAGACTGAGAGTGAGATACAGTACTGGAGTGGGAGATATTAATACCGGCACCGCTTAATGTGCCTTCACATGGGAAACGGAGACAGACCGATATCCGTTTCTGATGTGGAAATATCAGCAACGGAGATATTCTTTCCTCCGTTGCCTATATATGAGCAACGGAGATCTTTTCAGCCTCCGTTGCCATTGTGTCGGGCCCATCGACCGACTAGCGCGCGCGTACACTCGTGGAGGCGCGCGGAGCTCATTTTTCCGTCGCCTAACTCTTGCCGTTGCCATAGAGGGGTATCCGATGTGTCGTTCAGTACTAGTGTACATCATTGCCTATGGAGCCGACGACGCAGAAGAAGAGGAGGTGGAGACTTAGAATCTTCATAGTAGGAACCTGGCCGAGCAAGACTAGACTAGTACTACTTAGTTTGCTGAGCCCATATGGTTCTTAGTTTGCTGCTTTCTATCGCTTGTAGGTTGACTCCTGTCAACATCGCAATAATAGACATTCCTCCCATGTCGGAGGAAGACGTTGATTTTTTTATGCATTTCTGGCTTGTAATCCTTAGCAGTGTGTAATAAAGTGGACCCGCAATGTTTCTGTTGTACTACTCTGAGGGATGTAATATTTACGGATTAATCTTTCCGTGAGTGTTATGTCAACGACTTGTACACTACAATATGCAGTGGTGTACTTGGTCACCGCATCTAGATGCCGCAGTCGAGGCAGACGCGGTGCTGAAGTTTGGAGGATCAGCGAAGGGGCGGAAGGCCAACAAGGAACGTCACAGAGCAATTGGGTACATGCTCTTGTACAGCGACTACTTTGCCTAGAATCCGCGAACATTCCTCATGAGTTTCGCCGGCGTTTTGGGATGAGCAGGGACGTGTTTAGGAAGATCGTGCATGGCGTTCGGGAATACGACGACTACTTTGAGCTGAAGAGAGACTGTACCGGCCTCCTTGGGTTTTCATCTCTTCAGAAATGCACGTCAGCCATACGGTGCCTTGCTTACGGACGTCCTACCGATTCGTTCGATGACTATCTCTGTATGTCTGAGACCACCGCCGTCGAAGCCACCTACATATTTTGTAGGCCTGTTGTGAAAGTGTTTGAAGAAGAATATCTGAGAACACCAAATGAGGAAGACACGGCTCGTCTCTTGGCACAAGGTCAAGCAAGAGGATTTCCAGGGATGCTTGGAAGCATCGATTGTATGCATTGGAACTGGAAGAACTGCTCGTTCGCTTGGCAGGGGATGTATAAATCAGGACATCACGAAAAGTGCAGTGTCATACTTGAGGCCGTGGCAGACTATGATCTTTGGATCTGGCATGTGTTTTTCGGCACCGCCGGTGCCGCCAATGACATCAATGTGCTATAACGCTTCCCGGTGTTTAAGAAACTTTGTGAAGGCCTAACTCCACCATGCAACTATGTGATCAATGGCCATGAGTACACCAAGGGGTACTACCTCGCTGACGACATCGATCCTACTTGGTCAACATTTGTGAAGACTATCCGTAACCCTGTCGGCGAGGCAGATTGCCATTTTGCAAAGAGGTAAGAGTCTGTTCGCAAAGATGTGGAGCGGGCATTTGGAGTGCTTCAGGCCAGGTTTGCCGTCGTCCACTACCCTTGTCTTTCATGGTCGCTAGATGAAATGTGTGAGATCGTGAGTGCTTGTGTTATCATGCACAACATGATCGCTGAGAGTGAACGAGATACGAGGAAGCAACTGATCAACGAGGTGTTCGATTTCCAGGGGCCTATGGCCCATTCACAGCCGGGCGTGCCGACGCAGTATGCAGAATTTCTTGCCATGCATCGGGAAATTCGTGATGGAACAAGGCATCAGCAGCTGCACGATGATCTCGTGACGCACTTGTGGGCTATCAAAGCGACTCAGCCGGCGGCGGTTTGATATGTCATGTTTTGAACTTGAATTCGTATTTAAACTTTGCATTCAAATTTGAACTTGTGTTGTAATAATTTATACATTTTCTATTTTCAATTCGTAATAAAATGCAAAAACAACTGTCGATGTGGTTAGATGAAAAAAAATTGGAGTTGGCCTTTGGAGTGCGTCGCTGTGGGCTGCACCCCAATTGGTCGGACACTCATTTGGAGGATGCCGGTGGAGATGCTCTTAAGCCAGGAAAACGAAATGTAAAGTTCACTGTGTCATGTGTACATCAAACAGCAAGTGCACACTGTCTATTAAGAGATGGATTTATCAACACAAGTTCATATCGCCGGCCCTTCAGTAGTACTGTACGTGTAAACATCTCAATTTATTCCTTGATAGAAACCCAACGCATTAGCAAAGCACTGCCAGTTCCTATCTAGCTGCCCTGTGTTGTCACAATGCCCACACAGTTAGATTTTGTAAATCGAGCCTTGCAAATAGATAGATAGTCAGTGATTGTCAGATTCGAAGAGATGGAGATGCCAATGACGCTTCTAATTGGTGCCAAAGGCGGATCGTGTAGGGCTATCATGTTCCGTGTGGGTATTGTAATCCAAATCGGCTCTAGAGCATCTTCATTAGATGATGCAAAATAGGGTTGTGTTAAAAAAACATATATACATCATCAAAGCTAAAAAAATCAGCTCCAAGAGATGACCAATCCCTATATGGTGATGCAATTTTTTGGCCATGCCCTAAAATTTAGCTTTGATGATACAAATTTGCATCACCGCCGCTGCCGCAAAACCATCTCCCCTTCCGTGCGCAACCTAAATGGACGGAGCCACATGAGTACATGGGTGTACAGATGTACACGCCAAAATAAATCCAATTGTACAAGGTAAAAGCTGACAAGCTGTACGCTTGTGAATGAATTAATTCGTAAATTGTTTCTTCTTTAGTCCCAAACGAGCAGCCCATACTTCCTCTCCCCCAAAGTCCATCCAGTACCTACTAAGAGCATCTACAACCATAATGTTCAAAATCGGCCCTCAAACTGTCCGCGGACACGTCCGAACGTGTCCACGGACAGTGACCGGATAGCTTCTAAAAAGATGCTCTTACAACCACATATCTCAAATTTTTGAACCAAATTATTACAAACCATGCAAGGTACTAGGCTACTCTACATCCTATCCTACTCGTCGTCGGAGATGACGATGATGCCCGCCCCGCGCCGGAGCCGGAGCCAGAGCCGGGGCCCTGCGCCTCCTCATCCTCATCGGAGTCGGGCAAGGCGAAGGTGGAGGCAGATCTGGCCGGATCTGCCTCGTAGTAGCGGCCTTCCTTCAAGGCCGCCTCCGCCTTCATTTGCTCGTCGACGAAGCCGATCATGTTCCTCATCTAACCGATGAGGATACAGTCAGCCGCCTCCACCCGGAGCTGCTGCTCGGCCGCACGGTGCTCGTCCTCCGCCTGGGTTGTCCACTGCTCCCCCGCCGCCTTCGCCTGATGTCGGGCTTCCTCTTCCTCCATTCTTTGGCGGAACTCCGCACCGTCATGTGGACGAATGCGGGCTCTGCCTCAATATGAACAACGCCAACGTCCGCCGTCTCCGCCGCATGCACCTCTGCGGCCGCCTGCGCCTCTGCATCCGCCTGAGCTTCGGCCGCTAGTGCTGTCACCTCTTCCGCATCGCGCGCCATCTCCTCCCGGTAGATCTGTGCCCTCTTCTCCGGTGTGAGCATTGCGCAAACGGTCGGAAGCCGACGAGGCATGGTGGAGGACGGGGAAGAGTGGAGGAGCTTGGGGAGAAGTGGAGTGCGGCGGCGGAGGAGGGAGTACGGGTTCGGGTTTGCTCCGACCCTCCACTTATAGGCGGAGATGGCCTCCTCGGGCGGAGCGTGAACCGTAAGCCATGAATGCCGGCCGGGTGGCAAGCCATGTATGCGCGGTCAACGTGGCCTCTCCGCGTGGACGGGCGATCAAGCGTGGGTTCGCCGTGTCAGCGTCCATGGGGTGGACGCGTCCGGGAGGCCCCAAACCCGCCCAGCATATGGGCTAGGTTTCGGGGACTGCCAGACCGTCCGGTCGTTTGGGCTAACTATGGGGCCTTGGTTGGTGACGATTTTTGGCCCAAACGCTGTTCGGGCTGTCCGCCCGGGCATTTCGGTCCGATTTGAGGTTTGTGATTGGAGATGCTCTAAGCTACTGGTCCAACAAAGCAACACAGAAAACCCATTCAACTGCTTGTCTTCTCAGCTCCAGCCTCCAGTTCGCAAATCCCCCAGTAGATCGAGCTCAAAACAGAGAGCTCACGCGGCAACTAGTTAGGTCACGCCTCTATTCTTTGAGAGACGGCCGACTGGACCCATACATCCGTCATACATCCATGGAGTATCATCCCTCATACATCCGTGGTTTAGCACCCACATGCGGCTTAGCACCGGCATGCGGCGCCCTCATACATCCGTGGTTTAGCTGCACCGAGAAAAGCGAGCCACGAGCGGGGCAGGGAATTTTGGACACTCCTCCTCAGGAGGCGCGATTGTGACGTTCTTCATTTTGCCCTGTTGCCCTGATAACATGTTGTCACGTTAGTCGCGAGATGTATTATGAAAACTATGGTGATACATGGCTCATAACATGTTATTTATTGCGGGTTGTTGTTTAAACTACTTTGTGATGGTGATAATATTTGCCATTGTCATCTTGTGTTTTTTTTTGCGATTGTCATCTTGTAAAAAAAGGCTATGTACACCCAAGTTATACATCCTGGCTCCGCCCATGAGTGTAAGTGCCGCTGAATTCGCTCCCGCGTACCCCCCCTCCCGCCTCTTATGCTCCCGTCGGCGGCCACCGGAACACCATGAAAGGTCGCCCAACTTGTCCAAAATGAGAAGAAAATATGCCTCGTTCATATGTAAAATTGTACAATTTAGCATATTTGTTATTATAGTATCCATAATTGAAATGTAAGGAAATATCATAACAATTGTAGGAAAAATTGTATAAATATGATGGTCATCAAATAAGATGGACTGTACTGATATAGATAACACTTTCTCGATGTTGTCGTGCATATTGCGTTTAAGAACTCTGCGATGAAAAGTCATATATGCAACGAAAATACATAGGAGAACCTGTGTAATACATACCTGATATTTGAAAATAATTTAGAAATTTTCAAAAGGTTCAAAAAGTTTCGAATTGACATTCAGGAAAACATTATCAAGTATTGTACCCGCACAAAAAATCCCATCGATGCACAACATCAATACGTACAACACCCCACGCTAGGCTCAATGTATCAGCACATATCACCCTTGCGGCTTCACATGCAGAAGTATTCTCGCTTTTGCGCACAAGCATGGAAGATGTTAATACCGTGCAGCCTGACAGGAAGATAGTACCATATAGTCTGTTTAGAATTGAAGGAGTCAAGATAGTATGCGTAGCAGTGACGGAGCTTAGTGCATGTCAGCGACATGGTCGTCTGGTAAAAGGCGACTTGGGCGCATGGACGCCACCCGCGGCCCAGATACAGCTGCTGGATGCCTTCCACTGTGCAATTCTTGAAAATGAAAGCGGTATCATGATCAGCATCAACATCTCGCCAGGGACGCCCCTGCGCCGTTATATAACCGGTTGGCCTCCCTAGGGCAGCTGCACTGTGCGCAGCTCGCAGTCCTAAAGGAACATGCAATTAACGAACACGTTGCTACACATCAACAAGCAAGATGTTGAATGAGTGTGATTCATACGTGGAACATCGTTTTCCCGTAGCCAAAGATGAAATCTATACACGTTGCTACACACAAACAAGCAGGTAAGATATTAATACCATGCAACCCGGCAAGAAGATAGTACCATACAGTCTGTTTAGAATTGCTGGAGTATAGTATGCGTAGCAGTGGTGGAGCTTAGTGCTTGCAAGGGGGGCCATTGTCCCCCCCCCCCCCCCCCCCCCCCCCCAAACACCTGGTGTGCATGTCTATTCCTTGCTGTATACTGTGTTTCCCCTTCGATTTATCCAGCCACTCAACCAGATATGATGGTATAGGAAAACTAAGAAACTGAAAGCACTAGAAGTGAAATTGACAATCTGAAAAGAATGAGTACATTGCATCTATTGTTTCAGGGTGATAAAAAGGCCAAGCAAATTTATTCGGCAACAAGAACAATTGGTAATGTTCTGGGGGTACATAATAATTTGTCTGGCGCCTACACCAGCTATTTTTGGGAGTCACTTTTTTTTGCATTCATATAGCCTTATGTTTTTAGTTCTTTTTTCTCTTAGTTTTCATCTAGATTCGCAAAAGAGAGAAGAAAAAGGAGAAGCGAGAACAAATGAAAAGTCATAGTCCCTCTCTGATCCTATTTAAGTGTCGCTAGTTATACGTACGAGGTATATACCTGCTCAGTTGAAATCTCACCACATATAAAACAGATCGGATAGAATACTGTGTTTAAAAGTTATGAGGCGTGCAGTGCAGCACAGCCAGTATCGCAATTCTGCAATGAAAAGGGCATATATGCAATGCATGTTTTACTCTGCTCCATTTCCATTTACACGCACATGTTGCCATCGACGCACAACATGAACACACTTGGCTCGTAAACACACTGCTTCACATCAGAATTGTTCGCTTCTGCGCACGTTGATCATCTCAAAGCCTAACGGAAGAGACGGAAGTGGCCACGGTGGTCGTCCCCGCCGTCGCCATGTCCGCCATGGTTAAGCCTGGGCATACTTTGGTTTGAAACCGGCCAAACCGCCAGGCCGCACCGCACCGCACCGTCAGTATGGTTTTGGCCAGGTTCAACCAGTTTAAAGATTGAAACTGCGATCGAAAAACTCCCGCTGGGTTGAGACGGGTTGAGACCAAGTAAACCGCGAAACCGTTGTCATCGACCGAAAGAAGAAAAAAAAGAAAATTCCCCAGCCGCAGGGCACGGCGGAGGCGGAGGCACGGCGCCGCCGAGGTCTTGGCGAGGAGGCAACGTACACGGCAATGGTGCCGCGGGTCTCGCCGTCGCATCCGTCACCCTGGCATGGCGCGAGGAGCGCCTAGATCCGGGGTTGGCAGCGGTGGCGGGGTTCAGATCCAAATCGGAGGAGATGGACACGGCGAGCACGGTGGACTCGCCGATCTTGATGGAGTCCCCGTGCGAGAGCGGGGTGGGGGCGTTGGGCACGAGGGGCGAACCGTTGAGGAAGTAGCCGGTGGAGGAGCCGAGGTCGGAGACGGCCCATCGGCGGCGGGCGGCAAGAGGAATTCGATGGCGAGGTGCTGCTGCGACGCGCCCACGTCGCGCACGGCGAGGTGGTTGCCCTTGACCACGCGCCCGACCCCGCGGCGCACTGTCGCGTCTCACCCTTGCGCGGACCCTTCTCCACCGTCACCGGCCACGGCCACGGCCCGCGGCGGAGCAAGCTGCTGCGCGGCGGCCTTGGGGATGCGGGATGCCGGCGTTATCGGTGACGACGACCTCACCACCGTCCCAGGCGTCGTTGGCGACGACGAACTCACCACCGTCCCAGGCGTCGTGGTCGTGGCAGTGATCACGGTGCAAACCGCTGTAAACCGTGAAACCAGGCCGTACAAACCGTCATTTAACATATCACCTAAACTCACGAAACCAAACCAACCCGTTCTAAACTGTAGGACACGGTCTGTGTTTGGAAACCAGCGGAAACCGTCCCAAACCGGGTATGCCCAGGCTTAGTCATGGTGGTGGTCGTCGTCGAGGTGGCCGCGGCGGTCGGGCTGGATCCAGCGGCCGTCAGGGGCGCGAACCATGCCCTTGTTCTCGTCCTGGCGCCAGAAGGGTGGCACGCAGTGGTGGTCCTTGAGGAAGTCGGACGCCTTGTTCACCAGCGCCGGGTCCCGTCCGCTCGCCAGCACGAACCGCTCCCCGCTGCCATGGTACCTGCAGCAGCAAATTCAGATTCACCAGTCAAATCAGAGTAGTTGATGATGACGATTGTTCATTGACAACGAAGCGGTTGGTATGAAACGAAGGGTTCCTTTGTGCAGTACGTACGCCAGAGAATTGGTTTTATTGCGATACATTGTGACCCAGTATTCAACTTGGCCTGACATTGCTCTGACGTACGGCCTCACATTTCGATACAGTATGTTTTAGTTGGTTGGTGGCTTGGTGCAATTCACGTTTAAGTGTGAGCTAACGCTGCGATCTGGTCGTCTGCGCAAAGTCAGCTAGCGAATCTCAATCGGGTTCTGAAGAAATAAGCTTTCGCCCCGCTATATTAATATAGCAACCACTCGATACAACATTGAGGCCACCGGGGCAAACAGTACAATCATGGCCAAAAGAAAAGGAAGAGAAAAAGAAAAGAAAACAAAGCCGACACCGGGGGATCAACGAAAACGAAAGTAACCCGCAACCGCTGCGCCCTCTCCGGCGAAGTCCCACCACAAACCTAGCACTCTAAATCACCGCGTACCAAAAGCACCTCCAAGAAGGAAAGCGACGACGACGACGCTGCTGCCCGGACAGACCTAGGGTTTCCCCCGGTACGCTCCGAGGAATGGGGAAGAGGTACATCCGACGCCCCTCAAGAAGGAAGGGTGACACTCACAAGCGTACCACGCCGGTGCCAAAACGGTAGGGATTTCTCCCAACCCCCAAAAGACCACGTCTCGGACAATCTGTAGCGCTCCACCCATCTTGCCGCCCACCAACAAACGCCACCATGGTCTTGAAGTCACCATCGTCGTCTCACCATGGCAAACATAGCAGGGTCGGTCAGCCCGAGACGAAGCAGCCGTAGACAGGGTCCGACAGAGCCACAACCACGCGGGAGGGAACAACCTCCACCGTCAAAGACGATAGCCGACCGGACGCTACGACAAGAGCACACCGAGTCACATTGGAACTGGAGGGCGGCAGCAGCGCAGCCACCTGGAGGGCGTCCTCCATCGCCACCGGCGGGTGCTGACCGGACACGGCAGCAGGGACACACCAGGCCAAGCAGGCCCGGCCGAGCCCGGGGGCTCGTAAAGTCCCCGCCGCCATGCTGCTGCACGTAGGCCGCCACCGCCGCTACCCACTCGGTTCCTAGGCTCAGCCGGACCCAGCTAGGCCCGTGAAGCTCCCACCGCCACGCTGCAGCAAGGGTGGCGTCACCGCTGTCATCTCCGTCGCGAGCCGCGCATCAGGCCAAACCGGGGGCAACGAGGCAAACCCGCCCTAACCCAGATCGGGCCCAAAGGGCCCAGATCTGGGCCTGCAGGGCCGGATTCACCGCTGCTGCCCCAGCCACCAACGGCAGCACCCCACCACCATTGGCCACCCGCGCTGCACCAGGAGGAGCCCGCCGCCGCGCCGGACCGTCGCCGCCGAGGAGCACCACCAGGGCCAGGGCTGCCCCGCGCCGCCCTAGAACCAGGAGGGGAGAGGCTTCAATCCGCCGCCACCGGCGGCGGCGGCCGGCCAGGAGCTGGCGCACACCCCGGCGACGGCGGGAGGGAGGCTCGGGGGCCGGGGGTCGGAGGCGCGACCCGGCCGCCGAGGGGCGGCGCGGGTCGCGGCGGGTTTGGGGGAGGGAAGGGGAAGGGCGCGGCGGCCGGGAAGACGCCGGAGGCGAGGCCGGCGGCGGCGGCGCCCTAGGGTTTGGGGTCGGGGGAGCTAGGGGTCAGGGAAGATTATTCAACCGGATCCAATCGGGTTCTCACGCCTTCGGCTTCGCTGTCTTGATCACGACCGCGATGAGTTGGCTTGGGTTAAGAACTGTGGTCAGATCCACGGACTGAGTGAGCTTATGTTTGTTTAACATAGCCATGGCGCACATGACAGTCGACAGATGAGTATTACAAATGGACATGATGCATAATTAAGTTGAGCATTACGTACGCTGCGCATCGATCCTATTGACTAAACCCCATCGCATATAGTATCAGACATTCACAAACGACCCGGCGTCCCTTTAAAAATGCACTACATAGATCTTGTCGTATTGTGTGTGTCAGTTTATTAATCACTTCTGTTGTGTACGTAAGCCGTGGTTAGTTCTGGACTTAAGGCTATTTAATTAGTCGGTATTAGGGAAAAAGTTAATATTGATCGGCACAAAGTTACTATCGTTGTCCTTGGCCTTTTCCCTGAAGATCAGTGATCCAACTAACCAAGACCGTATCATTTGCTCATGCATGTACGGCTCGGCATGGTTGATCTGATCTGTCCCACGTAGATATTGATAGACATGTCTAGAATAATATCGTAGGAGGATGCGCCAGTGGCGCAGTGGTTGGATTAGGCAGTGGCCTGTCCACCGGCCCGAGTTCGACTCCCTGTGGGAGCGTATTTCGGGTTGCCTCACCGAGCGGCACTGTTCACGTGAACAGTGGTTCACGTGAACAGTGTTCGGCTCCTGCTTCTGGGCCAACTCCACCGTGGTTCGATCAGAGGTATTGTGGTGCACCCACCACCGCAGGGGTTTCCCGGTAGGTTTAGACTCACGGGGCCCAGAAGCCTAGTATAGTCTGGTTAGGTCTAGCTTGCGCACAGGTGCCGTGCGTGTGGTGTTGAGTGTGTGTGGTGTGAGTTGTGCGTGAGTTCAGATACTACAGCTGTACTGTAAAAGACCAGGAATTCTCAAAAAAAAAAAAAAAAAAAAAAGAATAATATCGTAGCAAACGACTGTCCCGATCCAAGCGTAATAGTTTAAGCAAAACAAAAAAATCACATGCTTCATGCAGACACGTAACCTATACGCTCTCCTTAAATTTTGACCCATCAAAATCGGGTCCAGTGACCTGTCCTTCCGGTTTATCATTGGTCATTACCACTGCCAATTATATGATTTGACTGCCTCAATTAGATTCCAATGTAGATGTCATTTTGTAACTGCTCATGGTTGTTAGCTCAAGCTTTACGTCGTGAGAGCTACTAGCACCAATTTTAAGTTTTACTTCTACTTGAGCCACGTCCCCATTGGTTGGTACCGAGGTGACAACGAGAGCATTATTATTTTGGAAAGCAAGATCGTCGACGGGAGAAAAATGGAGGTGCATGATCGGTGATCGATGCCGACGTGGAATGAGCGAACGTACCCGTCGAGCAGGTGGAGGTGCGCCTCGAGGTTGTGGGAGCACCCGGGGTCGAGCGTGTCCTTGAGGAATGGCGAGCGCTTGTGGTCGAGGGCGAGCTCCACGCCGACGTGGCTGTAGCACCATGGCATCCGCAGCCCCTCCGCCACCCGCCGCACCAGCTCCGGCACCCCCTCGTTGAGGAAGATCCCCGGCATCCTTGTCACGTTGTCGTGCACGTTCACCACCCGCAGCGCCTTCACCCCGAGCTTCCCTTCGAACCGCTCCCGGAACCGCCCGTTCCCCACCCGCGGCCCGGAGAAGGAGTACACGCACACCGCCGCCCTCTGCTCCTTGCCGCCGGACTCGGAGATCAGGTTGGCGCCGGACTCGGCGATGTCGTAGGCGCTGAGGATGGCGAGGGAGCTGCCGAGGCTGTGCCCCGTGACGCTGATGCTCACCTCCTCGCCGAGCGCGGCGTAGTGGCCGACGAGCTTGCGGACCTCCAGGAGCACCTGCTCGCGCGCCGAGTACTTGCAGAAGCGGCACGAGGGGTCCTTGTCCGTGTACAGGTCCA
Source organism: Poa pratensis (assembly GCA_947311845.1). NCBI lineage: Eukaryota > Viridiplantae > Streptophyta > Magnoliopsida > Poales > Poaceae > Poa > Poa pratensis. The sequence goes on from CAMZMU010000067.1 coordinate 21,350,032, forward strand.
CGAACCCGGACTCCACCTTCACCTCCGGGTCCGGGCACGGGATGCCCTCGTCGGCGACGGGCCGGAGGTAGTCCATCAGGTCCGACACCCACTCGAGGCGCGTGATGGTGCCGCGCCACGCGATGGCCACGTCGCGCCGCCCCAGCCGCGCCGACTCCTCGTCGGTGGACACCGCCACGTACCCGATCCAGTTCGCGCGCTGGCTCCACACCTTGGCGTCGGCCCGGGACTTCTTCTGCTGGGAGAAGAAGTTGGGGAACCGGAAGTTGGAGGTCGCGTAGAGGTACCGGGTCACGGCGTACCCCCGCGCCGCGTCCGGCATGCCGAGCCGGTCGAAGAAGGCGCGGCGAGGGTACTTGCAGCTGCCGCAGTACCGGGACGACAGGTCGTAGTCGAAGGCGTCGTAGCAGGCCTGCGCCAGCTCGCCGTACCGGATGAGCTCCGACCGGAGGAGCGGGTCCATCGGGTCCAGGAGCCCCGACCAGTCGTCGCGGCCGTGGATCTCGCGCCACCGCGCGGCCAGCTCGCCCTCCTGCTTCTGCGCTCCGCGGCAACGGACAGATGGCGCATCTTCTTCTTCGGTGGTGACGTTGTGCTCGAGCTGGCCGACGAGGGACGCGACGGCGTCGTCCCTCGTGGCCGCGGAGGGGAGCTGTGATCTTTTGCTGCTGCTGAGTGGTCCGCGTGGGGATTGAGCTCGTCGGAAGGAGATTTGTGCGTGGGTGGTGGTGGCGGCGGTGCCGCGGTGGGGGAGAGAGGAGAGCTGCGCGGAGAGGTCGCGGCACGAGATTGGCGCCATTGGAGAGGCGATCGCTTGGTCGTCGGGAAATGGACACGCGGAGAGGGACAAGGCGCAAAACGCTTTTAAGCCCTCGGGCCCTCGGACGAGCCGGGTGGACCTCCCAGCCCCCAGGCCACCAAGCCTTGAAATGTCTTTGCCAAATTTTATAGGAGTATTTCATAATTATTTTCATAGAACTGGTATGAGAGAATTTTGAGATCTGCAAACTTCAGCGAGTAAACTCTCAAATTATTACCTGTTGACGATGTCCCTTAATGAGTTTTTTCTAATGGTTTATCATAAAATATAAATAGTGCTTATATATGTCCTATCCTTTCGAAAACTCGGAAGAGTGCCCGAGCTCGCTTGCACCTGCGATTTGCACTACAGCAGCCATCGCATGCTCATTTAAAGCACTTGGTATTAGAAAGTGTACACATATTTGTGGGGCGTATCAAATACCTGTACCGACCACAAGGCAGTTGGCATGCGCGGTCATTTATTGAGCCAGCACGGTCATTCCTGGACCCTTCTCTCGCAAGGAACAATGAAAGGTGGAAATATTTATTGTCTGTTTTAACTTTTAAGCCCACGAATGTTATTGAACCCATCATTATTTTAACCACCTAGAATATTTTAAAAAACATCATGATTTCCTTTTGAACGTGTGAACATTTTCTGAATCCCGTGCAACTATTTTTATCAACCATGAACAAATATTTTTGAAACAATGAACCTTTTTTAATCCCACAATATTTATTTAAACCCTTAACATTTTTGGAAACCAGGTGAATATTTTATTGGTACAGTGAAAATATTATCTAAGCCATGAATATTTTTCTGAATCCAGTGGAAATATTTTCTTGCCCCGTGAATGCTTTTTTACCATGACAAGTTTAAAAAAACATGAACACTTTTTCGAACCGTAAATATATTTTTTAACCCTGTGAACATTTATTTTAATTTAACCCATAAAAAATATAGAACCATCTGAAATGTTTTTTTAGAACTAGTGAAAATTTTATAATCGGTGATATTTTGGAACAAGTGAACCGTTTAAAAGTGAACCTTATACTGGAGCCAATGAAAATATCTTTTAACGCATGAACATTTTTTGAATTATGTGAAAGTATCTGTTTTAATTCCTCGAATGTATTTGAACCCATCCATTTTTTTTACCCCTAGAATATTTTAGAAATCGCACGATTTCCTTTTGAACATCCAAACATTTTCCGAATACCGTGCAACTATTTTTGCGAACCACGAACAAATATTTTAAAACCATGAACATTGTTTTCGAACCCACAAATATTTAGTTAAACCCTTACCATTTCTTAACCAATTGAACATTTTATTGGAACCGAGAACATATTTTCTAACCTGTGAATATTTTTCTTAATACCCTTGGAAGTATCTTTTTAAACCCCTGTTTTTTTAAAAAAAATCCTAGAATATTTTTAATAATCACATGAATTTTTTGATCCTTTGAACATTTTCGGAATGATGTTTGCAAATATTTTTGTGAACCATGAACATTTTTCTAAGCGCCGTGAACATATTTTTCAGACACCATAAATATGTATTTAAACTATTAATATAATTTATACCTTGTGAACAATTTTTGAACACATGAATTTTCTTCAAAATATAAACTATTTTCTCAAAACGAAACCATTATACATTTTTTAACATATGGACAATTTTTAATCATGAAAATATATTTCATAAAAAACAACGAGAAATAGAAAGGAAAAAATACCAAAAAATTGAACGAAAATGAAAAAAAAAACAGGAAAAAAGGAGCAGGAAATAAAAGAATGCAAAGAATAGAGAAAAGAAAATGCCGCACCAGGAATCACACGGACATGTTGTCCATCTACTTATCCTGCGCAGTAAAATGTAAAAAGAATGCAATGAAGCTCCATCGCCACTCCCCAATAAATGCCCACGCATTTACTCAACCTCGCATGGTACGTTGTACCAGAAGTCCAGAACGGCAGAACCATACAAATACGCCTCTACAACAGGGTGGCGAGAGACCAGCCAGTACCGCGTCGGCACGTCTCCCAGGAGCGAGCGAGCTCGAGCTCACAAAATCCGCCTCCCTATCCTTTTTCTTATATTTTTTCAATGGGTTTCAAAGAGTTTGCAGTGGCAGATCATATTGCACCTTTTCACTTTACGAGTTTACGAAGATTCTTATAAAAACTTTTCAATGAGGTAATATATACACAAGATTATATTTCATACCTCCTATTTTCCACACTTGTGTCATGTGAGTACTTGCTTTCGTACATAGAGTTTTCATATACTTATTGCTTATACTAGATGGGGATTTTTACATTATATAACTTGGCTTGTATATCCCAATGATAAGCTTCCTCAAATGCTCTAGGTCTTAATCAAGCAAGTTGGATGCACCCCCATTAATTTTATTGGACTTTCGATTATAGGACTTTCTCTTATCAATCACTACTACTCTAATACTTTCGATTATAGGACTTTCTCTTATCAAATGATCACTTGCAGCTGTTTGAGCCTTTCTTTCTTTGTTCTTCCAAATCTTCATTAATTAATATTCTATTTGCCATAATCTCATGGTGCTAAGACCAAGGCTCACACTTAAGAGTTGTGTTAATATCGAAACAGTTGAAGCGGGGAGAGTATGTTAGATTCACCTGACTTAATTTTGGTTTTGCCACAATAAGATTTGTTTGATGCTTAGTAGAGGTACTGATGCTTTTACATTTGAGACATAATTTGACTCTCTTATTACTAATCTTTGTGTACAGTTTTCATGTCTCCAAATCATTGATCCAAAAAAAAGGTTTTAAGTTGATTATCTATATGGTTTGATGATTGTTTGTTTGATGTCAACTACAGACAACTGATTTGAATCATTTTTCTCAGCTCATATGTTTTACATTACCTGATGAATATCATGTTTGGTAGCATTCAACCTTAGAAAATTATTTTGTTTATAATTTACCAACTTGAGGACAAGCATGAATTAAGCTTGGGGATGTTGAGACATCAAAAACAAATATATAATTTTTATTGTTTCATGCTACTTTTATATCATTGCTACATGTTTTACTATGGTTTTATAGAATTTATTGGACTAACCCATTAATCCAGTGGCCAGTGTCAGTTTATGTTTATTTGTCTATGCATTACAGAAAAATGCAAAAATAAACTTTCTCGGAAAAAATATGAAATAAATACCATATTTCTTTCGGGAGAAATAAGCCACCGAGCTAGAAGCTGGACCACGGGAGGGAAACCAGGAGCCCACACGGGCTTGGGGCGTAGCCCAGAACGCGCACACAACCCGTGTGCGCACCTCGGGCAGCACCTTACGACTGAAGGGTTACGTGCATATTTTTTTCGTCCTACGTAAACGCCAAGATCTATCTATGAAGATATGATGCACACAATATGCTAGATCTAGTACTTACAAACACCATAGCGGAAGTTGGCGTTTGTCGATGACGATGTCGGTGAAGGCTGATGAAGATTCTCACCACCAAGCCTGGTGGTGAGAATGTCGCCGACTCCCTCGCTAAGGATCACACGTGTAATCCCTCTGCTAGTATCCACGCGTCTACTACGCCAACCCGTCAGTGTTGCGCCGTCCAGGAGTCGACGTCGACGATGAGAGACAACCTTTCAGCGTAGTAGTAGTGTTATATCTAATCGACTAGATTAGATCTATATGAGATAGTAGAGAAGTTCTCAACACATGAGATCTAGAGAGAAAAGCTCTGGAGAGGACACCTCAATAACTGACAAAAAGACACTTACGTGTTCTGTCCAAGGCACGGGCTGCGCGGCTGATGTCCCGACCCCCGGAGCTGCGGCACTCATAGCTTTGGCCGTCTCAATAGCACTAGTTGCGGCTGCTGATTGAACGACTTCTGGAGTCACATGAGTGGCTTCCGGGTGCTCTGCAGTTGTCATCTTCTCGGATGGGGGAGTCATCGGGCGCACAGTCTCAGCACTGCGAGTGACAGAGGAAATACAACATAAGCAAGACTATCAACAAGCAGAAACTTGAGTGCAAAAAGTTCAGACGCATACCTGTGCTCTTCTTCCTCTTCGCTATCAAGGTTGTCAAAATTGGGACCTCCAAAAAGTAGTTCCTCACCCGACTGAGGAGGAGGAGCCGAGCTCAACGGGCTCACGTCCAAAGGAGCAGCTGTGGTCGTAGGAGACGAGCCCGAGTCTCCGTCATCTCCCACATCTGATTCCTTCGCGGGTGAACTCGTGGAGGAAGACACAACTCGGGCCGCCCGACGGCGCTTGCGAGTGGGAACGTCGCTCACATCATCAGTCGTGGCAAGCTCCTTGTCCTGTGCTTCCTCTACCCCTTCCTCTTCGACCTCTTCTGTTGGAGATGTGGTAGCCGAAGGTAGAGGCGATTCATCTCCTCCCTTCGCTTCTACCGTTTGCACCTCTGTTTCATGAGTTGGGCCATCTTCGGGAAGAGGAGGAAGGGTCGATGCAGTCGAGTGGCCCTGCATAACAAAATACATCAGTCGAACGTCACAAAGATGCACAACAAAGTGGCAAAATCAGAAGATCATAAACTTGATAGTTCACTAACCTCCTCCAAAGGCTTATCAGGACGATAAGGGTGACAGGGCAGTCGACGTTGCAGGGCTCGCTGGACTTTGTGCTGGTGATGGACCGCACATGCGACACCAGCTCGCTCTTCGACAGCTCCTCCTTGCTCATTCGGGTGGCGTCGAGTGCACCCTCATACTCCCACATGGGGTGGGCGCGAATGCGGAGCGGCCATACCCGCATCTTCACAAAGGTGGCAATCAAATGCACACCAGTTACGCTGCCCAGCAGCTCTCCAATCTTCGACAGCAGAGGCGCCGCTTCTGCCTTTTCTTCAACTGACAGCGGGTGGTCCCAGGCCTTCGTCCTCGCGACTATACCAGCAGTCGAAAAGGGCGGGACTCCTTCCTGGTCGACGCGCACATAGAACCACCTTTTCCTCCACCCTTGCGCCGAGTCGACTGGCTTCAGGGCGAAGTAACGGGTGTCGCTGCGCACCTGGATCCCGAAGCCGCCAACAGGATAGGTGCGGCCGCCTCGGTTGTTGGGTCGGACCATGAAGATCGACTTCCAGAGGGCCCAGCTGGGAGAAACTCCCAAGAAGCACTCGCACAAGACCATAAAACAGGCAATGTGCATAATGCCATTCGGGGTGAAATCATGGATTTGCACCCCGTATGCATACATCAATCCACGAACGAAGTTGTGGAAGGGAAGAGAAAAACCCCTAGGCAGAAACTCCGCAAAACAAACGCGCTCGTTAGCGCGAGGCTCGGGGAGTACCTCCTTGGGCGACGGCGCGCGGACGAACAGCTGGTCCGCGGGTGGCAGCAGTCCCTCCTCGCGAAACTTGTCCAAGTGAGCCTCCTTGATGGTGGATTTCGTCCAATCGCCGTCGCTCTTCTTGAGGTCGACGGCGGCCGCAGATGCGCCAGCCGCAGTCTTCTTCCCCTTCAGAGCGGCCGCGTCAGTCGCAGGCGCGTCGGCGGCAGAAGCTTTCCTCTTTGGCGCCATGGCGGTGGTGGCTAAGGAGAACAGCAAGAGCTTGGGCGCAAGAGCAATGGAGGTGAGAGGAAGACGATGAACAGGGGCGGCGCGCAGAGCAAATGGCAAAGTAAAAAATAATGCCAGCGCCGTTCCCCTATTTACCACAGATCAAACGCAATCACAACCCTTCATATCCTAATCGTGCGTTACGCACGCAATCTCACCGACACGTGGCAAACGCGGAGGGCAACCGTCGCCGGCCACTCCGCCCACTACGCACGCAAAAAGAGGAGCCATCATCACGCCTCCGTAAAAAGTGGGCCAGAGTGGTCAAATCAAGTCCAAACGGCACCGTCGTTCGGTCAGCGCTGCACAATGGGCCCACCTATGGGTCACGTCCCATCCATCACAGCATAACGCACGCCACCGTGTGTCAGGAAGCGCAGTCGCCAGAAACGTCATCCCTGACGTCATTGCAAGCATCCGCTCAGAAATACATTCGAGTCCGCCCAATACATATTGGTCACTCGACTGCCTTGTTTGGTTTGGGTGTGAAAAAGCAATGTTAAGGCAAAATTGGTCACTCGACCGTTCCTTCGACTGAGGCATATTACTCCCATCGGGAGCGTATCAAAAAATTCTTCGACTAGAGATGCTCAAGATAATGATTTTGAGATTATCCTCCATTACAAGTAATAAACACAATCTCGGGGGCTACTCCCATCGGGAGCACTGTCGTGCACCCGATAGAATTACGGCAAAAATTTCTTCGATTAACATATGCAGGGTAAGAAGATTTTGAGATTATCCTCCATTGCAAGCAATAAAGCACAATCTCGGGGGCTACTCCCATCGGGAGCGCTGTCGCGCACCCGATAGAATAACGTCAAAGGGTCAGTCGACAAAAGAATCGACTCAGTTCATATACAAAATCATACTCGAAACATTCCCGAGTTGCGTCCGTCGCAAATACCTCGGATGCTGCACGCATAGTGCAAAGGTAAGACCCGCCGAACTTTCGAGCTGGGCTAAGGACCGTTCCAGCAACGTCAATCCTTATACTTTCCGTGTCAGCAGACATGATGAAAAATCCCGACGGACGCGTTGGGTAAAATTCAAATTATACTGCAGATCGACTCAGTAAGACCTCAGCGGCCTAGTCGAATCTGACCAGTTTGTTCCAGATTCGAGTCTGGTGACTCGAGTTTGATTGAAAGCTAGTAAGGTTTTACCCGAATGTGTAGTTAACCAGTCCCGATCCGTCGAGTGTACTGGGCCTGCTAAGCTATTATCTCTTGATCATCATAAGCAAAAACCACAGTCGATGAGATACTCGACATAGCCAACATGTGCTATTCATACAGGAATTCCAATTATAAAAATACAAAGTACAAAGCATATGACGTGCACTTACGAATGATTCCATGCCCGATTCTTCGAGTCAGACAAGTACTCGGGGGCTACTGACAAGGGTATACACCTCGGGTACCCTACCGTGAGGATACCTGGTGCACGTGACGTCTAAGGCCCAATAGCGAAGAGCCAACTCGAAGCCCAAACAAGAGGCCCAACAAGATGGAGTACCCTCTAAGATTAGACATAGGCATAGTCGGTTTATACTTTCCTTATGTGTAAACTAGGTCGGTTACAAACTCCCCGAGACCCAGCCTATTTAAGGGCTGGGAGGGGTGCCGATCTAGGACGAAGCCATACTCGAACCACCAAAGCTCTAGCGAGATCGACATCTCGCCGGAGCCTCCTTGTAACCGCATAATCTCACACGATAAATAACAGACAAGCAGGAAGTAGGGTCTTTACCTCCACCCGAGGGGACTGAACCTGGGTAAATCTTTGCCTCTGCTTGTCAGCCGACGAAACTACCAGTACTACCACGTTCTCTCCCCATAATCTCAACCCTAGGTCCTTAACCATGCGATTTGATGAGTTTACCCCTCGTCAATAACCCTGAGCTATTGTTGTGTTCAACCGTTGGGGGGGGGGGGGGGGGGGGGGGGTTGTTACATAGTGGGAGGCTTCCCCAAGGCCTTGGTGCGCCGACACTAGGAGGCTGGCCGAACCCCTTGCCCAACTCGGATTGAACTCTTAGTCCAACTACGAGTCCCTTTCCCAATACTCCTCCTATTTTCCTTTTATCTCTTCCTTTAAATATGGCATAAAATAAATCCCACAAAACAAATAAAAGGAATAAAGGCGGAGGTGGTGCGCCGGCCCTAGGTGAGCCCTGGGCCCCATGCGGCTGCACCACCAAGCGTGGCGCAGCCCTAGAGCAGCCATTGCCCCCTCCAACACTCCCCCCTTCCCGAGTTTCCTCTGAAACTCTTCCGGAACCCTGTGACCCCTTTAGATAAAATCATCGACTCTATCCAACGATGCCAGGAACACTTTCTAACATCCCGGGACATCTCATGTCCGCCTATAAATCTCTGGAAAAGCTTTCAGCCTCTCACCAGCATAATATGCCTCCCATAATAACTTCTCCGGAACACCTTCAATTGACATCGGAGTTGTTTCTGAGACATCGGAATAAATCCCACCACTCTCAAACATCACTACGACTAAAAAACACTCTCAATAAAAGAATGACACAGATTAAGCGTGTGACCTGGAAGGTTCGACAATACATATACATGTCTGGAGTACCTTCCGAACCATGGATGCCCATGATGGCTCCTGTGTATTCACGAATAATGAAGGAACCTTTTATGTTTCTCATTATGCTAATCCCCTTAGCTTCACGATACCAGTGATATCACGAGGTGAGAGAATGTGCACTATGTGATCATACCATTCGATCACTACACATCTAACTCGTACCAATATCATTCTCTTTTCCTCATTCATATCTCCGATGTCCTTGTGATAACTCACACTGTGTCTGACCAGACGATTGGTTGACATTGGTGATACTGAGAGGCCCCATAGTATGTATCTCTCCATCGCCTGGAGGAGTAAGTATCGTTCTTGTATATTCTCAGTTCCATTACACACACTTTAGGTTATACCCGAAAGTCACCGCTAAAATCTCCGGTTAGGGTAGACGGTTGATGACGACCAAAGCATAACTGTCAAGATGTGCGGTCACTAGATGATCTCATGGTATAGGGACATAACCAACGAAAACTTCATAATCACTTTGCTAATTCATTAACATCAGATTATCTCTTAGCAAGATCATACACTTGGATCGGTTCAGTACTATTGTTATCCCAACAATATACCCTCATAGTTGATTGACTTATACAAAGTCCATGATCAGGAAAACTTGGTCATCGTACAACATATAAGCTAATCTTAGAGACAAGATTAGGAACACTTATTTTGTTCATATCTCTACACGTGCATGTCGGTTCTCCTTTGAATACTCACTATTCAAATACCATAGCAGTAATAGGATAAAGATATAAACCTTAATAATGAACTTGGAGATAAATAATAACTCAAATATTATTATCTCTAGGGCATACCTCCAACAAAAGGAAAGGAAAATTACAGTGCAATCATTCACTGTTACACACGGGATCCTAGGAAAAAACAAAAAACAATCGGTTCCTTCGTCTTCACTGCCATAGCCGGACGACCTCGAGGTTCTGGTATCAGCGCCGCCGTCAGGGACTCCAGCACTTTGACCTCAGAGAGGTATCCCGGACCGAAATCAAAGATGATCCTCTAGCGAAGGAGGAAAAAAGCTCAGACTCTCTCTACAACCGAGCGTGAAGGGCCTCCCTAGGCCGAGGATAATAGAGGCCAACTCGTGGCGCCGTTTGGGGACTCCGCCAGAGGACGTTGCAGCAACTAGGCGGCACGAACACACGTGCACGCCCCCATCCCGTTGGGAAGCAACCGCAGTAGAGGCCGGCATCTCCATTTCCTCCTCTCCAGCACCATGCCTGTGGAGGAGAAGATGAAAACTAACCAGATATATCGAGCATCGCCCGCCCATCGAGCTTATTCAAGTGCATATAATATGGTGTAAAATGACACCTTTCTGATTTTTACACTAATTATAGTACACTGGATGGAAAATGACCAAATAGATTGAATTTTGTAACTTTTTTTTCTACTTTCGCACATTTAAAAGAAATTCAGCCGGTTTTCAAAATTAACTCTAATTTGAACTGTAAGTGTGTTATAGTTTGGCACTAAAAATTGAGAACAATTATTTTAAGATAACCAAGTAGAAATCTATATAATAGTCACAAAGGATATTGAAAAATTCAAGTTTTTGTTACGAACAGATGTGCTGCTGATTTTGACATTCTTATGAAACAAATGTCAAGAAAATGCAATCTTTTGGCATGTATTCCTTTCATGTGTATTATTTTCCAGGAAAAATTATAAACTTGAATTTTGACTACTTTTCAAGAAAATCCTTCACAAAAATGATATAATTCATGTGCTCATATTTGGCACAAAGGTGCATATTGCCATGCCACACAATATTTCCAAAAGGAATTTATATTTTTTGTATAATAAATATTTCCCCATTTTTAAATGTCAAAATGGGTTTTTATGAAGCAAGTGCAATATATATAGTGCAAATATTTTGGTGCAAAATAGCGCCTATCCAATTTTGATACAAAGCATACAATATTAAACGGGCAATGTCCCAATAGTGTGAAGTTTCTAGGTTTCTCTAGCTACTTTCACACATTTAAATAAATTTTGGCCAACTCGCGAAAGTAATTCAAATTTGAACTGACGGATGTGTGATAGTTTGGTCATACAAAAATTTAAAATCATTTTAAGTCACCCATGTAGGATTCTAGCAATAGCTACAGAGGGTGCAGAAATATTCAACCACTCCCTATGAATAGGTATCATTTTAAGAAGCTATGCAAAAAAGAGAACATACCACATGTATCGTCTTTCTGGTCGGTTGATAGTGTGAGGGATGCACCAGTCACCACATGTGATGCCGACATGTCGATCTACCAAACACCGCACCCTCAGGCCACAATAGAGATAATGAGGGAAGTCATAAATGTGGACAATGGCGACTCTCAAGCTCCCCACAACATTCAGGACAATTTTCCTCACATATGTGTACAGATGAAGCCCACACACACGGTGTTGGCGGTGGTGGTGTTTGTGAGCTCGCCTACCTCGAAGAGGAGCGGCTGAACAAGGCATCACACATCTAGTTTGAAAAGGCGTCTCCAAACCCTGCATCCATTGGTTGATCAATTGCGGGTCCTAATTTCCAATAACATGGTTTTGGTTGAATAATCTGATATTTTGTTATAGTGGATTAAATTCAATTGACTAGCTTTTGGATAGATAAAAAATCTTTGAAAATCTTATAAAATCTTATAATATTATCCCGGCAATTAAAGTAATAATAAGCATTGATATCATTAAAAACCTAAAATTTTATATAGAACATTAACATAATAATGAGCATTGTTGTGTCATTAAAACCTAAAAAAACTTATAGAATATTAGGGTAATAATGAGCATTGATGTCAAATGCCCTATAAAAGCTGATCCCTTTCACCACCCAAAACAACCATACACAACATTTCTAGTAGATCAACGCTGCATCTAAACTAAGATGGCGAGGAGGTCCACAATTTCGATGTTGCTTCTCATCCTCGCATTCATCATGCTTTCACCGGGTACCTATCCATTCTTTCTCATGGATGCACATTTCGTATTTTGGCAATCAAGCTATAGTTAGTTAGGCTTTGTGGTGCAACTATTTAATTAATAGTATATAATATTCCATGGTGTGATATTTTAACCTTACAGATGTGGAAGCTCACTGTCGTGATTATGTGATCCCGCTGACTACTAACTGTACTAATTTAGACTGCGTGACGGCGTGCGAGGAGCTGTTGCAGCGCATACAGTGTCCAGGTTGCAGCGTCACTAATTACACCAGGTGCTATGAAGATGGTTGCGAGTGCGATATATGCGACGATTGATCTATCTGTCTGTGTAATTTGTGGAGATGCATGCTTTACTCTAAATTGAGTTGTGTAAGAGAAGCAGTGAAAGTTTTGTGCTCGGTCTATACCTCTATGTTCCTGGAAAGAATGTGTGTGCCTTAATTCGTCGACGGTCCATACGAGGTTAAAAGAAATAGGATCCAGCTATATATAGATTCTTGTCAAACAAAGGCAAAAATCAACCTATGGATCTCGTCGTTTCCTAGGCCAAGATTGGGCCATGGGTACATGGTAGGTAACTTAATTCCTAGATAAATCTCCAACACGACTGCCACAGGTAAAAAAATAAGACATCATAAATGCCCTGAAAAAAATACGATTCACCGATAGACATGCAGCACACACATCGGCCGTGTGACTTCCGTACACTTTGAGGTGTGACATATATATGGATCTCATCGGCTTCTAGGTCCGGCATCCCAGGGCCACTCTTCGGGGTTGGTAACTTAGGCATCTCTGGCCAGCCCCAAGAGGCCCCAGGAAGCCTTTTTAGCGCCGGATGGAAAAAATCGTCCTAGTCGTGCCCTAGGATCTCCTTTTCGGCCACCAAAACATAAATATTTATCGGTCGTAACTTGTGAAAGTAATCCACTTATACAACTGACAATAGTGCCAGGTGTGTTGGGACACAAGTTTGTTATCTAGTATTTATTTCACGTTGCTAAACGGAGTGAGATAAATTCACACATTTAAGGAAAAATTAGGTTATCTGACAAACCTTTTTGCTTGGAGACCCAACAAATTAACTACGAGACATCATAGCGATGAGACATCAAGACACCACCATCTAAGGCCACGCATCTCCGTGCCAACACCGATGTGTGGACGATGACCGTACAATTAGCTAGCACCAATGCTCTAGCACCGATGTTTTCAAAAGCTAGCACCGATGCTCTAGCACCCAACCGGGAAGGAGGTGCAGAGCATGCGAATGAGAGGCTCTAGGTTAGAAGTCAGGATCACACAAAACGCGTTCGTTTACTGCTCGTACATAAAAGTTTTAGGTGAGCAGATACTCACCTACACCCTCACATTTTTTCATGTTTATCTTTTTTCATGTCTCCCAAACCAAAAATACACATCAAAATTTGTAGGCAAATGATACGTGGATTTGCAAAACATAAAGTTAACCTTTTTAGTGCAATGTAAATATGTAAAATTATTTTTATTCATAACTATTATTATATATATTTACATGGTATCAAAACTTTGCAACCTTTTTCTACACATTTTAATTCTAGTGTTACAATTACCTACAATTTTTCAAATTCATATGTTATTTTATTTGAGAGAAACAAAAAAGAGAAGTTACTACAAATTGTACCTCAGTCTCACTTCCACTAGCCTCTTTACGCCCATCATGGGAACGAGTACACGAGCCGCCGGTCAAACCCAGTCGCTTCTGAGCGCCTTCGCCGCCGTGTCCACCACCGACACGCGCGCAAAGTCCTTGGCGGCTCAGTCGAACCGGTGCCAACTCTTCGCCTCCTCCCCTAGCAGCCACCACAACAACATCATGGGCGTCGGCGCGTCGTCGTTGGACGCCGAAATGATTGAGCGCCGTCGGTGGCGCGAGGGGAGTCCTTGGCGTGGGATTGACGCAACATCTACGTGGGACTGGCGTAGCAGGGGACAAGGAGTCAATGACGGCGGCGAAGCAGGAGAGGGGGAGCGAGCGCCGACGCTGGTGCCAGGGAAGTGAATATAGAGGGAGAGGTCTATGGCATGAGGGATGGAGGATGATGAGGCAATAAATTTTACATAATGCATGTATAAAATGTGATGCATAGTTTTAGTGGCATTATTCAAAAGATGGAAATTTGTATTGGTATTCGGAAAATTGTAGTGACATTTATCTAATTAACCCAGAGAAGAATGTTGGCAGCAACACATTTTCCATAAAATTCATGTTCACTTCTTTTGCATTTGATGATTCGAAGTGAAATCAAACGACTAGTATGACCGGTAGAAGCTGCCCGCCGCGCAGCCGTACTCTGCTCCGTCCCCCTCACCCTATCCAACCAAATCCGCAACAAACTCACTCCACCACCGCCACCGCCACGGCTCCACCTCCCACTCCTCACCTCGCATGCTCGCCTCGCTCTGCTCCGCTGTCCACGCGCGCGCGCACTCCCATCCCTATCGCTCTCCATGTTCGCCGCTTCCACCGCCACCGCCTCCACTGCCCGCCTCCTGTTGCCGCGCCCGCCCGCCGCCTGCCGGGGCCTCCCCTACCACTCCCTCCTCCTCCCACACCGTCGCCCCCGCCTCCGCCCCCGCTGCGCCGTCGCCGGAGGAGGCGGCGGCGCTGCCAAGGAGCCGCCTAGGACGCTGTTCCCTGGCGGGTTCAAGCGGCCGGAGATCCAGGTCCCGGCGCTCGTCCTCCGCGTTGGCGTCGACGAGGCGCTCGGCTCCGGTGTCGCGGTGGCCGCCGCCGTGGCGCGGGGCGTGGGGATCGTCGTGCTCGAGGCCGGGGAGGAGGGCGGCGGGCGCGCGTACGAGGCCGCGCGCGCGCTCAAGGCAGCGGTCGGGGACCGCGCCTACCTGCTGATCGCGGAGCGAGTCGACGTCGCCTCGGCGGTCGGGGCGAGCGGCGTCGTGCTAGCGGACGATGGTTGGTGACTCAATTCTCCTCAGCTCGTTTTGCGTAGCTGCTTGCTTTGATGGACGGGCATCCAGCAGCCAATTTTCCCTATTCAGAATATCGTACTGTGTCCTCGAACTTAAATTTTGCACGACTTCAGTTTATTTTCTAATTTTTTATCCTATCAGTAAATTATAGTACCATCAAGGCATCAACTGCATTGCAACATAAGAGTACGATTATCTGAAGAAGTTCTTATCCCTTTTTTCGTGTGTGCAGGCATTCCCGCTATTGTTGCAAGGAGTATGATGACGAAATCCAACTCTGACTCTATATATCTCCCTATTGTCGCTAGAACCATACGGTCTTCCAACTCTGACTCTGCAAGAACCGCTTCGAGTTCTGAAGGGGCAGATTTTCTTATCGTAAATACCGGAACTGACGACTTCTCGAGTGTTCTTAATGGTGCTGGTGCCCAGAATGTGAAGATTCCAGTTTTCTTCAGTTTAACTGATTTGCAAAGTGAGGGGTCTTATTCCGATACCACATCCAAGCTGTTCCAGTCTGGTGCATCTGGAATAGTTTTGACTCTGGCTGGCATCCAACATCTCACTGACAATATCATAGAAAGGGATTTCTCGAAAGTGGGTGCCACTGATAGAGTGCCTCAAGCCACTTACTCTTCTGCTAGTACGCTGGAAGAAACAAATAATGTAATGGTCCTAACTCGTGAGAAGACAAAAGTTGCTGGATTTACAAAACTGGATGAAAAAGTGATGCAGCTAATAGCGACGGAAAAACCTATTCTCAGTGAAGCTGTTGCTGTTATCCGCAAGGCAGCACCAATGGTGATCATCTAATGTTACACAGTTGGTAGTTAAAGATCCCTGGAGTGAACTCAGTATTATTCATATCATTGTCTCTACAATGTGCTTCACTTGAATGTAATTTTTGGTGCGTCTGACAGATGGAAGAGGCAGAACTTCTAGTTGATGCTGCTACCCGCCTGAGTGAGCCATTTTTGTTGGTTATTGTGGTAATTTTGTGTTTACATTATATATTGATTATGACATCACCCATGACACCATATATAGATAGTTTGTTTTCTACTACTAAGACACACAATACATAAAAAATGGTTCTTTTGTGATTAATTTCACGTGTCATACGATTCATTTCCCACGAAGAAGCAATTAACTATTCTCTCAGATCCGGAAAAAGTGTCGGGAGAAAAATACATATCACGTACAAACCGTACATATAACGGGCGCCAGTTTTTTCGGAACGGAGGGAGTATTTTTTTCCTAGAAAGGAACACTAGTGTTTGTGTATTGTTTTTAGAGCCATCAAAAGGTATTGACCATGTTGAGTCAACCATTAGCACATGTCATTTAATGCGGGTTTCTTGGTTTTTCCTGTCTCATGAAAAGTGATTGAAACCTCAAATTTTGTCATCTTTTTCTATCTGTGCTTTGTGCATGTCTGTTTTATAAGAGGAGAAATATTTATTCCACTATGCTGATGCTCGTTTCTATGATAGTTAAATCCACTCTTCAGTATTTTTGAAAAATCTATGCATTATCATCCTCATTTAACTATTTACATCCTCGATGGTTAGGCATTTTGCATAAACCAACACAAAGCTCATTAGATTTCGGATGCCGCTGCCTGCTATCATAAGGCATAATCAGTTTTTAATTTTATCATAGTGGTGACAAGTGACAACATGGTCATGCTCTATAGTTGCATAAGCTGAAGTGTTGGTCTTATTATTTATTTGTTGACTGTTGTCATGCAAAACCATTTTCTTTGAATTGAAAAGTGATTATACAGTATACCTTATTCACTACAAAAAATGACTGTATTTCCCCCATAATCTTCAAGCCATTTATCTTACAAACTGCCTTTTTCAATTAATCTGAAGCATTTCCTGCAACGTATCTCAGGGTGAATTTAACTCAGGAAAATCAACATTTATAAATGCTCTACTTGGAAGGAAGTATCTTCAGGAAGGAGTTGTGCCCACAACAAATGAGATCACATTGCTGTCGTATTCAGAGGTTGATTCTGAAAGCATAGAACGATGTGAGAGGCACCCAGATGGTCAATTCACATGCTATTTATCTGCTCCGATTTTAAAGGAGGTAAATAGAAATTAAGTGCAATGATGCTAATTGTCTCGCTAACCTCAGAGGAGTATGCTATGCAATTTTATTCTTAAATGCTAGTACCTGTTTCCTCCAATGCATTCAATTAGAGATGCTAGCCTTTTATCCAATATTGTGTTGGCTGAATAAACTAGCTACATCAGGTTAGATGAATATTCTATATCATAGCATTCTCTTTACACCCACTAGAAAGCTCGAAGATATACTAGTTCCGAGGAAGCATGTTGCGAGTCTTAAAGGAATATGGATGAATTATCAGGAATACATGTCTTTCTCCTACAACATGCTGTAGTTCTCACAAAACACACCTATGTATTAGTTGTATCAAATTGGCTGCTGGTCAGCATTGTTACATCTTTAACAAGGTGCCAAAGGTAATGTCAGTCCTGTTCAATCTTATTTCCTCTAAGTGTTCTAGGTTACATGCCTGCCTAGTTGCAAGGCCAAATTAGCAGTGCATTTCCTTGTTTTTTTTACTTCATGTCCTTGTTCATGAGATCTTCATTGTGTATTGTTGAACAGATGAACCTAGTTGATACACCTGGAACAAATGTTATTCTCCAGAGGCAGCAGCGACTCACTGAAGAATATGTCCCACGAGCTGACTTAATACTCTTTGTCCTGTCATCAGATAGACCGTTGACTGAGAGTGAGGTAAGAAAAATATTCTCATGAGAAAGAAATTCTCGAGGTTTTGCTAGAAAATACTGAAGTATGCAATCAGGCATGGAGTAGCCAATACTGACTGACACAAATATAATATCTACAAAACTGATTTTTTTTCTTGGCCTTTGTGGAGTACCACAGTGCTTCGGCTTTCATACAGCCGAGGTAAGTTAAAAGGCTGTTCCTGCAACTCCCGGGCCTACTAGGCTTTGTGTCATTATTCACTTCAAACTAGTACATCACATATCTACTAACCAGACTTTTATCCCCATGAAACTAAAAATGAATCGGGCAGTCCATGTTACTGGAGATGCTGGACCTAGGTTTAGAAAGGCCCCTCTTATTCTGATATATCTAATGAAGAATGCATTGTGTTTTTGTACATTTTTTTTCTAATGAAGGATGCATTGTGTTTTTGTACATTTTTTTTTCTAATGAAGGATGCATTGTGTTTTTGTACTTTCTAATAGAACTAAAATGTATGTTCTGAACTTCTAGGTCGGATTTCTCCAGTATGTCCAGCAGTGGAAGAAGAAAGTTGTATTTGTTCTAAACAAATTGGACCTCTATCGGAACAGTGACGAGGTTTGATGATTTTTTCTTTTTCTTTTTTCGATAAAGGGCATTTTATAAGAGTTGAGGTTTGATGCTTATTTCTTCTGTGTTCAAGATCTCAGCATGATAGTGTTTTGTACTTGTTATTTTCACTGATCTTGTGGGTTCACTTCTCGATCCACTTGTAGCTCGAAGAGGCCACTGCCTTTATCAAGGAAAATGCAAGGAAATTGCTCAACACGGAGGATGTAACACTGTTTCCTGTATCTTCACGCTCTGCTCTAGAAGTCAAACTTTCATATTCAGAGAACAATGGTAGAGAGCATTATGGGGAAGTTTTGTTAACTGACCCTAGATGGAGAAGCAGCAAGTTCAATGATCTTGAACACTACCTATTGAGCTTTTTAGACGGATCAACAGATAATGGAAAGGAAAGGGTCCGACTGAAACTTGAAACACCAATTGGAATTGCAGATCGTTTGCTAACTTCATGTCAAAGACTTGTGAAACTAGAGTATGAAAAGGCTACTGATGACTTGACATCCATCAGGGATCTTGTTTCTGGTGCAAATAGCTATGCTGCAAAACTTGAAGCTGATAGCAATTCCTGGCAGAAGCAGATTTCATCTCTTGTAAGCGTTTCAGATATGACTAAATTTCTTTTACCCTTACTTATTTAAAGTTCTGTTGTGATATAGTACTCAACACTTTGGAACAAAGGCATACCTTATGCAGTTTTCTTGGTTTGATGTAAAATATTGGCATACATAAAAATCTGATGATGCTTTCCTACTACGCATGCTTGGTATCTTGCCTTATTTGGTGTTGTGTGAGTGTGTGGTTGTGGTAGGGTGCGTCTAGTTGTGCTCTGTATTTCTTCAAAAAATAAGGGCAATTATGATGGGTACTTTAGTCATTTTCCCATGTCATCGCCTTCAACTGAGACCTTAGTCTGCTTGTGTGGTCGATGTGCCCCAAATGTACAGTGATATTTTATATTTCTGTTGCTTACCTAGCATTGACATTTGGTGACATCAATACTTTGCATACTTAATTCATCTTTTCCTGCTGATTGATAATATGCTTCTATTTTCTTTTGTTCACGCAGATTGATAGAGCAAAAAGTCGAGCTATAACACTAATGGAATCTACGCTCCAGCTGTCAAACATTGACCTTATCTTTACATACATGCTTACAGGAGGAAAAGGCCCTTCCGCCAAAGCCACATCATTTGTTCAAAATGATATTCTGAGTCCTGCCCTTGACGATGCAGTCGTACGTTTGGAACTCAACTACATTAATCATATTCAATGAATGAAGTTTGATTTCATACAATATAGTATTTGTCCAGATTTGCATGCAAACTGCTCATGCCCGAATTTTCCAACTTCGCTGCAAACAACCAGGGACGTAACTGGGCTAACATCCATTAGCTGCCTATTTGCTTCCTAGCTGGCTACACCATACTAGCTGCAACATATTAGGTGGACAATTCTAACTCAGAGGGATCAATACACAGCTGGAACTTGGAACTCAAAACTAACCACAGAAACTAGCCAAGTAGCACAAGCGAAAACTGGCTTGTCAGTACATTTTGAGTTTGTTCACCACACATCTTGTGCTGACTGGTTTGACCCGTGAAAATATGACTTTTTACTTATCTGTGCTAAGAAGATCATTGTCTAGGCAATCTAGAGCACCCACTTTCGTCGATTATTCTGTATGTTTCTTGTAGACTTGGGTTTTGCAGTTCATTGAATAAGCATAGACATGTAGACACAGGCATGCCCACCTAATCTGTCGAAACTTTTTGAATGAGTTGATTTCATTTATGTTTACAATATAGCAGCATGTTTTAAATGTATTAAACCTTGTATAAGGCTGCAATATTTTGTTCAGCATTATTCTTGTTTCATTATTTGCTTGACCATGCTTATTGTTTCATGTTATGAACAGAAACATTTCTTTCTTTTGTTTAGGGATTACTAAGTGAATATTCAATCTGGTTGAGTTCTAGCAGTACCCGTGAAGCAAATTTATATCTGGAGTGTTTCCATGAAAGATGGGATTCATTGGTTACTCAGGAAGAAAGGCTCCCGTCAGGTCCAAATGAGCTTGTTAATACAGGAGAAAAACTCAGCATAAAGGCACTGGATGGCTTCAGTGCTAGTGCTGCTGCTAAGGTTTTTGAAGAAGAAATTCGCGAAGTGGTATGTCTACTAACATATACACTTTATTTTCATTCCCTAAACATTACAGAAGTTTGACAGATAAAGTGCTATAATAAGAAGACAAAAAAAATGCGACTTTCACTCCCTCAGACATCAGCACAACATTTTAGCCGAGATAATAGCTAAAACTGCTGGAATATGCTTGTAGTGTTGGTTTATCTATTGTCTTGGAAAGATAGAAAAGAGACTACTCTTGATTCACATGCTGTATAATTAATTTTCAAAACTTTTGTTCTTAGAAATGTATGCAAAGAAAAACTTTTACGTGAAGTTTCCTGAGCGTAAGCTTCATTGTGGTGCCTTTCTGGACATTAGCTACATTCGCTTTGGAACTTCTATGGTTTTGTGGATTATGTGAATGCATACCTTTTCAGAATATTTTGAATGATCAGACGTAATAAGATGTGGTACCAGAGTCTTTACACTATGGAAAAAAATAGTCATAGCATAATGCCCCTCCCTCTCACTAAATCATGCATGCGGTATAAGTTGGTGACCCAGCCCCTGTTTTGACTATGGATGGATCAAAGAGATAACACATTTGAGGAAGGTGTAAGGGGAGGTTACTAAACTAGGGTAGAGAGTGCTTTGAGTGAGTTGTTGTAAATAAATGTCAACAGGAAAAAAAGTGGAATATGATAAATATCACCTTTAAAATAAATCTTTATAAGTTGTAGCAGAGGGAGTAGAATCCTTTTTAGGGCTTTAAAGTGCTAGGATTAACTGAATATATATAGTTTAGGACCACGTAGTTTGAATAGAATTCCAAGTTCAAACCGCTGGCTGCTCTGTTATGAGTTAAATTTTCAGCGTGTCTACTTTAGAGTCTCTCTGATTTTGTTGTACTTTCATGTCTGGTTATCATTCTGAGCTCTGCTATTGTTTCGTGAAGGCTACGGGAACTTTTGGAGGGCTTGGTGTTGCTGGACTGTCTGCATCTCTTTTGACCTCTGTTCTAACAACTACGCTCGAAGATCTACTTGCTCTTGCTCTTTGCTCAGCTGGCGGGTAAGTCCTTATTGATAATTATAAACCACTCTTCTACGAAATATATTTGGAACGCATGGGGTGAGCTCATACTTAACTACATGTGAATTAATCTACTGGGCATTGATCCTTTTCAGGTTTTTTGCAATATCAAATTTCCCTGGTCGACGGAAGCTTGCGATAGAGAAGGTCAGTAAGGCTGCTGATGAACTATCTCGTAAAGTCGATGAAGCTATTCAGAAGGATATATCTCAGAGTGCTAGTAAGCTAGTCCAGTTTGTCGACGTTGCCAGTAAACCATACCAGGACGCATGCCAGCAAAAAATAGATTGGCTGGAGGGTGTTCAGGGTGAGTTGTCCGATGTCGAGCGTAAGCTCCAAACATTGAAAGTCGACATCCAAAATCTCCATGGATCGTGACAACATTTGCTTTTTGTTCACAATTTCTTCATTTTTTTGGTCTTGTACTGTGATGATGCGGGTGTAGAGCAGTTAATTTAGGGTAGATATGTCTGAAATATATGTATGTATGTATGTTTGTACTTTCCAATCGAATGCCTCAAGTTCAATAAAAGCCCAGAGGGCCGGCACACAAAGAGTAAAATGCAGTAGCAGTCCTGGAAGTTGCTGGCGACGTCCAAAACGGTCCTGGAAGTCACGGAATGCTCCATTTCAGTCCTGGAAGTTGCACACGATGTCCATGGACGGTCCTGGATACGGTATGCGCTGACGTGGCACACGATGTCCATGGACGATAGACACAGAGCTGAGGGGAGAACCCAAGAAGCCGCTACAATCCAAGGCCTCCCTCTGTCCCCGAGCAGCAGCAGGCAATGTCAGTCCAGGACCCATCCCCCGCGGCGCCGGCGCGGCCCAAGCGCACGTCGTCGGCGCCGATCCGCCCTCCCGACTACGCGCACAGCCCGGCGCATCACTGCGTGGCGACGCGGGACGCCGCCGGTCTGTCCTCCATCCTCGCCGGCCTCCCGCCGCTCGCCCACCCCTCGCGCATCCTCTCCGCCGCCGACGCCTCGCGCGAGGCCCGCCTGGCGGCTTCCGTCTCCGCGGCGCTCGACCGCCGCGACGTGCCTGGCGGGGACACCGCGCTCCACCTCGCGGTGCGCCTCAGGCTCCCCTCCCTCGCCTCCGCCCTCGCTGCCGCCGGCGCCGACCCCACGCTCCAGAACCACGCCGGCTGGACACCGCTCCAGGAGGCTCTCTGCCTCGGCTGCAAGGATGCGCCGGGCCCACCGGCTCTCGGCCTGGGCCAAGCTCCGCCGCCGCGCGCCCGCGCTCTCCGCCGCGCTCCGCCGGGTCCAGGATTTCTACCTCGAGGTGGACTTCCCACTTCGAGAGCTCCGTCGTGCCGCTCCTCTCGCGCGCCGCGCCGTCGGACACCTACCGCATATGGAAGCGCGGCGCCAACCTGCGCCCGGACACCACCCTCGCCGGGTTCGACGGCCCCCGCATCCGCCGCGCCGACCACTCCTTCCTCTTCTTCGGCGAGGAGACCGACGCTGGCGGCCGCCGCCTCCCGCCGGGCTCGCTTCTCGTCCTCCACCGCGGCAAGCACGAGGTGCACGACGCCTTCGCGGCGGCCGCCGCCGCTGGCGACGAGGATGCGGCTACCTCCGACGCCGCCGCCTACCGGCCGGGGCTCAACATGGGGTGCTGGCTGGCGACGAGGATGCGGCTACCTCCGACGTGGACTGGTACTGGCCTCGCTCCGCCACATCGTGGGCCCGCCTGCTTGCCACGTCAGCGCATACCGTATCCAGGACCGTCCATGGACATCGTGTGCAACTTCCAGGACTGAAATGGAGCATTCCGTGACTTCCAGGACCGTTTTGGACGTCGCCAGCAACTTCCAGGACTGCTACTGCATTTTACTCGCACACAAACTTTGTGAATTATACATGGAAGTGTTAGAATTTAATGTGTTTATAACAATTGCTGATTCATATAGTATTAACTCTAAATTCTTCCAGCTGGATGCAACAGAATTGCCCCCCAAACCGGCGGCTGTTATATGTCGTCACAATATTTTAATAAAGAATTGAATAGCCCCCCGCTAAACATGATGCATGAACAAACTTTCTATGAACAGATGTCAAATAGTTTACCTATTCTCTCTCTAGGGCAGGAAAAAGGATACTTGTGGGAAACAGATGTGGAACACTGAACTTATTCTCTCTCTAGGATTGGAAAAAGGGACTTAAAAGTTGCGGCATTCCGCGAGCAATGTAGTACCAGTACGTGATCAAAAGATTTATGTTGTGTTTGTGTCGAATATTATGTACGAGTTGGGTTACGGTAGGACTTGGAGTTGTAATAGGTGTGGATAGGATACGAGTAGTATTGGAGTCGAACTCTTGTAGCCCGGGCCTCCCATATAATGTGGGGGCACCACACGTTGTAACCTATGACGACTTGATAGCAATTGGCACGCAGGGGGAGCCGGCGGCTTGTGCCGGCGCCTAGGGCGGCCGTTGCGGTATCTTGGGGAGGAGCGCCCGTAGTCATGCCCCGCAGATGTAGGCGAGTTCGCCGAACTGTGTTACCAAACATCGTGCCTCGGTGTCGTCTATGATCTTGCATGGCGTAATTATCGTAACAAGTGGTATCAGAGCCTGGTCGAGGCTATGCGGAAGATCATCTGGAGGTACGAGGATCATGCTCGACGGGCGCCTGGAAACGTCCGATAGGCGCAAGGTGGAGCATGGCGGCGATCGTGGATGCGGTCGGTGGAGTCGGACACTTCGGACAGGAGACCTGGACCGTCCGATGGGCTGCAGTCGGTAGGGATTGTCTAGACGTGGCAATCGGACCGACATAGTGGCTGGGAAGACGTCGTGGAGGCGGCGCTTCGGCTCGCGATCAGATCGGCGACCAGACGTGGGGGACGACCGAATAGATCGGAGTGTGAGGGCATCAAGATGGCGCGCTCGGTGTTGCACAAGGGCGGCGTCGTGGCACTGCGGACGAGTTGTGTCGACGATGCGGGTGGCCATGGTGCACACGGATCGTGCACGGCTGATGCGCGAGGTGGCGACTGCAGCGGCAGGGTCGGCGTCGGGAGTACGCGCGGCAGGGCAGGCGGCAGATTGCTGACGAGGATCAAGAAACAGACGAGAGTTTCCGTCGGAATTATTGGCGAAAATTTTCCAAGCTGAACGGAATCGAGAAGAGTAGGCGTTTGGTGGCGTACAGTGGTAGGTCTTCGTGATGAAACACGTCAGGAAACAGTAACAAAGATGATGCGTAGAAGTCCAGGGGATACCTTACACGTGAAAGGATTAAAGAAAAGAAAAAGGAAAGTTACGTGTGCAAGTTGGATCCAGGGGACAACCACGTGAGCGGACGTGTGTGTGCATGACGGGTCCAAGCTGGACTCGATCGATCGGAGAATACGAAAACGTGACAGCCTGAGATTTGGATTCCGTGATAGGCAAGGAAAAGGAATAGGCCGGTGCCCAGCGAAATAAGAGGCTAGGCGACGGACGCAAGCAGCGCACAGAAAATCGATCTGCAAGTTCAGAAGAAAAGGTGGAGCAGGATCAGCGCGTTACGACAGGGTTCCACGTCGATTCTGAAGGGCGGATAGGTCCGGGTTTGCGGTTTCTTGATATATCGTGGCAAATCTTTTTGGCGAGAACAATCGATCAGCGATACAGTGGCAGTTCATCAGGGAGGCATTGGCGATCAAGGCGAGCCAAGACATGGAAGGTTGAGCAGAAGTTTTTCTTCATCAGTCAGCGGTCATGGCACCGACTACCAAGTTTGAAGTGCAAAAGTTCGAAGGGACTGAAAAATTCGCGCTATGGCAGACAAGGGTGAAGGATTTGTTGGCGCAACAAGGATGTTTGAAGGCGTTGCGGGATGTCAAGCCAGCTAAGATGGACAATGATGACTGGGAGGAGTTGCAGATGCAAGCAGCCGGGACCATACGGTTGTGTCTGTCGGACCAGGTCATGTATCATGTGATGGACGAGAATGTGCCGAAGAAGATTTGGGAGAAGCTGGAGAGTCAGTTTATGTCCAAGACTGCGACGACCAAGGTGTATTTGAAGCAAAAGTTATATAAGCTGTCAATGCAGGAGGGGTCGGATCTTGTGGAGCACATGAATGCCTTTAATCAGATTGTCACGGATCTAGCACGTCTGAGTGTGAAGGTTGACGATGAGATAGGGCGATTCTTCTTCTTTGTTCATTGCCACCGTCCTATGAGCATTTGATCACTACTTTGACGTACGGCAAGGAGACTGCCGAGCTTGAGGATATCACTGCGGCCTTATTATCCTATGATATGAGGAAGAAGAAGGTCACGGAGGAAGTCGCTCAGGGTGATGGTTTGCTGGTCAAGGGTGAGCTAGGCAGGAAAGGACATGAGGCAGGGAAGAAAAAGAAGAAGGTGCAATGTTACAAGTGTAAGCAGTGGGGACATTATAAAAGGGACTGTCCAGTTCTCAATGGTGGGTCAAGTGCTAATATTGCAGCTCATGGTGGTGACTTGGACGGCAACGTTCTCTTAGTTGCAGGTGAAGTCATGAAGGATGAGGGTACAGGAGTAGCAGCTGTGTTCCACGGAGGCGGCGAGTTTGAGAAAGACTCGTCGGATAGCGTTCTGTAAGCTACAAAGAAGACAACTCAAGTCCGGAGTACATGGAGTTCGACGCTTAGCAAAATTCAAGGTGGTGGAGAATATTCGTCAAGGTGGAGTTTGTTGTGTTTGTGTCGAATATTATGTACGAGTTGGGTTACGGTAGGACTTGGAGTTGTAATAGGTGTGGATGGGATACGAGTAGTATTGGAGTCGAACTCTTGTAGACCGGGCCTCCCATATAATGTGGGGGCACCACACGTTGTAACATATGACGACTTGATAGCAATTGGCACGCAGGGGAGCCGGCGGCTTGCGCCGGCGCCTAGGGCGGCCGTTGCGGTATCTTGGAGAGGAGCGCCCGTAGTCATGCCCCGCAGATGTAGGCGAGTTCGCCGAACTGCGTTACCAAACATCGTGCCTCGGTGTCGTCTATGATCTTGCATGGCGTAATTATCGTAACAATTTATTTATTTATTTGAAGCACAGTTTAATTAGCATGAAGTTGAACTTTCATGGTACCGAACGGCACCTAGTGGGGTGCCTAGTTCCTAGTATTAATTCCATCTACTTGTACAGTTGTACTGCTAAAGCGTGTCTTGTACTGCTTTAATTAGCTTTTCCTTCCTTACATCATCAGCTGCAAGCATAAACCATTTATGTTCAAGTTAAGGCTATGGTGTGCCTTGACTTGAACAGAAGCTGCCAGTGCCCAGCCCAGTTGCAGTGCGCAGTAAGGTTCCGGCCATTGTTTAACTCGGCTCAAAAGGCGCTTAAGTTGACAACTTGACATCATTCGGCTTGAGGCTGAACTGGCGAGCTTGCCGTGTTTCAACTTTCAGAAGGGTAGTTTGCTAGGCTTCACTTTGGTTTTTGGGAGACAAAACAGCTTCCTAGCTGAGTAAAATATATTCTTGAGCATGGTGGTCAGCCGTCCATATAGGTAGGCTTTGCCGACTTGTTATCTGGGATGTGGTTTTGAGCTCCAAATCGGTGATTTGATGCGGGTTTTTTCTTCCTAAAAAGGAGGGAGCCTCCTCGACCTCTGCATCTGATGTATTTAGTACAAAGCAACCCAATCGAAGTGGTTGTAAATTCGCAGTGTCAAAGTGCAAAGTTATTCGGTACTACAGGTGTCAAAAGGGAGACTAACATCAGGACATCAAATGTCAAAGGAACCTAGCTGAATATCAACGGATAGGCAGGCCATTCTGCTGTCATCTCTCCTGGAGCAACATTGTCCAGCCATTTTCTCAGTCCCAAAGAGTTATGAACGTACATTCTTTCTACTTAAGAAGGCAAAATCAGGCAAGTGCCCGAACATGCTTTTATTCAAGATATGGAAAAGTATGAATAAGTTGGTACCACAAAATAGCCCTAGATACTCCTAACATATGCAAATTAAGGTTATACTGGGTCATCAATGGGTATATGGTCTTATGTTAAACAAATTAACTAAGCATGCAACTAACTCGTCCATCCAACACTAGTACAGAAATGGCTATTAGTGGCGCACCAATTTGGGATTCTGTGGCGCACCCCTAGGTTTTGCTGGGTGCGCACAGAATTCTCGCCACTAAAATTATTTCTGTGGCGCACCCAGGGAGTGCGCCACAGAAAGACCATCTTTCTGTGGCGCACCCAGGCCGTGCGCCACAGAATCATGTCGCCGTGGACACAACAGAGGAATTCTGTGGCGCATCCCTAAACCGTGCGCCACAAAAAAAAATTGATGCGCCACAAAAGGATTTTCCAGAAATACAGAAATTCACATTTTTCCTGTACAAATACATGTATATTACAGGAAATACAGGTATATTACAGGAAATACAGTAATAATAGAAACAATAATATATTTTGACACGGTATATGAAAACAAACACATTACTATGTCATCACAAACACTTAGAGCCCAAGATACATACATATAGTGACAAGTGCCAAAACACAAGTCTACAAAAGTTCCATCTCGATCATGTCACACAAGTCTTAATTGGTACAAAGGTTCATCTCATGTCACACACAAGTCTTAGTACAAATGAAGTTGTCACCGCCGCGATGATGGAGCATGATCATGGAGTCCTCTTCTTGAGCGGCGCCGGGAACGGTAAAAGCCATCTTTCGTCCTCCACTCCCTGGTGTCATTCTGCGCCTCTAGTCGTTCTTCGATATCCCTCTGACAGAGCCCTGAAGATGGATTGGGATATATATTGGTTAGTGATATACATAGAGTATAATTTATTTATCTAAGTAGAGAGGCAAGACAATCAATCAATTGTCATGGTTGGAAATCATATGGCTATCCTATTTGGGTTTCATAGCATAGCATATATATAATATATAACCCTACACATGCACTTCTACAAAAAAGTACACTAGTAATCTTAGCAAGGCTTTCTTTTATAATACCTCTGGGGTAGTGGAAGGACCCTGATTTGTGAATGACATCGTCGAGGATGATCGTTGATAACTGCAGCCGGATGCGATGGAAGTCTGTTCTGTAATCAGCATCGGTGAGAGCATCCGCCATTTTGGTGTATTCTGCGAGACCAGATGGAATCTTCGTTTTCTCGAAATCCCGGACAATCGCTTTAATGTGATGGAGGGCATAGTAGGCCTCCTTCACGCTGCCATCCAGTGCTTGATGCAATGGAATCCGGTCCCATGCTGGAACTTGTGTGTGTTGTCCTCCGTGAAAAATTCCGACTTCTTATGGAAGGGGCCGCCCTTTTGGGCATAGACCTCGAGAGCGTCATCGAGAACACCCTTTATTCTGGTGTATCGTCTCGGCGTGGATTTATTCCCCGAGTCCAAATAAGTGGCAATGGATCACCTCGGGGATACGTAGATGAGTGCGCAGTACTTGTCCCTGCTCAACACAATTGAAACGGAATGTTGGACAAAGGATCAGCGATGGAAGAAATGTACAAGAAGGCATAAGATACGACGGTGGCGAGCGGATGTGTACTTACTCGAAAAAGAAAGGCAGAAGAAGGGCGTTCTTCCTCTTGTTGGCCAGCATGACCCTTACGAGGTACTCCGTGGCCGTTTCCCGTGTCTTTGATCCTTCCACCAGATGGCTGTCGCGCATGTAGTAGGGATCCACTATCGCGACGTACGGGGTATCATCTCTCCTGATCTTCATCGCCACATCGAGCGCATATAGGCGGACCATGTTATAGTCCAGCCGTTTAGTGTGAAACAGGTTGAAGATGTCCTCGTACGCTATGAAGAACACATCTGCGGGGTCTTCCTGGACGAAGTCCACCAGCTCCTTTGGCACCTGGACCGCGAACGCCGGGTAACTCGGCTGCTTGTCTTTAAGAAGGAGCTCCTCTAGATGCAAGATAGATTCCTGCAAGGCAATCATGGGTCCTTCTGCAAGGCGGAGCAAGTCCCCAGACAAGATAGGTTTACCAGCTTCATGAACTCGGGGAAGCCATCCGCACGGGGTGGAATCGTGTCTTCAAGACCCCGGATCTTAGGAGCTGGCTGGCTCGCAGAGGTGGAGGATCCTTTTCTCTTCCTGTGCTTCTTCTTGTTCTTCATCTCTGGGGATTGTGGGGGTGAAGTGAACCCCGCTTTAACAGTTTCTTGCAGTGTGTTAGGGCTGAAAATGTTACCCGGTTGAGCTTGATGATCGCCGGCATCCGGAGGCGTGTCGGTGAAGGCCAGGCGTTGTGTGCATGAAGTGGGACGAGCAGGTTGACCGCGGTGGTCGCGGAAGGGTTCTTCATCCACAAGAGGCATGTACATACCATCCATGCAGGCGCCAGTGTTGATGTAGTCATCGACGTTGACATCATTATCCTCCTCCTCATTGCCGTCGTTGCACCAAGTTGAGGTGCAACGGCTTTGTCCTAAACATAAACAATAGCACATCCGTTAGTCGGGAAAGTCGGAAAGTCGGGGAATTCGGAAAGTCAGAACTAACCTTGGACGGTTGCGGTGAAGACGTTCCCAACAACTGTTTGTGGCGGTTGGTGGCGGCGACGACCGGCGGTAGCTTCCGGCCGGTGGTGGCGGCGACCGGCGGTTCCTTCTGGGTGGTGGCGACGGCTGCTTGTGGCGCCGGTTCATCCGCAACAGCTTTTTGTGGCCGCCTCGACGGGGGCCGAACGACCGGGGGCCGGGGCCTCGAGGTGGCGCCGCCGGTGCGCCTGACCCCATGAAGAACATCCCCAAGACGAATCTGGGTCTTCGGCCATTCCATCATCCACTTCCCGCATTCGCCAAGCTTCATGTGTTTCTCGGCTCCCGGAGGTTGCGTGGGGGGGTCGATGTCACGGAACTCAGGCAGTACCTCGCGCACATTGACTTTCATCACGACCTCGCTCATTCGGGTGTTGTGCATATCGCGAGTCAAAGGTTGTATGATCTTGGCCGTTGCGACTTCCTTCAACTCGCCGCCGACCCCCACCCTATGCAGGAGTATGCAAGGCATGTCCTGGGAGTCAACACATGTTGGGCACCATGCATGAGATATGGCAGTCATCAAAGGCATATATAGTCATAGAAGATGTCGCGGACTAACTAATTAGTTACCTTGGTGATGGCGTCGAGCTCGGCTAATGTCGAGACAAGGGCGCCGGTGCCGGCGGCCGGCCTATCATTCTCCGGCCGCTCGTGCGCATTATCATTATTCTCCGGCCTTGGTGTATGTTGATCCACGACAGGGGGCACCGGTGGGGTCACCAGGACCGGCGACACGTTATTGCTGGAGGTGCTGCCGGCGAAGCTGGGCACGTGTATCGGCCCCTGTTGACCTCCCGCTTGCCAAGCAGCTATCCCCTCCAGCAATGCAGGGGGTAAGAAACTCCGGAGCTTCTCGTCCACCTTCTCGGCCACTAGCTTGTCCACCATGCTGGAGTCCACCTTTTCTTTCTCTAGTGTCTCCAGCTTCTTCCTTAGCTCGAGAACCTCGGCTTTATCTTTAGCCGGCTTCCTCCTCTCCTTTTTCTTCTCGGTGTCCGTGCTGTAGTACTCGAGGAACTTCATGCTCGTACCAAAGCCGGTCACACGGCCAGCTGACGTCGGCGGCTTTGACTTGTCCCTCCCCTTGTAAACGTTCATCGCCCGGTTGAAAGTCGTGTCCCACGGGCCGGCCTGAGCCTCCTGGGACGACGGGCCGGCCTCAGCCTCATCCTTCAACTGATCCTCCTGCGGACAAAGGAAATAAACGTGAACCCATGTAGAAATCAACGCAAATGGACTTTGAGATATCCGCGGTAATTAAGTTCCTTACCAGCTTTTCTCGAAATCCAGCACATCTTTATAGTCGGTAACGAATTCCCCCGTCCCCGGCTTCAGATAGTAGCGGGACCGAACAAAGTTCCTAACTTGCTCGTCCGTGATTTTAAGCCACTGGTTCTCTTTCCCAAGTTTCGCAACCTCGGCATCCTCCTTGTCCCAAACGGGCTGTTTTCCTGCGTAACCGCCGCTTCCCAAACGGTGGTTACCTAAGTTCAGTGCCCGCATCTTCTTCCCCCACTCGGTCCATTTTTGAGCCTCCGGAGATGCCAAGGACAACTTGAATGCCTCGAACTCTTCTATGTCGATGTACGGCTCTTTGGCACTGATCTCCGCCCAGCTAAGACCCTTGTCAATCTTCGCCTTCACCCGGCCTCTCCAGCTGGTCAAGGCGGTGCTCATCTTCGTGATGGCGTAGTTGTCCACCTTTTTGTTTCCATCATCCGGGAAATTGTATCGTTGGTGAAGCTTCTTGAGGAGGTCTGTGCGCAAAGCCTCATTGTCCTTGCTCCTGAGGTCATACGTGGTGATCGGCACGGTTTCCCGGAGGATGCACCCTAGTTGCATGCCGTACCCGCTTGCGATGTTCCTAGGCTCCTGTGGTTGGCCACTTAAGGAGACCTTAGTGAACGTGTCTGTGACGGTGCCGACCGCTTGCGGTGTCCGGTCCTTCCTCGGCTTCTTATGCCTCTTAGCGGTCGGGTTACTACCACCACCGCCATCCGTGTGGTCGCCACCCCCGACATCCGTGTGGTCGCCGCCATCGGTGGTGGTGGTTTCGTCCCCATCGCCGCCGGCATCCTCTATCAGAAAGTCACCATCGCCGTCACGAGCCAGTTCGGCGGCCTCCGCATCCTCCATCTCCTGGGAGAATTCCCAGTACGACTTGTTCTTTTCTCTAGCTTGTTCTTCGACGCTGATGTGCTTAGAAGGGCCGGCGTCGGAGGACATGTTTGCACTGCATTGAAAAAGAGGCAAAAAGTTAGTACAACAAATATAACAAAAGTATCACTTAATTTAGTACTAAGATACCCCGGCCCATGCATTAGTCGCAATACCCCATATGTCCTATTTTTAGCAAAGTCATGCTAAATTTCACGAAAAAATTTGGCATGACCTTTGCTAAAAATAGGACATATGGAGTACCCGAATTTGCCGGAACGGAAGTTAATCGATGTTCCGGCAATCTCAAGGGCCTCACGGGGTACCTGCACAAGCATTTCACAAATAATATCCCGCCGGCATCGCTGGCCGGCAACAGCATCACATGAACACATTTCCCGCCGGCATAGCTGGCCGGCAACAGCATCACAAACAACCACGACACGATGGTCGTGGTAACACAGAACACATGGTCACTGGAGGTTTTCGACGAAATGCTCACCAAAGGGGAACTTTAGTTTAGTAGTTGATGTAGTCGAAGCCGATGATCTGCACAAGAAAAGCATAAGAATTAACACTTCTAGTACACCATAGTGGCAGTAGCAAAAATAGTGGCAGTAGCAAAAATCACTTCTAGTACACCATAGCAATTAACATAGTGGCAGTAGCAACTTTTCATGTACTAACACTTCACAAAATCACTTCTTCTAGTTTCTTACAAACAAGCATTAACACAAACAAGCATTATCATTAGCAATTAACAACTATGCAGCAAGCATTATCATTTTTTTAATAGATGCGAGAAAAGGAGGTGTAGTCTCTAGACTGCATATGTCCACAGCAGCACGCAGTACCTAGCCAAATTAAATGACAAGCATGCTGGCAATATATTTTTAATAGAGCAACCTCACATAAGTTTTCAGTTTTGGGACAGTGGACACTTCAGTTCCTAACTTCATAGATGTGCATAGGTTATAGTATGCTATGAAAAAACGTCATGAACCTAAACTTCATTGGAATAACTTTCAGTGTTTATCTGCAACCTTGTGCCATATAATGCCCACGGCAGCTATGTGCTTTTGTATTGTGGAGACATAGCATGACAAGGTGAAAGGATCGTATGACACCTAGAGGGGGGGGGGTGAATAGGTGCTACTTAAATTTTAGTACTTTTTAAATTTAGGCTTGACACAAAAGGTAAATTCTCTAGATATGCAACTATGGTGAATTTACCTATATGACAAGCTAGCAACTAAACACGGTACAATAAGTAAAGGCGGTAAACAAGGATAGAAGTAACCGAAGTGAAAGCACGCGGAGACACGGATGTAATCCCGAGTTCCTCCTTTTTAGGGGAGTACGTCTCGTTGGAGAGGTGTGAGCTACCACGAAGGTCAAAACTCAACCGCCACAAAGGCGGACGCACCTTCTTCTCCGATGAACCGCACCACAAAGGTTTGGTTCACCTTCCACTATCGGAATCCTTCAAGGCGGAATCCGGAGCCCTTACAACAACGATCCGGGGCACAACCCACAAGAGGATTGGGTGCTCCCGAACAGCTACAAATCTGTCACAAAGACAACAACAAGTGAGTACAATATGAGGCTAGGTTTTCCCAAAGGAAATCCTAGCAAAGGGTCCCTCAAGTGAATGAAGGGGAAATGAAGAACGGCTTGGTGAAGATGTAGATCGGTGCCTTCTCCTTCAAACCTCCAAAGATCAACGCTTTTGGGTGGAGGGATTGGGAGATCTAGGTTGGTGAAGCTTTCGTCAATGGAGGAGAGAGAATCTTGAAGCTTGGAAGAGCTGGAGGTA
Organism: Poa pratensis; assembly: GCA_947311845.1. Taxonomy (NCBI): domain Eukaryota; kingdom Viridiplantae; phylum Streptophyta; class Magnoliopsida; order Poales; family Poaceae; genus Poa; species Poa pratensis. The sequence continues at coordinate 21,384,075 of CAMZMU010000067.1, forward strand.
GGTGGAGGGGTATAAATACCCCTCCAGAAAATCTGGCCGTTGCAGTCTTCAGAGGCCGGATATTTCCGGGGTAAGTGCCGGATATTTCCGGCAGGGCCGGATATTTCCGGGTCGAATCCCGGATATCTCCGGGGTGGCCGGAAATCTCCGGCTAAATATCCGGCCAGCAGTTGGGGTACGGCAGTACCAGACCTTGCTAGACACTTAGTCGAAATCACGTGCCCCGGATATTTCCGGTCTCTTCCCCGGAATTTCCGGCCTGGCCCCGGAAATCTCCGGCCAAGACAGAATTGAAGAACTTTCTCTCTTCTTAATTGAAGAACCTGAAACAATCAAACTTCACAACATAGCAGCTTATTATTAGGACTCTATTCATGTTGTCTTTATTCACCAAAAGTAGGATGAAATACATGCCCTTTCAATCTCCCCCTTTTTGGCGAATAATGACAACATGACTAGAGGGATTTGCAAAATATAGACGGGCTCCCCCTAAGTGTGTGCGTTATTACGAATATGTTCTTGAATACAAAATGCACACGACTTATTGGAAAAAAACACCCCCTAGATTTTACAAACCTCGCAAGTTCAAGCCAAGATATAAACTTACAAGAAAGGAACTTGCCAAGCACAATAATACACATAATAGATAGTTCAATAAGGAGTTCTCATATGTCTTACCACACATGCAAATAGAGGTTCACTTAAACCAAACAAATAAAACAAGTTGGGAGCAACAAGCATAAGATACAAATAGAAGAAAAACGCAAGCTTGTACTCCCACCCATGCAAATCCCCGAAGACCTAATAGAGATACTTCTCCCCCTTTGGCATTACGCCAAAAAGGGAGAGAGACCGATGCTAGCGCCCCAAGCATCACGCGTCCGGGTCATTGCCATCCTCGTCAAGATCCACATCATCCTCGACCTCACAGCTCCAGTTAACCGCTTCAGCATTCCATCGCTCATAAGGAACCAACTTCTTAGGAGGCTTGGGAGCATTGGAAATCTTGAGATGATCCATGATCTTGGACTGATTTGTCAGAATAGCATGCCTCTCTTCATACGCGACATAGTTTTCCTTGTGGAGTTCAGAACCCATGCATAACATCTTCTCCATGGCGCGGACAACCCATGGACGGTTCTTCGGAGGACCAGCTTTCTTCACCTTGGGGTTACTAGGAGCTCGAGACCGAGAATCATTCACAAGATCTTCATCAATGTCTAGCATGGTGGCTTGCTTTTGAATCACATGAGCAGATTTCTGGATCAAACGGACATAAGAGTGAGATTCACAATCAAGAGCAAGATCCACATCCTTTGCTTCGTCCTCACTTAGAGGATAGAAATGCTTGATGAGCTTCATAATATAAGGAGCATATGGAGGAACCTTCCTCTCCATGACAGCTTGGTACATCTCATGAAAAATGAAATCCATCACATCAATACGGCAAGAGTTAGGCGCGGGATCACCAAGCAAATAAGTCTCATGCGCGAAAGCCAGAAGAGGGACAAGGCCTCCTCGAATATCATCGTTGTTGCCGGCGCTAGGAGCAATGGTGTGACGGAACATGCGAAGCAGAATATCATACACCGACAAGAGCCCTGTGATAGTACCAATAGAGCCTCCAGTAACATAGAGATCAGCCAAGATGTTCTTGTTGGGGGTAACACCGTCCACATGCATACGCTCACCTTGAGGGCTGAGGTTGCCTTCAAAAGGATAGCCAAGAAGGTCCGCAAAGTCATGGAAGGTAGCATGAAGCTTGTGAGGCCCAGACATCCAAGTCATACCACGGTCTGGAGATGAATCAAACACAACTGTGGAGTAAAACTGATGAATCAAGGGAATGTTGTAGTTGCAGAGGATTGCATCAAGTCCCTCAAACCCATAGCATCAACTACACTGACTGCCCCACCAAAATAGTCTGCCTTGGTTGCTAGCTTCTGAAAGTTGATAACCTTGTGAGGGCAAATTTTGTGCTTGTCAGACAGCTTGAGATAAAGCTCACGGTGCAGCAGCTCCATCTGAGAGGTCCAGAAACAGGTATCAATGTCTTCCTCTTGAGGAACCTCATAAGTGAATGCCGAACGCCAAGTGCGAAACTCAGACAAGGACAGATCGTCCAGAGACCGCTGTACAGACTTGTTCTTTTGGCGCCGACGCTTCTTTGCAAAGGCACCTTGGCTGCTTTCTGACTCGGAACTTGCCACATCAACCTGAGGGTGAGGACCTCGAGAGGTAACAAGCTTTCGACCCCGGCGTGAACTACCACCTGCAAAAAGAGAGATAGAGCAGTAGGAAGCACATGGGTAAGCACTCATGTCCAAGGAGCAAACAGGCGTAGCATGAGAAGATTCATAGTTGGAAACAGAGTGAGCATGTCCGGAAATTCCGGTCCGCTGGCCGGAAATATCCGGCCCCGGAAATTCCGGGCCATGGGCCGGAAATATCTGGTGCAACCTGCAGCGGACGAAAGTTGCATCTTGCTCAAGAAATTTCCAACAAAAATCAAATCATTGCTAACACACAGTAGGGCAAGCCTAGATGATCATTTCTACCAAAAGAATCATGGTATAAATCTCTAGAATCACTAGGGAACACGAAAATCACTTCGTCCTAGATGTGAAAATAGAGATGATTACCGGACTCCATGGAGAAAACGAGTTGGATGAAGAGGATCCCCTAGGCGTGGGGATGCAGATCCGGCACGGAACCGGAAGAAACCGAGGTCGGAAGACCCCCGGCGAGATCGTTGGCGTCGTGTGTGCTCTGGGCAGGAGAGAGAAGGAGGGAGACGCGGGGGGAAGAACTGAACGCGAGGGAGCAGTTGACCCAGCGCCTCCGTGGAAAAGGGCCCAGATCCACTTAGGCCGGAGATTTCCGGCCCAAAGGCCGGATATATCCGGTACCGGAAATTTCCGGAACTATCTCCGGGCAAATTTCCAGCAACTCCAGTACTGAAGTTGTTGAGGTCCTTAGCCGCAAATAGAAACGGAAAAAGGGCACCGGAAATATCGGGTTGGACCCGGAAATATCCGGGATACCGACGCCAACAATCTTCTAAGGAAAAACTTAGGACACGAGTGAGAGAAAAGCATGGTTTTGAGATAAGAAGGCTTAGGAAGATATCAAGTGACTGGAAATGGTACTTCACACTCAAACATGTTCAAAAAGCAAATGAAAGTCTTAAAACCAACATTTGGGTGAGTTTTCCATAAAAACCACGGATAGGCAATAAAATCCAAAGAAGCTCCAATAAGATCAACTCTTCGCAAAGAAGAGGGCGGTGGCCTAGGCCACCATGTATGAGATTATGGCGTGACACCGCGAAGATGTATCTTGGGTTCACAACCAACACTCGTCATTTAAGCTCACAATTTCATGAATTGAAAATAGAAAAGCAAATGAAATCTTACTATCGGCATAATGGGGGGAGGGATAGTCCAATGTATTAGGACCGCACTCCCCCTATGTCCATGCCTACACCTAAACCAAATAGATAGTCAAGAAATATAGGTGTGTATGCAAGATGGTCAAGTCAAGCTCCTAGAATCCACGATATTTAGCTCATGCCTCAAGAAGGTGAATCTTGCTTCATCAAGTGGCTTCGTGAAAATGTCGGCAAGTTGATGTTCGGTTGGAATATAGCCAAGCTCAATATCACCACGAGCAATATGATCCCGAATAAAATGATGACGAATCTCAATATGCTTCGTTCTTGAGTGTTGCACCGGATTGTGGCCAATCTTGATAGCACTTTCATTGTCACACAAAAGAGGCACTTTGTCACAATTGACACCGTATTCCTTTAAAGTTTGCCTCATCCATAACAATTGAGTGTATGCACTAGCGGCCGCCACATACTCGGCTTCGGCGGAGGATAGAGATATGCAATTTTGCTTCTTAGAAGACCAACTCACCAAGGACCTGAAGAAATTGGCATGCCCCGGAAGTTGATTTCCTATCATCCTTGCAACCGGCCCAATCCGAATCCGTGTACCCGGCAAGAGAAAATTAGTGCCCTTTGGGTACCACAAACCAAACCTTGGGGTATCAACCAAATATCGAAGGATTCTATTGACCGCCACCATGTGGCTTTCTTTAGGAGCGGCTTGATACCTTGCACACACCCCTACACTCAACACAATATCGGGTCTAGATGCACAAAAATAAAGCAAAGAACCAATCATAGAGCGATAAAGTTTTTGATCAACATCGATACCGTCGGGGTTACGTATAAGATGGCATTTGGTGTCCATGGGAAACCGCTTCCCCTTAGCATTGTGCATATTGAACCTCTTGAGCATGTCTTGGGTATATTTGGTTTGAGAGATGAAAGTCCCTTCATTCAATTGCTTGATCTCAAAACCGAGAAAGAACTTCAATTCGCCCATCATAGACATCTCGAACCTATCGGTCATAAGCTTTGAAAATTCATCATTGAAAGCTTTGTTAGATGAGCCAAATATAATATCATCAACATAAAGTTGGCATATGAAAAGCTCCCCTTTAACCCTCTTGGTAAAAAGAGTGGGATCGATTTGCCCCAATTCAAATCCACGGTCTAGCAATAGCTCTCTTAGGTGCTCATACCAAGCACGAGGTGCTTGTTTGAGACCATAGAGCGCCTTATCAAGCTTGTAGACATGGTTAGGGAATTTAGGGTCCTCGAAACCCGGTGGTTGCTTAACATATACCAACTCCTTTAAAGGACCATTAAGAAAGGCACTTTTCACATCCATTTGTTGCAATTTAAAGTTATGATGTGATGCATATGCAAGAAGGATACGGATGGACTCAAGGCGAGCCACGGGTGCATAAGTCTCTCCGAAATCAATGCCTTCAACTGGAGAGTACCCTTGTGCAACCAATCTTGCCTTGTTCCTCACAACCATTCCAAACTCATCTTGCTTGTTCTTGAATATCCACTTTGTGCCTATAACATTGCGGCAATCTTTTGGCTTCTCAACTAGATTCCACACTTTGTTGCGCTTGAAGTTATTGAGTTCATCATGCATAGCTTCTAGCCAATCCGGATCTTCAAGAGCTTCAAACACTTTCTTTTGTTCCACCATGGAAATATGAGCTTGATGTTTACTAAAGCTTGCCAATTGCCTTCTTGTGGAAACACCTCTCTTGTGGTCACCAATGATGTTTTCAAGATAGTGACTCTTTATTTTAAAATCCTTTTCAACTCTTGCTAAACGACGAGCTTCGATATCTCGATTGCATCTTGGAGGTATCTCTTGATCATCTTGATCATTTGAGTCCCCGTCTTGACCGGAATGTTGACCTTGATCATCTTGAAGCACATCTTCAACAATGGAAGGAGAGGGTTGATCTTGGTCATGACCTTGGCTAGCATCAACAATAGGAGAATTTGGTTCTTGCATAGCAACTTGGTCAACATGAGGAGGGTCTTGAACTTGTTCTTGGGTTGGTGCATCATTTTCTTCCATGATAGGCGCCGTTTCAACTTGTGATGAAGAGGCCTCCACTTGAATGGAGCATGGACTTGCTTGAGGAGACTCGTAATGAATCTCAACGGGACGATGGAAACCAATGCCCATTCTTCTTATAGCATCTTGAGGCTCTTCATTATCTACATCACAAGTTTCCTGTAGACAGTTTTGGGCCTCCAAGAGCAGAGGTTTGTAGAACAGCATCAAGTTTCCCTTAAGTGAATCACCCAAGGTTTATCGAACTCAGGGAGGTAGAGGTCAAAGATATCCCTCTCAAGCAACCCTGCAATTAAGATACAAGAAGTCTCTTGTGTCCCCAACACACCTAATACACTTGTCAGATGTATAGGTGCACTAGTTCGGCGAAGAGATAGTGAAATACAAGTGATATGGATGATTATAAGTAGTAACTGCAATCTGAAATAAAGATGGCAGCAAGCAAACATGTAGCAGAACTTGTTGTAAACGGTGTTTCAATGCTTAGAAACAAGGCCTAGGGATCATACTTTCACTAGTGGACACTCTCAACAATGATCTCATAACTGAATAAGTAAAAGCTACTCTTAAACACTCTCTTGTTGGATAACAAACACCATTCATTGTGTAGGGCTACAAAAGCACACCTCAAGCCGGAGTAAACAAGCGCCACAACGTCATAAAGGAGTCACGCACGGTGCACACACTGTCACCTTTACACCGTGGAGAGTACCGGAGTTCATATTAAAGTAACATATAGAGTGCATAATAGATAAAGAGTAACATCTACATATTCAACTAGATTAGCACAACTGAACACAAGTAAATACTACTCGGGATTATTCTCCTTCTTGATGAAGCAAGAGTACTATGCGTAGGGCTGCAAAAGCACACCTCAAAGTCTGAGTAAACAAACACCACAATTCCCAAGAATAAGCCATGATACATGTCTAAATTATTCATAGAGTCACACAAGTACCCACACTGTCACCTTGATACCGTGTTGTCACAATGACTCTAGAAACTAGACAAAATCACTTGAGTAGCATAAACATTATTAATGTATTCAGCGATACTAGCAATACACACGATCACATAAAGATCACACCATGGGAGAGAGAGATGAACCACATAGCTACCGGTAGAGCCCTCAGCCTCGGGGGAGAACTACTCCCTCCTCATCATGGGAGTCAGCAGCGGCGATGAAGATGGCGGTGGAGTCGATGGAGATGACTCCGGGGGCAATTCCCCGTCCGGCGGCGTGCCGGAACAGAGACTTCTGTCCCCCGAAACTTGTCGTCGATGGCGGCGGCGCTGCGGAACTCTTCGTGGAAATTGGCTTGGTATTTTAGGGTTTTCGCGTCTGAGGCAATATATAGGCGAAGGGGCGGCGTCGGTGGAGTCCCGAGGGGGCCACACCATATGGCGGCGCGGCAGGAGGTGGGCCCGCGCCGCCAGGTGGTTTGGCCGCCTCCTGGCTCCTCTTCGTCTCTCCTTCGGACTTCGTGTACGTGTTGGAAAAATAGGGACGTGGCCTTTTGTTTCGTGCAATTCCGAGAATATTTGCAGAAGTGATTTTCTAGAACCAAAAACAGCAGAAAACAGGAACTGGCACTTCGGCATCTTGTTAATAGGTTAGTCCCGGAAAATGCATAAAAATGATATAAAGTGTATATAAAACATGTAGCAATTGGTATAATATAAGCATGGAACATCAGAAATTATGGATACGTTGGAGACGTATCAAGCATCCCCAAGCTTAGTTCTACTCGTCCTCGAGTAGGTAAAACGATAACAACAAATAATTTCTGAGGAGACATGCTTTCACACAATCTTGATCATAATATTGCTAGGCTCATGTCATGAATGAAGTGACTCAAAACAATGGTCTATAGTTTGCTAACAGGTAGATAAAGAGTAAACAATGAATCATATAAGCAAAAACTTTTCATGAATAGTACTTTCAAGACAAGCATCAAAAAGTTTTGCATAAGAGGTAACTCATAAAGCAATAGATTCAAGTAAAAGGCATTGAAGCAACACAAAGGATGATAAAGTTTCAGCAATTGCTTTCAACTTGTAACATGCATATCTCATGGATAGTTGTCAACACAAAGCAATATAATAAGTGCAATAAGTAAACATGTAAGAATCAATGCACACAAAGTTGACACTAGTGTTTGCTTCTGAGATAGAAAGGAGTAGGTAAACTGACTCAACATAAAGTAAAAGATAGGCCTTCGCAGAGGGAAGCAGGGATTAAATCATGTGCTAGAGCTTTTTAAGTTTTCGAAAGCATATAGAGAGAACAAAATAAGTGTTTGAGAGGTGTTTGTTGTTGTCAACGAATGGTAGTGGGCACTCTAACCCCCTTGTCAACCAGACTTTCAAGAGCGGCTCCCATGAAGGACGTTATCTCTACCAGCAAGGTAGATCATCCCTCTTCTCTTTTGTTTACACATGTATTTTAGTTTTTTTATAGTTGACACTCCTCCCAACCTTTGCTTACACAAGCCATGGCTAACCGAATCCTCGGGTGCCTTCCAACAATCACATACCATGGAGGAGTGTCTATTTGCAATTTAAGTTGCTTAATGATAAATCAGGGCAAAACATGTGAAGAGAATTATTAATGAAAGTTGTAATTAATTGGGGCTGGGCCCCCGTTGCCAGCTCTTTTTGCAAATTATTGGATAAGCGGTGTATATGCCATAGTCCATTGGTGAAAGTCT